>PVJL010000584.1:296524-382610 GCA_004026885.1 Lyroderma lyra
TTTTTTTTTTTTTTTTTTTTTTTTTTTTTTTTTTTACCAAAAGGTAAAGGAAATATTGAAAGGAAGACATTTTGATGACATTCAGGACATCAAAGGTAGTACAAAGACAACTCTGATGGCCATTCCAGAAAATGAGTTTCAAAATTGCTTTGAAGGGTGGACTAGGCACTGCCGTCATTGTATAGCTTCCTAAGGGAAGTACTTTGAAGGTGTCCATAGTGATATTCAGCAATGAGGTATGTAGCACTTTTTCTAGGATGAGTTCATGAAATTAATTGTCATGCCTCATATGTTGAATTAAGATAAGCATGCAAATAGTAAACTTTAATTTTTTTAGAAGTAAGAAAGAAACCTTAATAATAAAAAATAGAAATGCAGTGAAATTAGTAGTCCCGGCTTAGAAGTTGAAAGGTATACTTCTGCTGCTCGCTGCTTCATTGAACATAAAAACCTCTATGCCTGTTTGAGTTTGAAAAAATGTACATAGGTTTTTAGCTTATTGATTAGTTAACACAATGCTTCTAAACAATGATGAGCAGCATTGTCACTTACTGATTTGTTTGCACTGGAATTATTAAGAAGACATTAAAATAAATATTTATACTTAATTAGAAATTTTAATATCTGCCTCTTTCATGCTGTTTTAATGGCTGACAAAAAGGAATGGAAATGGATAAATTCTGAAAATATTACTCTTCTATTGGGCTGAAAACTTTCTTTGAAACAAAACTGAAAGTTTTAGTGGTTGCTGTTAAATACAGAGGTGATCTATTTAGTGTGATAGGCCAAATGACTAACGTATTAATGTTTGGAAGACAGACAATAGGGATTTTAGCAGAGTTAGCTTCCAGGTGATGGAGGATTTCCTCTGCCTCCCTAAAGAACACCCCTACATGCTTTTATGAAAGCATTTACCTATTATTTCAGTTCATATGGTAATTGTTAGCCAGGAAATTTCTTCACATGAGACAGAAGACAACAATGAAAAAATTATCTGGGAAGAAAAAACAAATGTCATTTATCCTTTTATCTGCTGCTCTTGGGGGACATTCATGTGATAGTGTGGTCAAACAAATGCTTTTAATTGTATGCCAAAATTTCTCCCCAAACATACTTTATTCAACATATGGCTTTGACTCTGCCTGTCAACCATTTTCTTCTCCCTCCATCTTTCCTTCTTTTTAAACTAATTATTACATAATTGACAAGGGACTCAAGCCAGGTTTTTGTAGTTCCTTCTTTATGCTACTAATTTTTTTTATAAAATTAATTCATACTTGCTGATTCTTTTGATTATTTCTTAACTTCTTTCAAGCTGCCTTCTACTCCCACCCTAACCTCATAAAGATTTTTTTCCTGCAAGTCAGTGAATAGCGTCTTCCCAATGACAAATAGCATTCTAATCCACAAGGACATCCTTTTCTTAACCTCTTGTCTCTGGTTTTTGTTTAGGCAACATTTATTTAGGTGCTTTTACTACTTTCTATTCTCTTTTATTTCTTGTTTCTTTTCTTTTTCTGCATCTTTTCCTGGTGTTTTTTTCCACCATTCCTACATAAAATTGTTCCCATGAAGTGCACGTTCTACTCTGTTACTATACTCTTTATCAATGCTCCCTTGATTTAATTCATTATAATTTTAAGATGACTCTAAAATCATGTATTTGCTGTTAATATTCTTGCCTGGTCAAATATGCATTGAAAAATACAATGAGAATCACACATGACCAATCCATAGGTATCTCAAACTTATTCTGTCCCAAATCCATCTCCACATTGTCACTCCCTATGGTAGGCAGATTTCTAAAATGGGACTAACATCTCTACTCCGCTAGTCTACACAGCCTGCATAATCTCTGGAACTGTGACTATGTTATGGATTTTACTCACATGATTGAGTTATATTTTATGGCATATTTGATTTTAAAAAAGGAAGATTTTCCTGGTGGGTCTAACCTTATAACCTGAAATGTTTAAATCCAGGTCCAGATGTCAGAGGCAGAAGTCAAATGTTTGAAGCATGAGAGGAATGAAAAACAATGGAGATTCTTTGTATCTGGTTTTGAATATGGAATGGGGTCTGTTGCAAAAAATGGAAACAACCACTAGGAGCTGAGAGTGAGCCCTCTCAATGGCCAGTAAGGTCATTGGCCCTATGACCACAAGAAACTGAATTTTGTCAGTAATCTGAATGAGCTGGGAAGTTAATTTGACCCTAGATCCTCCAGATGAGAACTTCAGAGAAGAAAATAATATGCTTAGCTTAAATTTTGGACCTATATGAAGAATGAGGAGAAGGGAGAGAAGAGGGAGGAGGAAAAGAAGAAAGGAAGAGAAGGGAAAAGTAAAGCAAAAGCAAATAAAGGCTCTGGCTGTCTATTACCTAGTCAATTTCAAACCCTTTAGCCGGAACATTCACAAATTGAACCTTAAGTTGGTGTGGTAGTAGAATGTATTTTAAGTGGTAAATAGAGAAATTAAGGGTACAGATTCTATAGTTAGCCTGGATTTGAATTTCATTCTTTTATCTATTTGCTTTGAGTTCTGACACAAGTTCTTTTTCTCTCTGTGTTTCAGTCCTTTATCTATAAAATGAAGATGTTAATTATACCACTAATATCTTAAGGCTAGTTGAGGATCAAATGAGCTACTACATCAAGTACTTAAAACAGTACCTTGTATATACAAAACATTTTTAAAAAGTGCTAGCTATATTCTCTCAACCTAATTTTTAAGGATTAATTAATGGTAATGAATTTATCTATTTCATTTCCTTAATCACTTAACCTAGTAGCTTGCTTAGAGTATTTACTCAATTCCTGATTTTTTTTAAGAACTTGAGTTATGATTTTATTATGAAATTGTAACTACATGCTCATGATTTTTTTTCCCCCTGTGGCTATTTCCCTGGCTGGGAAGCAAACCCAGGCTGCAGCGTTGACAGTGCCGAAGCCTTAACCACTACACCACCAGGGAACTTCCAACTCCTGATTGTTGAATGAATAATGGCAGGGCAGATACTTTTTCCACCAGGCATAGTCACTCGCTCCTTCCTTTCCTGAGTATGTTCTGGTGTCTGAGCTTTAAGACAGGCTGGACTCCTCCCAGCCTGTGAGGATTCTTATATTACTAAATCATAAACAATATGGTAAATCCATGCAAGTGGCCAGTGACTGAGTTAGAGGTAAGAATGTGCCACAGTTCTGGCCAATAAACGTTAGGCAATATCTGGGTTGGGAGTAGGGGATGGCATTGTCAGAGAGTTTTCTTTGCTCTTAAAAGAAAGTATTTTAAAAGGAGACCTCTTTCTGCTTCTGAATGTTGCCATCTGTAACTTCTGGAACCTCTACAGCCATTCTGGAACAATGAGTAGAACTGGCTTAAGAACATAAGTCAGCATTCTCAGGATGGTATTACAAAAAGGAGGAAAGGAACTTGAGTTCTGTATGGTGGCCTTGAGCATTGATAATACTGACACTGTTTGAATACAAGACTCATTCTTTTGTGAGATAATAAATATCTTCAATTTTAAGTCATTTTTGCAAGACTTTCTATTACTTTGGAAAAGAGTACTCCACCTGATGCACTTATGTGTCTAAAATTCACATTAGCAATATGTTTAAATAATGCCCATTTTCTAGTGACAAATATTCTCTAATACCAAGGTCACGTATCTTTAAGTTTCCATAAAATCAAAGCAAGTTCAGTGTTCTCAATTCTTCCCCTTGCTGTCAAATCAAATCCTTTTTGTCTTCTATTACAACTGAATCTAGATTAGTTATGTAGAGATGCAATTTCAACAAAATACTATTATACAGTAACCATGAAAGTCAATTGAATATAATCATCTTGTGGATATGAATTAACTATTCTGGGCAATGCTTTAATATTTTAGACCAGCAATGTCTAACCTTTTGTCTTCCCTGGGCCACACTGGAAGAAAAATTGTCTTAGGCCACACATAAAATACACCATTACTAAAGATTGATGATGAACTAAAAAAGTTCACAAAAAAATCTCATAATGTTTTAAGAATTTGTTTTAGGCCACACTCAAAGCTGTCCTGGGCCACAGGTGGGACATGCCTGTCTGTTTTAGACTATTGAATAGTGAGGCAGACTATGAGAATATGGCTTCATATTCTCAGAAGTAAGTGAAATATTCCAAATTGCACATATAATTCCCACTCATGAGACTTACAGTGCTCTGTACAAGTATTCAAACTCCTCCTCTTCTACCCCTTTCCCACCCATATTGATTTATTCAATTTGGATTCACTACACCTAATATTCTGGAGTACTGCCTAGCTTAACTATTACCCTAAATGTAAAATAATATTACTAACATGTTGGTATATAACTTTTGCTTTAGAGATTGAGTTATCTTCCTAGCAATTCTTATTTTAAAACATTAATTTAAACCTTACAAAGACTTTAACTTAGCAAAAGAAAAACACAATCCCCAAAATCATAGGATGAGGTGAGTTTCAAAGTAGAAATGAAAGACATCTCACATACATGATTCAGTTTCCTACTCTATATTTCATCACTAAGAGCTTTAAAAATCATGGGGAAATGAAATAACCACACAAGTCTACAAATCTTGAAATATTAACCTCTATCTTTTTAGATGACAAACTTCCCCTTTCCATGAAATTGCAGATGCTACTCAATATGGATAATTATTTGAATTTTCCTTTGTGTCCTTAAATGAGGCTTTTAAAAACATATTGAAAATGTAAAACATTTAAGTACTTTGGAATTATAGCAGTGCTAAATTTTTATGCACAGATAAATTGTAGATTGGGCACACTTATTATTATCAACAACATGTTCATAGGTGATGTTTTCAGTATTTGAAATTATGGAGTCTAAGTCATATGATTTTATACATAAGAAAAAATTTTCAAAATGAAAATGGCAGACCAATGAATCTATGCTTTATAATCCATAGTCTTTTTTTAGCATTAAGAGTGGTCTAACTGCAAACTGCCTGCATTCATTAGATTTTAAAATAAAATTTCAACTAAAGCAGAACTGTAACTCTCTGCCCTTTTCATTCTGAAAATCTGTTTCGTGTTATCACATTGAACATAAATAACACATGCAGAGACTTAGGCATGTCAAGTGGACACTCATTTATTAATATTTAACTCATGTAACAACACACTTCGCTCACCAACTTGTTAACCACTACTCAGGTTCAATTGCTGGTCACAAAATGAGTTATCTGCGTTTTCTCTAAATTACATGGAGGCAATTATTTTTCATCTAGGTTTTAATTTCTTCAACCTAAAAAAGGTACTATCTTTTAAATATCAAGCAAAAGACAAGAGACTTAAAAATTCTATACAAAAGTGATTTTGTGAATTAAAGTTAGAACACCTAAGGAAAACAAGGCAAATATGAATGAAAGCTACATGAAAAAAAATCCAAAACTGCCAGTTTAGTCTTTTTAATTATATCAAGTGACATTGAAGCTTATATCACAGCAGGTCAGATATTCTGAACTATTTGTGTCAAATATAAATAATCTATTTCACTTTATGTTTATTTTTGATATGCATAGACACATTTTATTGTCATCCAGGAAATATGTCTATAACAGTAAAATCTCAATTAGTAATTAGAGCCAAATAAATTGTTATAAAAGGAAAAATTTCACTATTTTATTTTCTAGATAATGAAGTTTAAAATAATTAAATTTAATTTAATCAGGGATATAATGTAGAAAAAGACATTAAAAAACAAAAGGAAGAACTCTTAGAAACTAATATCTGACATTTATGTGAAAACATCTCTGTTTTCCTCCATGCAAGTTTAGTGTTCCTTCTCTTCAGTTACCCTAATTCAATATAATACTTTTAAATAATTTGGATTTATTATAGTGCTAACTTTTTACAAAAAGATAAATTGTAGTTTGGCTACATCTGTTATTACCAACAACATATTTATGGGTGATATTTTCAGCATTTAAAATGAAAAAGCCTAAGTCATATGATTTCATACAAAAGAAAGATATAACAAAAATAATTTTTACTCATTTATATTACCTTTTCTCCCATTAAACAAAGCTTCTTGAGAGCAGATATCATGTCCAAATCATCATTATATCTCAGATATTAACCCAGTATCTAAGTTATCATTTCCACTCAATAAGGGTTACTTGAATGAATTAAACTATAATAAAAATATAGTAATAATAATAATATGCCTAATAATACCTATGTCATTCAAAATTAGTAAATATAGTATTTACAAAATAAGGTGAGAATTAAAAAAACTAAAATAACATGATGAACTGGAGCCATAGTACTAAGTAACACAAATTAATAAAGTTTAAACTAGTGGTATAATAGATATTAAAACACCTACTAAAACTGGAGAATAAACTGTCATTCAGAATTGTATTGAGAAGAAGATCCCATTCTCTATTTTTAAACATAGAGCAGTTAGACATTTTTTTATATATGATCTTTTTTTTTTATTAAAAAAAATGATGTACTGATGGGTTTCTCTCCCTAGCCAACAATACATGAGAATTATTGACTCATTTTTCTTCTTATATAACTCTGCCAAGATCATTTGCATGCAAAACCTGATGATTTTAAGGGAATTCACTATTTGGTCAATTTTATATTGAATGAGAATACATAAATAAATGTACTCACAAAACAACATTGGAAGAAGTGTGATTTCAGAGAATGTGATAATCCATAAATATGGTATATTATATAATTGGTATCCTATAGTCAGGAATCTTCGTATTTTTAGAATGAACACAATTGTATTGTGAAATATTATTATTTTTTTAATCTGCTGATGAATGCTTTTTGTTAAGATTGTATTTGGAATTTCTTCATTGATATTTATCAGTGAAATTGATCTGGAGATAAGTTATTTTTTGTTTACATTGTATGTTAGATTTTGATATGAAACTTTCATTATCAAATTAACCTATGATTTGCTTTATTTCTCTTCCTCAGTAGAGGATAATGTTAAATGGCAAAAAAATGAATCTGTCATGATTTTCTGTCAGATATTTTTGTGGAAAAACCCAAGCCTGGTGCTTTCTAAAGAGAAGAACATCTTAGAAAATTTTTTTCATTTATTATGTCTTGTTTTGTTTTGTTTTGTTTTGTTTTGTTTTGTTTTGGCTTTCTATACCTTTTAGGTCAATTTTGATAATTTATGTATTCTTGAAAATTATTTTTTATTCTGGTTTACAAATCGGTTTTATGAAGTTGAATGAAGAACACTCTTAAATCTCGTAACTTCGTATATATCTGTGAAAGCTTTCTACTTATCACTTATTTGATATAATTATATAATTTTTCTTTCTGTTTTGACTTAATGGAATTAATATTTTATATATTTACTGTTTTACTACATAAAGAAGGTCTTTACATAAAAGTGAGTTTACTAACAAATAATTAAATTATTCACACTTTCATTATTTTATTAGCTTTAAATAAATTTTTACATGTGTAAAAAATGGGAAAATAGCATTATCTATAAGATTTCTCTTCTCTCTTACCTGATATCTTTTTTTGTTTATGTCTTTTCCAAAGTTTTAAGATTTATGATATTCATATCGTGATTTGTAAACTTAAATCCCGTATTCAATTTATTCTTAGTCACACATTTCTCTTGTCATTGTTTCATTATTTTAAGATTGCCTAAAGTTCAGCCTCAAGTAATAAGTTAAATAAAAACTTATGAGCAGTATATGAGTAAAATATCCTGAGTTGTAGCAAGTTCAAACATGATTGTCTGTAACCTTTATATTTGAATATATTAATATTTGGTTTGTGTAAGATGTCCAGGGGTCACGCTTTGGGAAATTATACTGTTCCACTGTATTTTACCATTGGAGGTTCCAGGCTCATTTCCAAGGTAGTAAGAATTACTTTTATGACAGAGTTGTAAGCAAATGAGTTCTTCTAACTGTTACTTCTGTCAGGCAACTGAATATATTGCTTGTACTTCAATCACTGTCCTCCACCCTGCCTCGTGAATAAAATTACTTATGCAAATATTGCTCATCTGTATGACTGGAAATAAAACAGAGTTTGCAAAAGCTCCCACTGCCATCTCAGGAACCTACTTTTCATTATTGCATATACAGCCTTTGCTTTTACTCTTAACTTTGAAGAAGTGTTACCTGAGACTCAGTATACCCTAGAGCAAGAATGCTGTGTCTCCTGTATTCCTGCTCGACTATCATTGCATTTGAGATCCTTTCCTATTAACTTGCAATACAAGATTTCAGGTTTCTGTAAGGTTTACCAAAAATAGAATTTATATTTTTGTTTCTTATTCCCTTTAGAATTTTTGAGTAAATTTCAAGAAGAAAAAGGGAATGCATAGATTTATTGGTATCCTGTTAAAATCAGAAATTATAACATATATTTTTATTATTTAAAAAATTAACATGCTAATGCAAATAAATTATATTATTTTAAAATGACTTAACAAAATACTTTATTTTTCAAAGATATCAGATAACCAATAGTAGTTAATTCTATGTGACATTAAGAGAAAGAACAAGTAAAAAAGAGCAAGAAAAAAATAAAAATAATTTTATATAGATTTGTTATATTTATCTATGTCCCCTCTATCGAATTAAAAAATACTTAAAGGTCATTTTATAATTTTGTGTATTGATTAATTTGTGGACAATTAATTGCAGATGTCTGCTCTTTGTTTTTTCAATTAAATTTGTTGTTTAGTAAAAATTGTAAGCTATGGTATTATGTTGTGTATATATATGTTAATCTATACAATAACTCAAATATAAAAGCAACATTCTTTTATTTTTTTCATAGTCTTCAAATAACTGAGCTTTTCATTGGTTTTAAAATAATAAAAATTTACATTCCAAATAAAATCTCAGTGGATTGGTATCCTTATAAGTCCAATTGCTATAATAGTTCAACAAATTTCTTTTCCAAAAAATAACTTACTTTGAAGTTATGTATTTCAGTATATATAGATGTAGTTCAAATATATATAAATCATTGGTTTTATGCAGTTGATGGAATTTTGCATTTTATTTCTCTGAGATCTTGGTTGAAAGCAAGTATTTGACAATAGTATTTTATGGCTACTTGAAACAAGTACATGAATATTTCTGGAATATAATCAACACCACTAACCAAATATGGTGAACCTGCAGGAAATCTTTCATGAAATGCTGGAGGTCTATATATTTAAGGCATATATTGATAAAAATCATAAGATTTCTGCATTTAGCAACATATTTATTGAATATCATTAGTCCAAAACAAATTTTTTTATTGTAAGAAGAATCACATAAGAATTACAGTATTTTCAAATTGTTCATATTATACAACCACAGAAAATGAAATATGAAAAGATCAAAGATAAAATAGATAAAAATATTTTAAATTATATTTCTCTAGTGTCAATTTTAGTTATGATTTGTAATAGGATATTTTTAAGCATCCTATATTTGGGATTTTTCCATCTACTGATAACTTCATCTTACATTAAAATGTTAAAATTATGAGATTACATTATTTTTATTGGAGCTTTACCATTCTCTTGGATATGTGCTAACTTAGGAAAATAAATATAATCATGAACTTCAGAATTCAGTAATGAATATAGTTTAATGGATTTTCATGTTAAATAATTAATATAGTTTGTAAAGTGTAAAGTTGGAAGCCTTCATTTAGTGAAATAACTTTCCTAACACAGTACTTTATCTTTTGTTTATATTCAATGAATGTGTATTGAAAATCTACAATATATGAGGCACCAAGCCAGCTGTGAGAATTCAATGACAAGCAGAAACATAGTATCTATATCTTTGAATGTTAATCAATAAAATGTTTTGTTTATAATTTCTATTTTTAAATTTAAAATAGATATAATTTACATTAGCAAAGTGCATTAATATTATATGTGCCCTTTAATACATTTTTACCTATGCTTATATCTGTGTAACCATCCTCCATATCAGAATAGACTATTCCCAGTATCACAGGAGTCTCTCTCTTACACTCTAATAGTCAATATCATTCTCATTTAAATACTACCTGCCCTCTGTCACTATAGAGTAATTGATTGATTGTGAACTTACTTTCACTCATGTCAATACACTTGATGAAAAGTACACTGAAAGTATATGAAGGTCTTGTTCCTTGATTGCTTTTGTTACTAAATCCTTGCCTTTTCCCAGCATATTTTGAGAACTGCTACTTAGGCTGTTAGGACTTTTCCTGAGCCTGGAGTTAAAATTTCGTAAGTCCCCTTAGCTAGTTCTTGAGGAATATTTCAGCTGCTTTCCAGAAATTGTTTTGCTATCATATTCTCTGATGTTTCCCTCTGTTAACAGCCTAATTCCTTATCATTAACAGGCAACAATATAGAAACATTTGTTGTTTATTTGACCATACAGTTTAGTTAAGATTTTGCTGCAAATTTCCAAGAACTCCCCTTAAATCCTACCAATTGGTCAACAGGGCCCAGGTCTTTCTCTTTTTGCAAAAAGCTATTATCTCTGTCAGGAGCCCATTCTCATTGCCAAACACTGTCAAGAACTGTGAAGGACTGTGGAATTTTCCCTACTTGCAAAATAAATTAACTTGCCACAATTTCATGGAAACCGACAAAAGACATAAGATTATTGAATTAGAGATGGAGGACTCTTAGAAAAAATAGCAGTGTCAGCATACTTGTGCTTGGACCTCTGTGATACCTGCACGTAGAGGCTGTGCCTTTGTAGGAGAGGAACATGGGCTAATGATGCAGTACTTCTATTTGTTTACTAATGTTTTTGCAATCATCAACTATTGTAGCAAGCAGTAAACAAATCAGCTATCTCCACTTTTGGGGCAAACAAATACATGTAATTACCTGGTGGTCTTCTCGATCTACTACTTGTTTGCTTCTGTGACCAGCTGCAGAAACTTCTTTGTATTAGGACAAGTCTTGCAGTCTGGCGTATTCAACAAGAACATTCAGGGATACTCAGGGCCATAGTAGTCTTATTCTTCTGGTACAAACAACAAAAGTAAAACTAAACCAGCAAAATTAAAATTAATTAATAAATTTAGAAACTGAAGGTAAAAAGTTATCAATAACTGGAAAATAACTTAAAGTACAAATCTGAAAACTAACTAACCAACCAACCAATGTTTCATCACCGCCCCCTGCACTGCCCCACCTCCCATTTGACCTTAGTAGAGTGTCAAATGGTGATGACTATTTGCAGAGGAATAAACGGGGGGAAAAAGATAAAATCCCTCAATCCTCTCTAATTACCTCTTATTTCTGAACCTAGTTTGAGAGGAATCTTATCTTAAAGATGAATGTAGCAATGAATAAATTGAATAGGGCATTTAATATTACCAAGTAAAATTACATTTATGGCATAGGTAATGGAAATTCTTTTATTATCTAAGAATGGGAAGAAAAGTACAGGACTCACCTACATAGGCTCAGGTCTAGCTCTATTTTAATGTAGCTCAGAATCTTCTAGTTACTTCAGATTATAGTAGTTATGAAATCTGTTCTCTTTTGGGGAGAGGGTTAATTGGAACATGAATGATATTTTAACAACTGCCTAGGGTGGATTTAATCTCTTTAATCCACAAATCTGTCAGATATAAATGATGAAGGATGTGGTCAAAAATACATATTTGGTTATGTAAATCCAAGTCATAGTCATTTATTAACTTAAAACCATAGCTATCTAAAAGTTTAACATATAAGGGGGCCTTAAAGTTTATGTAATTTAATTATTCTGGTAGATGAGTTGAAGCTTAATAAAATGTTATTAATATGAGAACAGGCAATCAATTAATAAAGAGTTGGTCTAGAAACAAGAGTCCTGGTACCATTCTAAATATTTTTGCATTGTAGTATGACTCATGTCAAGTATTTCAATCCACCCATATAACAACAAAATAATAAGAAACAGAACAAAACTAAACGAAATGAGCAGGATAATTGTCAAAATAATATATAATTGATTTGCATATAAACCTCATCTTTATCTGGCAAGATTTACAAATTTATGCTTATATTGCTTCCTTTTCTTTGTAATAGGTTTCTAGCATGATGATCCTTTGGAAGATCACAGTTTTGTTAAATGTCACTCCAAAATGAGTTATTTTCACCAATTTTTCTTAATATTATAGGGCATTAGAAAACCTGGGAGAAAAATATTAAGTCCCGTTATTGATCTCACAGGTGGCAAGTAGGCACAAATTGAAAAGGGAATGGTGATGCATTTCTTAACTTCGCAAACCAATATATTTGGAGTAAGGTTTTAAAATAAATCTCAAGGGGAAGAATATGAAAAGGACAAAGAAACATTGGCAAGCTAAAACTATTATGAGTTTAGTAGTGAAACGACATATTTAAAAACCTAGTATAATTTTTTTATGTCTCTAGGTGGCAATGAAATTAACAGATGACAACCACACTTTCCAAACTCTGCACCAGGGTACTCTCTCAAGAGCTGCAGCAAACTTACAGGGTTTGGCATAATATTTTAAAATTTCAAGGAAAACCACAGCAATACTCAACATCTGTCAGACACCTAGTGAACTGAACTATTAACAATATCAATATTACATTGGGCTCCATTCCTTTTGATGATATCATAATTTGCAAAGCAGTGTTTCGTGCAGCAGCATGATACAAAGTTAAGTACCACATGACAATCAATGTGAAACAGGAAATGGGTGTGTGAGTGCTTGATCTGATTAAGGGTTTACAAAACCAAACAGGTGCACACATCAAATTTGTAAGTAATTGTGCTTACTTAAGAATAAACTGAAAATATTTTTTGTTCTTTCAATGTGTATGGTTTATTCCAAAAGCCTCCTGAGTTGTTAGAACATAAGTATTTATTAAGCTGTTTGGTATCAGCTACCAAAAAAAGAGAGCTGTTAGGAATTTCCTTTTGGTCTAGGACATACAATGAAAAAATTACTAGGATACTACGTTATGAATCCAATTGTTTGCAAAACTCCTAAGCTTTGAAGAAGAAAAACCATTTTGGATAATTTTTTTGTAGGATGTTACATTTTCTTGACCCATTACCTTTTCGGCAATACTAATGCTAAGTAAAAATTTCAGGTTAATCTCTCCCATCTGAATCACACTGATATTTTAAAAATTTCAGTGTGTATTTAGTCCTCTTTATAGTGATTCCTGTGGTGCATGATGTAAAGAGTATCTGAAAACTTGTTTAGTCTCTCTTGACTAAGTAGTTTCCTTTTCTTTTCCTGTCCCTCCTTCTCCTCCTACCCCTTCTTCTGAGAAAGGAACCTACTTAAATGTGAGCTGAATGGATGGTGATTGCAGTCAGACCTAGGTGTAAATTAGAATCCTGTATGTGTAGTATTAAGGAAGGTATTTAACTGGGTAATTAGTTCAGATAATGTATATAGACTTTCAATATTATCTGTTTCTTTTACCTCTCATGCATGTATTTTCTAGCTCTGCCTACTTGTTCAAGTTCTGTAATTTGTCCAGGTCTCAATGTCTTCAATTATTAAGCTGAGGCTAAATAATAATACCTATTTATAAGGTTTTCTTAGCAAATAATATATCCCAGATGAAATACAAAGTTCAATGCTTCCACAGTAAAAATATTTTGTTAGTTGTTGTTCTTCTATTATTTCTAGTAGTAGTGCAACTTTCTTCTTGTATATGTTTCATCCATAGTGGATAGTATACAGTGATCCTTCTTTTGTGCTTGGTGAAATGAATTCATTATAAAACTAATTACTTAGTGAATAGAAATAAGGATTAAGCTTGGCATCATTTAAATGTCCAAAAATTTTCATGAGATAAATTACACTTTACAGGGATTCCCTGGTGGTGTAGTGGCTAGACTTCAGCACCCTCAATGCCTTAGCCTGGGTTTGATTCTCAGCCAGGGAACTACCCCCCACCAAAAAATAGTACACTTTAATGAAAAGCCTGTCACTTTGTTTTCTCAAGTGAGCTGGAGGTGTCACTGCCGCTGGTATCCCATGTGAAAGTGGCAGAGCCAAATGAGAAAAGTAAGAACAAGGCATTCTATGTGTCTGCAAAGGCAGTCAGAATAACTTAGTAATGGTTCTCTACCCACTGGGACATTTCATATATTCATCACTTTCTTTTAGTCTGATATACGGGCAGTTCCTTCCAATACTCTTATTCTTGGCTCACTTGAATAATTGCTTTGCCAGAAATAAGGCCACAGCTCAGAGTTACCAGATGGGCCACACTCTGCATTCTCTCAGAAGAGGCCCTGAGCCTGTTTACGACACACGTCATGTCTGAGTGAGGGAGAGATTTCCCTGGAAATGCAGAAAAGAAGCAAAGTCCATAATAGTATTCAGCAAATTGTTTGAAGTGGGGAAAAAAGGGGATAGTGCTTTTCATAATGTCAGATGACAGCACACTATGCAATGTCTGAGAATAAAGTCCATTGGATGAAATCAGTGAAAATGAAGAATTTAGTATGAAAACCATGTTCTAATTCTAATTCAAGAAGAATACATTCAAAACTCTGAGGTCTCACTTTTGAAAAGGGATAAGCCCTGAACTCTGGACCCTTCAATTTTATTTATTTATTGAGTAAGTTAAAAACTTGTTAACACAACGAGTCTTATATTAATTAATGAATACTAGCCAATACCTTACCTGGATTTTTTTCATGCTGCTTATGAACAGTAAGACTAGAAAATGCCATATAAACATTTGATGGTATTTTGACAGCACTTTGTCAGACATGTCATTGAGATAGCTGTCTACATTTCCAAATCAATTTAATTCAATAGAAGTTTTCTATTAACATTTTCCTTAAAAATGTAAAACTGAAGAGCATTTCTGTAACCCACATCTCTGAATGAGGATTTGAAATAAAGCAATTCTGATGCTTCTGGGAACTAGGGAGATATTCCTGATCTCAGCCTCTCAAACCTCATATGTTGTACAGATAAGATGAGCAGCAGTTAGGGTGTAAATGCATAAAGCAAAGTTTTGTATCTGAAATCCATAAAAGCATGTCAAAATACACTGTTGACATACTTGCTTCAAAATCTTGAAATGTGACTGAGGTCATGAAAGGTTTGTTTTGAAATTATTTCCTAGTGGTGAATTTCTCATGTGGATAGAAAGTGTGCAATTGTATTGTTTCAAGAGTCTAGAGATGTCAATGTGATAATACATGTTTAAAATAGAATATTAAATGTGAGTTCCTTGAAGACAGAGATGATCTATTACTTATATATGTATACACATAACAAAATCCCTGATTAATAGCAGATAAACAAAACATGTTTATTGAATTTAACTGAATTGAGTCACACTACTTCACCATGGAATAAAAAAGAGTACTATATTGGAAATCTAGGACAGTGACAGTGACTCTTAATCTAGCATCCCCTAAAGATTTTGTTAAAATACAGTTTTTTTTCCTCAACCTCTCTGTTTCTCTGTTTCTCTGTCCCTCCCCGCCCCCTCTCTCTATACCTTCGTCTATCTCTTCCACACAGATACAATATATTGTCATTAGGACTAAAGTAATAATGCAAAAGAAAATTTCAAAAATAAAGAGGAAGAGAAGAAAAAAAGAGAAATGGTAAAACCTTAGGCACTGAGTAAAAAACTAGGTCTGGTCTCATAAGTGGACAAAGAAAAGAAATATTTTCATATCTATTTTATTTAGACTCACATATAAGATATTGGTAAAGATAAGGGAGAGGAAACTGCTGGGAAGTCCCCATATAAGAAGTTAGGGGACTTTTTTTTTTTTTTGGATATTTCATGCTAGTTCAAAATAGTAATACAAAAATAATTATGTATTCCTATTGCTGAGGAAATCGCTCCCATTATAATTTTTTTCTCAGACATCTTCCCTCTCAATCCTTATGTGCAGCCAACCTCAGTGAAAAATTTGAGCAAGAGAAAGGGAAAATAGAGGGTTAAGAGGAAAAGGTAGCAGAGGCTCACAACACAACACTAACTTTCCCAGTACCCTCCAGGACACACACATAGCACATGTGTGTTTATACCTAGACTACAGTTGGACATGGGCTAAAATTATTTTGCAGAAACCAAACTTTCCATTCAGTGTTTGGTTTGTAAGTTATGTGAATTGGCTACTTAGAACACATGATAAATTCATTTTGCAGACTTTGTAATGTAGTGTACCCTATAAGGATTTACACTGTATTCTTATGATTGTCTGGTTTTGGAAATCCTTGTAAATCCTGAACTCACTAAATATAGCATACAAGGCCAGTCTGCTGTCAGCTGCTCCAAACTGATCCTGAGATGTAGTTAGCAGTTAAAGTAAAAGTAAATTTAATTTGTGTGAGTGAGTAAAAGTTGAATGTGAGTAAAAGCTGGCTTTTGGTTAAATGTTTCATGTGACATAATTATTACTTTCAAATTCATCAAGTAAATATTTCATTCATATGCATGCATATTTGTATGTTATATTTGGCTCCATTTAATTGGTTGAAAGTATTTTATGATACATTTTATAGTCAGTAATTTCTTTTTTGTTAAAAATTCTCAGTTGTGAAAATAATTAGCATATTCTAAATAATGGTTATATCTACAGATTCTAGTTAACCGTACCACGAATATTTATTTCAGTTGCCTTACTTTCTCCAATAGCTTATCAATCTGTCCTGATAAAGCCAAAATGATCATTCTAAGGACACATCCTAGACTGCACAGGAAAGTGAGACTAATAGAAAACAATGTCGTTCACAGAGAGGTATCTTTTGGGTGAAGTTCTTACTGAATTAATTGGAGGAAAATAATGGCTTTCAAATTAAATTGATATTTAATTAAACACTGTATGGAGGTTGTAATTAAAGTCTAAACTATGAACAATTGCAAATTACAACATTTATTTTTATCCCATTAATGACAAAAGACGTGCTATACAGAAATGACTTTTCCAAGGTAGATCAGAGAGTACGTGGGGAACCTGGGATGTGGGAGAAGGATGGACAAAAAGAGTAAGGCAGATTATGGCATCCAGTGTATACTACCTAAATATTTCCCCTATTCTAAATAAAGAAAGGTTGAATTAAACTTATTATCAGAAATACAGCACATTGTGCTTATTATTGTAGTAGTTATAATAAACTATATAATAAACTATACATTAATATTTCTTTGCCTTTTAGGATGTTTTAAAAAAAATTTTACCAAAAAATATACAAAATAATTCAGATTATATTTTGTGGCAAGATAGATAGATCTTTGTACCAGATGGGCCAAAGCAGACATTTGAGATTCAAGACTTTATTTAAAGTGCAAATTAGAAAAATGAGGAAAGTATCATACTTTCTGGTGGGCTTGACCCAGCCTGGGTGTTTCTGTTTGAGTAAGAGTTGACAAAGCACTAGACTGGAAGTTAGGTAATCTGTCTTCACCTCTTAGTGCTGCGTCCAATCAGGTTTGGATAATCTAGTCTCGGGTATATGGGCTAGGCAGACACATTTTCCTCTATTTAAAGAAGCCTTTGGCATTTCCTTTGCTTTAAGAGGTAGACTTGGTCAAATTATATAATTCTCAAGGTCTTAGTTTCCTCATATATAAAATGAGTATAATAGTGGTACTAATTAATAGGGTTGAGGAAGGATGGATTGAATAATATAGGTAAAGAACTGTGAGTAGTTTCCAATTCTATAATACACGTACAAGAATCATAACAAGGCAGGATAACAAGGTGGTCAAGAGCTGATTTAGGCCAGTTCCTGCTCCAGTATGGGTGAATAGCCTTACATAGTTTTCTTGCTATGTTCTTAGTGCTAATCCAGCCCTCTGATTCTTTATTAGACTACCCCAAACCTAGGAGAGCTCCTTGAAACAAGACATTTATTTTTGTTTGCTTCTCTGATGCCTCAGGCCTTGCATGGAACATAATAAGCAGGCATTTCATGTTTAATCAATAAAAGAATGCTGGCTATTAGGTATATCATTTATTATTTAGTCACTCAAGTTTCTTTCAGAGTATGTAATCATTGCAGCATGTTTACCATGAAGCAATGTGAAGAGCCTTTAATAAATGTGGTTTGCTCTTTCTATCTAAAAATTTTTTATAAATTTCCACTCTGCTATTATAATTAAGTAGAATTTAATAAATTCTTTAGTTATTTTTAGATCAAAGAAAAATATAGTTTAGTATGTAGAAATTACTACTGTGAAAATTAATAGCCACATAGTTAGCTAAACCAATATGAAGAAAATAAATTCACTGGATTCCCAAATCCTATTACTCTTGATTTATTTTCCATTTTCCAGTTCTTTTGCTTTGCAAGCAACCTATTGTTAGTACACTTTTAATGTAAATCCTGGATATGTGTCAAAAACTGTAATTTTGTAGCTCTCTGGAAACATTGTTTAGATTATATTGGTTTTGGATACTTCTCATCAAAATTTAATGTTAGAGTTATCATATAAATAAGACAAGTGTGTTGGTATTAACAAGGTCTAATGATTATGAGGTTTTCTTTTTATAAAATTTTTGACTTCTGATCAAATTGGATATGCTTCAATTATTTTCTTATGTGACTTAGTATCAATTTTCTCTTGTACATTTAATTAAAACTTTGGCATTCTGCTTTAAAATTCAACTTGCCTTCTGTAATCTGAAAATAAAAAGGTAATTATTGGAAAGTCTTTTAAGCCTTCCCTTAGGCACATATGGAAACCACAGTTTTCTTTAATCATCACTTATTAATACCCTAACCCCAAATATTATCAAGTAGGAATATATAGTCATAGAAAATCAACATCTTAGTAAAAATTTTTACATTTTTGCAAGGCACAATATTACATAGAAGATAAGCCATAGGAAAAAATGTGTTTTCCATTTCTTTCCAACCCTTGGTATTTCTCCTTCATATTCAAAGTCTTTGAAAACTCTTTCTACTTGTTCCTTTACCCGGTGCCTCAGGGTCCCACCATATGTTGGCTAATCATACTTCGCGATTTGTGTTAATGTTTTATAGGTGATAACTCAAAATTTTGCAACCTTCCAGCTAACAAATTTCAATAGAATTATTTTTTCTCCTGTAGTCCAAAGGCAAAATTAATGCAGTTTCAGGCATTCTAGCATGCTATCCTCAAAAGTAATTTTCTGGTCAAAGAAGTCTTTGGTAGTTAAAATAATTAAGACAATTCTGGATGACTATATAGTGAAGAAAGAGAACAGAATAATGCTACCTGGGTGTCTTTAGTGAAGCAATTCTGACAGTGAATTTGTCTCCAAGAGTGAGTTCTGGTGTAATGTTGAAATGACTATGGTCATAAAACCCAGCTTTCATGGTAAATGGCTTTGGCCCTTTAATGATAGAATCCCCACTGAATTAACTTGGTTTTAGAGATACATGAACCAAAAAAGAAAAGAAAGAAAAAATCAGGGGTTATATATATTAATGCTGGGGCTTTCAAACTGTAAAAACAAAAGCAACTGTGTAGAAAGGCCATCATTTTAATCATTTAACAGAAGAAGAAAAAAAGCATTTGGTAGTATTCCATGGGAAGTTATGCTTCATGTGTGAAGGAACTGAGAGAATAAAAAGAGCCCATGGGCATTTTTAAGTTACAGCTTCTATTATAGTACTATGGTTCATTTTTAGCTTCTTTTGGAATAAAAATGGTATGTTTCTGGGCTCACAGAGCTTTACTCCTAGAATTGAGTTTCATGCTACTCAGTGTTTTCAGATAGTGGCTATCTACGACATAAGACAATTAAGTAAAATAGTAGAATGATTATAGTTTTGTGGCTTAATGTAATCAGAAGGTCAATCAAAATTTCTTTTCCATTAGGTTTTCTTGGCAACTGTGACAACTAAGTCACAGTATTGTCTGTCATTTGAATTTCACATAATTGTATTTATGCTCTTAAATTTTTTAAAAATAGAAATGACATTCAAACTGCATGAAATATGGTAGTTTTTGTAATGGAATGGAATAGAAACAAAGGTATTATTATTCTCTTTCTCTTTCCTCATTATATATTAAACAATATTATAAATATATGAGACATTTTTAATGTTCCACCATTTACTCACTGTCTACTATAAATAGACACTATTTATTATTTATAACCTCACATTTTAAAAAACACTTTGCAAAACATTTGACTCATATTTTATAAAGCCTTGACATGGTGCTCCTAATATAATAGATATTGACCATTGAATTATATGTCCAGTTTGCATAATTGTTAAAGATAAAAACATGCTTAAGCATTTGAAGGTAAAGTGGACAGGAACAGATTTTCAAAAAATAAGTAAAGAGTTGGGATGCAATATGTATATATACACAAAGGACAAAGAAAGAAATATTTCTGTCTACCAGAGAATGGGACAACATGCTGTAATCACAAAGTGAATGTAAGTCAAGGAACAGAAATGTTTTGTATGGAAGTTATAATAAATAGTATTATATATAAAATGTGTGTTTGTATAAAATGGTATATGCTGCTCTTCAGTGTAAATATTGCTACTCCTTACAAGTCTATTATAATAGAATCTACAAAGAGATCTACCCAGTATATGTTTAACTCATCAGACCACTAATGCAAAAAAAATTAGAAAAGGATCCATAATCAGTTCCATTTTCAATCCACTTCTAAAATTCTTTAATTTTATTCTCAAAACCATCACGTGTCTTTATATTTTTATAATATTTTTAATCTTTTCCTATTTTTACATTTTATTATTATAAATAAAATGTTGTATTTATTTATTTATTTTTATTTTTTCAGGTTTTGGAGATATAACTGACATATAAACATTATGTTAATTTCAGACATGCAACATAATATTTCAATGTGTATAATGCATTTCAAAATGCTCACCACATAAAGTCTAGTTAACATTCATCAATATACATAGTTAAAATTGTTTTCTTTTTTATGAGAACTTTTAAGATCTACTCTCTTAGCACCTTTGCAATATATAATATGGTATTAATAACTATAGTCAACATTACATTATATTACATCCCCAGGATACTACCTACTGCTTGTATGCTACAGCATGTCAACTCCTCAGTGAAACCCAGTTTTACAAATTAAAAGCTACTTGGTCACTAGACACTAGGTTGAGAGCTATGCTTGTTCTAAGGTAACCAATTGTCATTATTTACACAGGACTGAGGGGTTTTCCAGGATATGCAATTTTCAGTGCTAAAACTAAACCATTCCAGGGAAAACCAGAAGGTTAGATATTCTAACTGTGAACTTACTTTTAATCTTTAAATGTGAAAGGAAGTTTCTAACATCTAAGTGGGAAAAAGATATGAGTAGTCTAATTTGTTGTTCATTCCATTGTCAACTACAATATGGACCACTCCCACTTCTGAAAATATTGCAGAGAAGAAAAAAGAAAGATAAAAGAGAGCGCATGACTTTTTCATAACATATTATAGAATAATAAACAGTGACATCATGGTGACATATAGAACTTCTGAAGAAAGAGGCAAAAGAAAAACATGCTAGAAAGTTTTGAGGGGGCTATGCCAATAAAATGAAGAAAGCTGGACTCATATGAAACATGATTAAAATTCAGAAAAGGTAACAATATATCAGAATAAGACAGGATTACTTGAAGAGACAATGACTTGACATGCAAAGAGTATAAACTGAGATTTTAAAAAATACATACAATGCAACACATGATAATGTGTTATAGAATTGTGCACTTGAAATCTATATAATTTTACTAACCAATGTCACCCCAATAAATTTAATAAAAAAAATAATAAATTTTTTAAGAAAAAGGAATAACCCTAACAAATTAAAAGCTGAAACAATATTGGTAGCAGAATAGAAGAGCATCTGCAAAATGAAAAATTAAATCAGTAATGTAAAGGAAAAATAAGATTTCTTAAAAATGTAGAATTAAAAAATGTGACAGAATATGACAGGGAAGAGAAGTGGCTGAAATCTAATCCAAGAGTTGTTGTCATTATGAAGTAGAGAACAAGATAGGGAAACTGGAACTATAATCAAAGTGATGTTTGTAGAAACTTTTGTGTTAAAATGAATCAGTATACAGAATAATGCTTTCATTTGGTTCAAAGAAAAAAATGACACCTGTAAACATCTTGGAAAATTATTGAATTGCAATTTTTTAGTATGAAAATGTTCAAATATACAGAAAAGTTGCCAGAATAGTAAAATAAAATCTACAAAGGGTGCAAAATATATAGAGATATTGAGTAAAAAATACTGTATTAAAATTATAATAATATATACCAACAACAAAAGATGAATACAAGTCACATTTGACTTCTGCTATTATAAGAGGTGCTCAAAGTGGTTACCACCAGCATCCAGACACTTCTGATTATGGTGAACTACTGCTTGAGCAATGTTGACCAGTGTCCATTTGTATCACTGTGCGTGCCATTTCAATTTTCCCGAAGTACTTCCAGTGTACCTGGTTTTCTATAATATACCACATTCCTTATGATTGCCCCATAGGTAAGAAGTCAAGAGGTATTAGGTCAGAAGAACATGATGAAAACTCAAACAATGTTCTTGAATTTCAAATACCACTTCAAAATGATCTTAGGTTCCTTGAATGACAACTGTGCTTCTGCCATTTTCTTTGACTATCCTGCCAGTTGCATGGTGAAACTAGTATTCATTTGATCAATGCTATCTTTTTAGTAAATGTCATATTACACATTGCTACTGTAATTCAATTCAACTTAGAAAAGTATTACATAAATAACATCTCTTAAAATGTGTATACAAAAGTCTGGAATTAAGATCACCAACTTGCCAACATGTACGTACGTTGGCAGCACTGTACAAACAACTTGGTAAGGTTTCATAACCTCGGTATATCTGTTCCTCATAGCTGTGTTCATGTTAATGTGTGGTGGTGTCTTCCTGAATGACATTCATTATTGTTGTGTTTTTGTGTGCCATTTTGAGAATGTCAGAGTCTGAATTAGAGCAGCAAACAAACTTCAATTTTTTGTTAAACTTGGCAAGAATACAAGAGAAATCAGGGACATGTTAGTCCAAGTTTATAGGGATAATGCCATTAAAGAAAAAGGCAGTATACAAATGGATTAAGCATTATTCTGAGGGGAGAGAAAGTGTCACTGATTAAAAGAAGTCAGGGTGGCCAGTAAGGAGCAAAACTGATGAAAACATTGTAAAACTCATCAAATTGTGCATCAAAATTATGGGCTGAATGTGAGAAGCATAGCACACCAAATAAACATCAATAGAAAAACCATTAGAAAAATCTTAACTGAAAATCTTGGCATGAGAAAGATTTGTACAAAAATGGTCCAGAAGGATCTCACTGATGCACAAAAGCAAAGGAGAGTCAAAGTTTATCAAGACCTTTTAGAGATGCAAGACAATGTTTTTGGCCATGTTATTACTGGTAGTGAAACAAGGGTTTACTAATACAAACCTGCACAAGGGAAGTCATCCAATTCTCCATGACCAAAAATATTCTGTCAGTCCAAATCAAGAATCAAAGTAGTGTTGCTAACCTTTTTTGATATCAGAGAGATTGTACACTATGAATTTGTACCAACTGAGATAACCATCAACCAAGTTTACTATTAGGAAGTGGTAAAAGGGCTGCATGAAAAAGTTAGATGAAAATGACCTGAACTTTTCTCCAATGACTCATGGCTCTTGCATTACGACAATGCACCAGCTCATACAGCACTGCCTGTGAAGGTGTTTTTAGCCAGTACACAAATAACTATATTGGAATACCCTCCCTATTCACCTGATGTGGGCCCCAATGACTTTTTTCTTTACCCAAAAGTAAAGGAAATATTAAAAGGAAGACATTTTGATGACATTCAGGACATCAAAGGACATATGACAACAGTTCTAATGGACATTCTAGAAAAAAAGTTCCAAGATTGCTTTGAAGGGTGGACTCAGCAGTGGCATCAGTGCATAGCTTCCCAAGGGGAGTACTTTGAAGGTGACTATAGTGATATTCAGCAATGCAACATGTGGCATTTTGAATGTCTTGGTATAGTAAGTTATTTTCTTAAAAATGTAAAAATAAGAATAAATGTTACCAACTACACTAATGGTCTAAAGACCCAAATGTAAAAATTAGAACCATAAAACTACTTGGAAAATATTATGTATGAGATAGGAAAGTCTTTTCTAACCATAGCATAAATTCCAGAGAACCCAAATAAACGACTGTCAAATTTGACATTATTAAAACATAAATGATTTATATATTAAAAAAGAGTGTAAGTGTAAACTTTGGGAAGGTAAACTGTGATAAAAATTTTTGTCAGACTAACTATTAAAACCTTTAATATGTAAAGAGTATTTTAAATCCATAAAATAAAGATAAAATTTCCAATAAAATACTTTATAGAAATCTATCTATGCTGTACTGTTTTTAAAAATCTAATCAACATTTCTTGTTAGTTTCTCATATATTTGGTTTTTGGTTTTTCCTGATATACTGCTTACAAGTTTCTTTATTTGGTATTCAGATTTACATATTAGAATAGTTTTCTGTAGTGTTTATTCTTTTTTTTGTTACATTTATTAGGGTGACATTGATTAGTAAAAATTATATAGGTTCCAGGTGTATTGTCTATTCTTGCAGTGCTTCAGTGAGACAATCTCACAGAAAGGGGTGAGGATAAATGGTTGACCTAACCAACCTGAGAAATTAGTATAGTCTCTAGGACTAAAGGCAAACAGAAGTATATGTATTAATTAAACTTTAGTTAATAAACTATTTTCCATGAAATATTAATTAACAATTCTGAAGTCACTACTTGAATTGAACAATTAAGTAAATGGATGTTAGCTGGTAGGAGCCTGTTGGAGTACACATTTTCAGCTAAGAAATAGGAGAAGCTAAGATAATCCATGTGGTAATGGATCAAAGTTGGTGAAATCAGTGCATACTCATATTTACATTACTATAGATATTATTACATATAGCAAAATTTATAAATATGTATATATACACAATTTATACATGCATATACCTCTTTGTTCTGTCACCTTAAAGGACAAAGAATCAATGGCACGCACTAGCAATAATCACACTTAGCAGCCAGAATTTTGTTTGCAATTCCACTTAATAAAAGAAATCCAGG
Source organism: Lyroderma lyra (assembly GCA_004026885.1). Lineage (NCBI taxonomy): Eukaryota > Metazoa > Chordata > Mammalia > Chiroptera > Megadermatidae > Lyroderma > Lyroderma lyra. The sequence continues at coordinate 321,651 of PVJL010000584.1, forward strand.
TTCTTTGATGAAATGACTGATTCTAGGACTAGGAAAGAAATATGTACATAAAGTGAGCCTAGAACATCTTATAGTCCCTGAAAGTAAGGGAGCTATCACCCTCCAACAAGGTGGCTGAATATCAAAGGGATACACAAAGCTCCCCATTATCAAATCTGAAAAACTTTGAGAAAAATTGTATTAAATTATAAACCAAAGAATAAAGCAAATATCCATGGGTTCATACTCATGTAACTAAATGACTAAGCAAATAAATAAGTGGGATAGAATTCTAGACAAATCTCCTATGTCAAAAAATTCCAAAATGCTGTTTGTCAATACTCTGCCTTGAGGGTGTCAGCATAACACTCCACTCTCTAAAAGTGGGCTTTGCAAAGAGATGTTCTTCCAAAAGTGCAGTATGAAAACAGAGTGGAAAAAAGTAACTTTGCAGTGAAGAAAACTGGCAAAAACTATCTCAAACCAGGTAATCAAGGTTAAGATTAACTCTAAGTCATATTGATAATATGTGTACTTGATATGATTTGCTGTGATGAGAACAGCACTTTGCTTTGAGTTCTTCCTCTCCAACATTTAGAACTCCAATTCAGTCAGGAGAAAAACACCAGACAATAGTTTACCAACTGAGGAACATTCTTGAGAATAATTGAGTAACAAACCTCAAAATTGTCCAAATTATCAAACAAGAAAGTTGTGAGAGCCTAAGGTGATATGACCACTAAGTGTAATATGGTACATTGTGTGTCCTGAAACAAAATAAAGAAATGAGGTATAAATTGAAGAAAGCTGTAAAGAACAGACTTTATTTAGTAATAGCATATAATTATTGCTTTGCAAATTATGACAAGTATACCATACTAATATAAAATATTAAGAAAATTTGAGTGTGAGATACACAGGTTTCTGTAATGTGTATTATTCTTATAAACCTGAAACTTTTCTAAAATAAAAAAGCATTTTTTAAATATTGTCTTTCTAATAATTTTTTTCTGGAACAATTTGTTATCAATGTACTAAAAAATCAGATATTACACCCAAAAATAAAATATGAAATGAATCCTAGAACTTAAAGTAAGTGCTAAATAAATAAATTTTCTAGAAGTAAACATGAATGAAAATGTCAATACTTTGGATTGGCAAAGTTTTAAAAAATGACACACAAAGCATAAATCATAATCTTTAAAAAATTAACAACTGACAACCATAATGAAAACTTCTGTTGTTTGAAAGGAATTTAATAAAGACAAAAAGCAAGACATTCATATTAACAAAATATTTACAAAATATATACATAAAAGACACACACACACACACACACACACACACAATGGAATTTACTCTTAATATAATAAGAAGAAAAAATGTTCATTAAAAAAGGACAAATGACTTGAACACACACTTCAAAATTAGAAGGTATTTACATAGTGAATAAACATAAACATTTTTTAACACTACCCATTATTCTTTAAAAAATACTAATCATCATTTCCAACCCACTAGAATTACTGGAATTACAAAAAGATGGATAGTACCAAGTGTAAATATATGGGGCCATTGAAATTATTATGTATCAGTGGGCATACAATATGAGACTATTATTTTGAAAAACCATTTATCTGTTTATTATAAAATTAAGCACACAATTATCATATAATTGGACATCCTTCTTCTAGATATTTACTCAGGAGGAATGAAAATATATATTTACATGAAGAATTGCTGTTGAATGTTTTTAGCAACTTTACTCATAATAACCAAAAACTTGAAACAGCACTAATATGCATTAACTGCAAAATGAATAAACGAATTGTGATATACCCTACATTGAAATACAAGTAGTAGTCAGAAATAAAAACAATAATTTGCTATCAGACAATTTAAGTAAATTTCAATAGCATTATGTTAAGTGAAAAAAGCCAGATATCAATTGCTGCATTCTATATTCCATTTGTAAGAAATTCTAGAAAAGGCAAAAACTGCAATGATAAGGAAGCAGATGAGTATTTGCCTGGGGCTGAGGAGAAGGGTAGGGGATTGACTAAAAAGTAACATAACAAAACTTTGTTGGATGATAAAAATGTTCTACAACAGGATTGTGGTTATTTTTTATTGAATACATTTGTCAAAGTTCATGGAATCATACACTGAAAATGGTGATTTTATATGTAAAGTAGACTAATAAATTTAATAAAATAGGTAAAATTTATTTTCGTATTAAAGTACTACTGTTTAATTGTGAACATCTTACTGTTTCTTTGGTCTCTGGCTGTTCATTTAAATGTCTGGAATGTCGTATTTATAAAATCTCACTTTTATTTTATTGAACCTTAGGACTTTTCAGTTTTATTTATTTTATTTATAATTTTGCTAAATAAGAAAAGAAGTTAGCTAAATATATAGTTATGTAGCTTGGTTACTGGTGCTATATTTATTATTCATTTTAATGAAGATTGCAATTAATGAAACTTATTCAATTATTTATTTGAATTACATTTGCCTATTAATCAAGAAAGATAGTCTATATAAAACACTATGTGAATCAAAATTATAAAATATTTTATTTGAAATACAAATTTATATTATTTGTAACCTCATTATAATATTGGCTAATACATTTTTAAATTATAAAAATATGTTCCAAATATGCTGTCTTAAAACCAAAATTCAGCTACTACAATTATCGCTAGTCCTGTATTTTCAATCTGTACCTTTTTTTCAGTTGTTTTCTACTGTTCTTTTACTCAATATGTTTTAGCCTTAATCAATAGAGCTACCTTAACACAATTAATAGGCTTTTCTAAAAATCTATCTTTAAACCCTGAGAAACCATATTCTTTGGATCAATTTCTTTCCTTTTTATTTTTTATTTGGCACCATTTGTTGAAAATAATGGTAGATTATTTATTAACCAGAACTCAAGCAACTAGCAAAAAAAATAAAAAAAATAATACTTTAAATAAAAATTAAAATAAAACAGATTTCTAGTAGAAATGTAAACTTAAACTTGGCACGCCATGCATGACACCATGCCACGAGTAAGCCCGTGCTTACTTTGTGAACCACATGTTTATCTCCCTCTTCTGCCAATTCACCATGTGTAAACATACTTGTTGGTAGGGATCTATTATTATTTAAATTTTGTATTTGCACCCAAACCAGGTATGCCCAAACAGGTCCCAAGTAAGTAGGCTGACCAGAAATACCATTTTAAATGGGACAAAAAATAATACTGTCCCATTTCAAATGGTATGTAAGTTAGCCTACTGACACCTTGAATTTAGCTCTGTGAGACTGGGCTGGCCATACATACTATTTTAATGGAACATTACTGTTATTTTCTGTTATGTTTAAAATGGTACATTTTGTCAGCCTACCCCAGAGCAGATTTATAATGCAGATAAGACTGGATTAATGTGAAAGTGTATACCGAATTCTACTTTGGCTGGTGCTAATGAGAAGGTATCTCATGGGTTCAAGCTAAATAAAGAGTACATAATTGTGCTCATTTGTGCAAATATATTGGGAAATCATAAGGTAAAATAGTGTGTGGTAGGTCATCAAATTTGCTAAACCAACTTGCTTTAAAGGCATAACTAACATTCCATATGGATGCAAGCAGAAAATTTTATCAAGTGGTTTAATTATTCATTTGTCCCCAGTGTTAAAGAAAATCTATGAAAGAAAGGAATACCAGAGAATAGTAAAGTTCTGTGGCTCCTGGATAACTGCCAAACACATCTTCTGGCAGTAGAGCTCATTAAGGGCAATATTTTCATGTTATCTTTGTCACAAGTGTGATCCAATCAATGGATGAGGGAGTGAAACAGATGTAAAAATGTTTTACAGGTGTGATTTTATGTGAAAAGTGACTAATTTTGATAGGGCAATAGGTTTTCAGAAAAAAATATAATCTACACTGCTAGTTACACTGTCAAGTTGTGCTTGGGGTTCTGTGAGAAGTGAAACATGGAAATGGAGAAAGTTGTGGCCAGCTGTAATGTCTATGGAATGCTCCTCCTTATCCATTAATTTTGAGGGATTTCCAGTCAATAGTGCAGCTTCCAGTAGCAGAGTTTATGATAAAATCTGTGAGTTAGTTGATTCTGCCAGTGACAAAACAAATTTGTCTTGAGATAAACTGGATGACTGGCTTGCTGTGGAAAAAGATATTCCAGTAACTCATACACTTAATATAAGACATCAGAGAAGCTGTTGTGAATTGTGGAAAAATGAATATTGCAGAGGAGAAAAGGAATAATGACAATGGCTGTGAGGTGGAAAAATGTATCCTGGCAGAGAGCTAATGCGATATTTGAAACTGTATTAGCTTTTGCAGAATAGCAACTCTTCTTCACTTCTCTGCATGTTATCCAGCTGCACATCATGTAAAACGTGACTTTGCATGAGGGGCATAGGGCCTCACACCAAGCTGATATTCATTCATTTTTCAAGAAAGCTACATGTAAGTTTGCCAATAGAGAGCATCATCTGCTGATGCAGATCCAAAACCATCCACATCCACTTCTCCCAATCCTGTCCTAGCTACGTTATCAGATCCAGATGATCCTGATGTGATGTCTCCCCAGGAAACTCTCTAACCCTACTGTAAGTTTTAAATATGTGTCTGTGTGTGTTTTTCTAAGTTACTTGAAGTTTAAAAAATTATGTTAGTGAAGTTTATTAAGTTGAAAAGTTTGTTGACTCTCATTTAACTACAATTGCACACTGCATTTAAAAAGCTGTTTTTATAATAAAACTGTGTTACTTTAGTCTTTATTTGTCTTAATTTGCTTTTGGTTACTGTATTTCAACATTAACATCAAGGCAATACAGTTTATGATATGGTGTGTTACAGTACAATGTATAGTACTAGTTAGGCCTATATTTAACAGTAATCTCAAGCAACCAGAAACTACATTTATCTGATGTCTACTAATCCCCATGGGTGCTAGTTAACTGAGAGTCTACTGTATTATGCTTTCTGCATTGCAATTCAATGCTATCTTTGTCCTATCAGTTGACCATATTTGTGAGTTATCATTCTGTCTCACTAATGTGTTTTCCTATCTTTGCACCAATCTTATACAATTATAATTACTATAGACTATACCTATATAGGTCTTGGTAGCTGGTAGGATGTCTCTTAATTATTTTTTTTACACTGCCTAGGTTACTATTATTTTAATTTATTGGGGGTAACATTGGTTAATAAAATTATATAGGTTTTTAAGTGTACACTTCTATAATATATCATCTATATATTGCATTGTGTGTTCACCATCCAGTCAGCTTTTTGTCAGTCACCGTATATTTGACCCCCTTTACCCTATTCTACCTCTCCTGCTCTTTACACTTGGGTGATCATTACACTGTTGGCTGTGTTTATGACTTTTTGCTTGTTTCTTTGTATGTCTAGTTCATTTGTTGCTTTTAGTTTTATATTTCACATCTGAGTGAAGTCATATTGTTTTTCAACTCTTTCTGTCTGACTTATTTCACTTAACATAATAATCTCAAGATCCATCTATGTTGTCTTTTCTTATGGCTGAGTAATATTCCATTGTATTAAACGGCTGTCCAAAAAAAATTCTGCCATAAATGTCTCTATTTTTCTTTCTTTCTTTAAAAAAATATATTTATGGCTGATTTTTTTTTCAGACAATAACCATAGAAGTTGCTCTATTTTTTATATTGCATGGCTGGATACTTTCTAGATAGCCCTCAGATACGTACCACATCTCCTTTGTCCAGTTATCTACTGAAGGACACTTTGGTTGTTTCTTGGCCACCATGAATAATGCTACAGTAAACATATGGGTACATATATCTATTTTTTGGGGGGTGGGAGTAGTTCCCTGGCTGGGAATTGAACCCAGGCCACGGTGTTGAGATTGCTGAAGCCTAGCCACTACACCATCAGGGAACTCCCTTATATATTTTTATAGATAAATGTTTTCAGATGTTTTGGGGGTTAGGTACCCAGAAAAGGGATTCATGGATCATATGGTAACTCTATTTTTAAGTTTTTGAGAAATTGTCATACTGTTTTTCCACAGTGGCTGTACCAATTTATAGTATATGAGGGTTCCTTTTACTCCTCAACCTCTTTAACACTTGTTATTACTTGTCTTGTTGATATTAGCCATTCTTATAAGTGTCAGGTAATATTTCATTGTGGTTTTGATTTGCATTTTCCTAATAGCTAGGCCACTGAAATTTTTAATATATCTATTGTCCTTTTATTTATCATTTTGGAAGAAGTGTCTATTCAAGCCTTCTGCCATTTTTTATTGGATTATCTGTTTTTTGTTGTTGTTGTTGTTGTTGAGTTGTATGAGTTTTTATATATTTTGAATATTAACCCCTTATGGGAGGTGTTGTTTGCAAATATCTTCTCCCATTTGATTGGTTACCTCTTTGTTTTGTTAATTTTCTTTTCTGTCCAGAAGCTTTTTAGTTTGATCTCATCCCATTCATTTTTGTCTTTGAGGTCAAATTCATAAAATCCTCTCTGAGCTAAGGTCCATTATTTTATTAACTATGCTTTTTTCTATGCATTTAATTGGTTCAAATCTTATGTATAAGTCTGATTAATTTTGAGTTAATTTTGATATATGGTAACTGATAGCCACCTAGTTGTACTCTTTTGCATCTGGTTTTCTAAGTTTCCCAGCACCATTTATTGAAGAGGCTTTCTTTTCTCCATGGTATGTTTTTGGCTCCTTTGTCAAAGATTATCTGCCCATGTACATGTGGGTTTATTTCTCGGTTCTCAATTCTATTCCATTGATCTGTGTGGCTGTTTTTCTGTCAAAACCATGCTGTTTTGATTATTGTCACTTTTTAGTATAAAGTGAAATCCAGGAGTGTGATGCTTCCAGCCTTGTTCCTTTTTCTTAGAATAGTTTTAGTTATTTAGAGTCCTTTAAGATTCCATAAAAATCTGATAATTTTTTGTCTATTTCTTTTGAAAATGCCATTGAGATTTTGATGGAAATTACATTAAATCTTCATATTGCTTTGGGTTAATATGGCCATTTTAACTATGTTCATTCTTCCAATCCATGAACACAAAATATGTTTGTATTTCTTTGTGTCTTCCTCAATTTCTTTTAATAATGTCTTGTAGTTTTCAGTGCAGAAGTTCTTTACATCCTTTGCTAAGTTTATTCCTAGGTATTTTATTCTTTTTGTTGCAATTTCTTTTTTTTTGTTTTTGTTTTTGTTTTTTGTTTTTTTAATTCATCTTTATTGTTAGACTTATTGGGGTGACATCTGTTAGCAAGGATTACATAGGTTTCAGGCATACAATTCTACAGTGCATTGTCAACTTGTATAATAAGTTCACCACCCAGTGTGAGTTCTCTTTCCATCACCTTATATTTAGCTTCCCCTCCCTCCTCTCCCACCCCCCCATCTCCCCTCCGAAAGCGAACGATTGGGTTAGTAATATTCCATTGTGTATATGTACCACAGCTTCTTTATCCAGTCATCTGTCACAGGGCACTTTGGTTGTTTCCATGTTTTGGCCACTGTGAACAGCGCTGCAATGAACATTGGCGTACATAAGTCTTTGTGGACAAAGATTTTCAAGTCTTTTGGGTAGATCCCCAGAAGGAGATCGCTGGGTCAAATGGTAACTCCAGTCCCAATTTTCTGAGGAACCTCCACACTGCCTTCCACAGTGGTTGTACCAGTTTGCACTCCCACCAGCAGTGTACCAGAGCCCCTTTTTCTCCACATCCTCTCCAGCACTTGTTATTCCTTGTCTTGTTGATAACAGCCATTCTAACAGGTGTGAGGTGGTATCTCATTGTGGTTTTGATTTGCATTTCCCTGATAGCTAATAAGGATGAGCATTTTTTCATACGTCTGCTGGCCATTTGTATTTCTTCATGGGAGAAGTGTCTGTTTAGTTCTTCTGCCCACTTTTTAATTGGGTTGTTTGTTTTTTTGTTGTTAAGTCTTATTAGTTCTTTATATATTTTATATATTAGACCCTTATGTGATTTGCAAATATTTTCTCCCATTCAATTGGCTGTCTCTTTGCCTTGTTGATGGTTTCTTTTGTTGTGCAGAAGCTTTTTAGTTTGATATAATTCCATTCATTTATTTGTGCTTTTACTTCCCTTGCCTTTGAGGTCAGGTTCATGAAGTCCTCCTTGAGTCCTAGGTCTATAGGTTTAGTACCAATGTTTTCTTCTATACAGTTTATTGTTGCAGGTCTGATATGAAGGTCTTTAATCCATTTTGAGTTAATTTTTGTATATGGAGAGAGTTCACAGCTCAAGTTCATTCTTTTGTATATGTTTTTCCAGTTTTCCCAACACCACCTACTAAAGAGGCTGTCTTTTCCCCGTTGTATGTTTTTTGCTCCTTTATCAAAAATTATTTGTCCATAAATTTGTGGGTTTATTTCTGGGTTTTCAGTTCTATTCCATTGGTCTCTATTTCTGTTCTTCTGCCAGTACCAAGCTGTTTTGACTATTGATGCTTTGTAACATAAATTGAAGTCAGGGAATGGAATGCCACCAGCCTTATTCTTTTTATGTAGTATTGCTTTGGCAATTCGAGTTCTTTTGTGGTTCCATATAAATTGACTAATTCTTTTATCTCTTTCACAAAAGTATGATTATGGGATTTTGATGGGTGTTGCATTAAATCTGTAGATCGCTTTGGGCTCAATGGCCATTTTAACAATGTTAAGTCTTCCTATCCATGAATGGGGGATATTTTTCCACCTCTTAAAGTCTGTTTCAATTTCTTTCAAAAGTGTCTTATAGTTTTCAGTGTATAAGTCTTTCACGTTCTTTGTTAAGTTAATTCCCAGGCATTTCATTCTTTTTGTTGTGATAGCAAATGGAATTCACTCCCTCATTTCTTTTTCTGTGGATTCGTTATTTGTATATAGGAATGCTGTTGATTTTTTTACATTGATTTTGTATCCTGTGACTTTACTATATTTGTTTATTGTTTCTAATAGTTTCCTGGTGGAATCTTTGGAGTTTTTTATATAAAGGATCATGTCCTCTGCAAATAGTGACAATTTGACCTCTTCTTTCCCAATTTGGATACCTTTGATTCCTTTCTCTTCCCTGATTGCTGTGGCTAGAACTTCCAGTACTATATTAAATAACAGTGGTGACAGGGGGCATCCCTGTCTTGTTCCTGATTTTAGGGGAATAGGCTTCAGCTTTTCCCCATTCAGTATGATGTTAGCCAAGGGCTTGTCATATATGGCCTTTATTATGTTGAGATACTTTCCTTCTATACTTATTTTATTTAGTGTTTTGATCATAAATGGATGCTGTATCTTGTCAAAAGCTTTTTCTGCATCAATTGAAATGACCATATGGTCTTAATCTTTGATTTTGTTTATGTGGTATATCACATTGATTGATTTTCGTACATTGAACCATCCTTGTGCTCCTGGGATGAATCCCACTTGATCTTGATGTATGATCTTTTTGATGCATTGTTGTATTCTATTTGCTAATATTTTGTTCAGAATTTTTGCATCTGTGTTCATCAGAGATATTGGTCTATAGTTTTCTTTCTTTGTGTTGTCTTTGCCAGGCTTTGGTATTAGAGTAATGTTGGCCTCATAGAACGAGTTAGGAAGTATTGCTTCCTCTTCAATTTTTTGGAAGAGTCTGAGAGGATAGGTGTTAATTCTTCTTTGAATGCTTGTTAAAACTCATTGGTGAAACCATCTGGTCCAGGGCTTTTGCCTTTAGGGAGATTATGGATAGTCTTTTCAATCTCATTGCTATTGATTGGTCTATTTAGATTTTCCAGTTCTTCTTGGTTCAATCTATGTAGGCTATAAGTTTCTAGAAACTTGTCCATTTCTTCTAGGTTGTTAAATTTCATGGCATAAAGTCCTTCATCATATTTTCTTATAATCCTTTGTGTTTCTGTGGTATCAGTGGTAATTTCTCCCCTTTCATTTCTAATTTTGGATATTTGTGTCCTTTCCTTTCATCCTTTGATTAGTCTAGCCAGGTGTTTGTCAATTTTGTCAACTTTCTCAAAGAGCCAGCTCTTCGTAATATTAATTTTTTCTATTGTCCTTCTGTTCTCTAATTGGTTTAGCTCTGCTTTAATTTTTATTATTTCTTTCCTTCTGCTGCCTTTGGGTTTTGTCTGCTCTTCTTTTTCTAGTTCTTTAAGATGGGATGTTAAGATGTTTACTTGTGATTTTTCTTGTTTCTTAAGATAGGCCTGCAGTGACATAAATTTCCCTCTTCCTACGTCTTTCGTTGTGTCCCAATAATTCTGATACATTGTATGTTCATTGTCATTAGTTTCTATATATTTTTTAATCTCATCTTTTATTTGTTCTTTTATCCAGTCCTTTTTAAATAAGCTGTTGTTTAATCTCCATGTATCTGTGTTTCTTTCTGCTTTCCTTTTATAGTTGATCTCCAATTTCAAAGCCTGTGGTCTGAGAATACACTTGGTATGATTTCGATCTTCTTGAATTTGCTGAGGCTACTTTTGTGTCCCAGCATATGGTCTATCCTTGAGAATGTTCCAATGTGCACTACAAAAGAAGGAATAGTATCTTTTTGCTGGATGAAGTGTTCTGTAAATGTCAATTATGTCCAATTGCTGTGATGTGTCATTTAGAGCTGTGGTTTCCTTATTTGTTTTCTGTTTGGATGATCTGTCCATGGCTGTTAGCAGGGTGTTTAAGTCTCCCACAATGATTGTGTGTTCATCAGTTTCTCCTTTCAAATCTGTTAGTAGTTTCTTTGTATATTTTGGTGCATCCTGGTTGAGAGCATAGATATTAATTAGTGTCAAGTCTTCTTGTTGTTGTATTGTGTCTTTTATCATTATGTAATGTCCATCCTTGCCTTTTACTATCTTTTTTAACCTGAAGCTTATTTCATTAGATATCAGTGTGGCCACTCCTGCTTTTCTCTGGTTGCTTGAAGTATTGTTTCCCATCCTTTCACTCTGAGTCTGTGTTTGTCCTTATGGCTGAGGTGTGTTTCTTGGAGACAGCATATGGATGGGTTCTCTTTTTTAATCCAGTCTGCTACTCTGTGTCTTTTTATTGCTGAGTTCAGTCCATTAACATTTAGAGTAATAATCAATATATAAAGATTTCCTGTGGCCATTACTTATTTCTTTGTTTGTTTTTGTTTTATTTTTGTTTCTTTCTCCAACTTTATTCCATTTTTCCTGATGTTTTGTTTCAGGTCAAAGAGCCTCCTTCAGTATTTCTTGGAGTGCTGGCCTTGTGATGGCAAATCCTCTCAGCTTCTGTAGGTCTGAGAAGGTCTTTATTCCACCTTCATCTCTGAAAGATAATTTTGCTGGATAATTTATTCTTGACTGTAAGTTCCTCTCTTTTAAATTTTTGAATATTGGATTCCACTCCCTCCTGGTTTGCAGAGTTTCTGCTGAGAAATCTGATGCCAGTCTGATGGGTTTTCCTCTAAAGGTTATAGTTCTTTTTTCCCTGGCTGCCTTGAGAATTGTCTCTTTGTCTTTAGTTTTGGACATCTTTAGTACCATGTGTCTTGGAGAAGACCTGTTAGGGTTCAGGAATCCAGGGCACCTGTTTTCTTCTTGAACTTGGGGTTCCAGATCTTTCCATAGGTTTGGAAAGTTGTCATCTACTATTTGTTTGAGTATGTTCTCTGTAGAATGCTCTACCCCTTCTTCTATTCCTATTATCCTGATGTTGTTTTGTCTCATGGAGTCAGATAGTTCTTGTAGAGTTCTTTCAATCCTTTTGGTTCTGTATTCCCTCTCTTCCTCTTTCTGAGCTGTTTCCATGTTCTGATCTTCGATATCACTAATTCTTTCTTCCATGTGGTTGGCCCTGTTTCCTATGGCAGTTATTTCATTTCTCACTTCTTTTATTGTATTATTTATCTCTCACATTTTCATCTCAATCTTCCTTATGTTTTGAATTTCTTTGTTAAATTGTTCCTTTTGTTCATGAAGTTCCTTTTTTATGTCATTTATGTCCTTTTTTATGTTATTTATCTCAGCCATGGTGCTCTGCCAGTATGTTTTCGTGTCTCTCACAGCCTTTAGAATGGCTACTTTAAATTCTCTGTCACTTAATTCGAAAACTTCTAGGTCTAAGAAGCTGTCTTGGTAAAGTTCCTGTTCTTTCTGAGGAGTTTTATTTTTTAAGGAATTCATCCTGTCTGCTGGGTTCTTCCTCCTTGACCTGAGGGTATTATGTAGTGCCCAGGAACCCAGATTAGTACTTTTGTGGTGTCTTGCTATAGGGCAGACACAAGGTGGTACTGGGGGGGCAAGTTTTGGGAGAGAGAGGGGTTGTTTATTTCTTATTTCTGGTCTCCTGCTACATTTGGAGGCGGTGTGCATCTATCATGGTCTGTCCACTTCCTGTAGTTTGTTAGTTGGTTGGGAAGGTGTCGGAAAGGGGAGAGACCAAGAAAGGCACACCAGGGCAGCTCCACCTTCTGCCCTATGCTGGGGAAGCTGGGTGATGCGGGCCAAGGCTGCTCCTGCTGGCTGGGATGAACGCTATCAAATCCGCCTTTCTTCCCAGGCCTACTTCCCTGGCTAAATGTTGGGGCAGAGTCTGCAGGCTCGCACAGCTTTTAGGACCCAGGGGCACGTGAGCAGGCGTGCACACAAGTCTGAAGCTGTGGGTCTGACCCTGTGGTAGGAAGGCAGCTGGCCCGCGTCCGCAGTGGCCCTGGAATGGGAGGGGCAGCCCTGTGCAGGAGCTGCGCATGCTGCACCAGCAACCGGCCCGCCTCCGCAGTGAGCCAGAAGGGGAGCCACAGCCCTGTGTAGAGGCTGTGTGCTGCCTGCGTAGCAGCCGTCCTGCCTCCACAGTGCAGCGGTTCGGAGAGGGAGCCGCAGCCCCGTCTGTGTAGGGGCTGTGCGCTGCCCATGTGGCAGCCGGTCCGCCTCCGCAACAGGCCAGAACAGGAACTGCAGCCCCGTCTGTGTAGGGGCCATGCGTTGTCCACGGGGCAGCCGGCTCTCCCCCGCAGCGGGCTGGAACAGGAGCCGCAGCCCTGTCTATGTAGGGATTGTGTGCTGCTGCGCGGCAGCCAGCTCACCCCTGCTGCATGCTGGGACCTGGAACCGCAGCCCTGTGCAGGAGCCGCGCGCGCCTGCGCTGTGGGTCCCAAGGGAAACTAGAGCCAAGATGTCGTCTCTGCTGTTCAGAGTCCTCGCTCACCCCTGCTACCACTCAAGAGTTCCAGAGGCTGGCTCCCAAGGTCTGTCCCCTACTCGCTGCTCCAAATTCCAGCTCCCCAACCCAGCTCCCCAATGGACTCCCACTGTTCTGCCGCTTTGCTAGGGCTTTTCCTCTTGTTGCCCCTTGGCTTCTCCCCTCCCATGCACTGCATTCAGCTGCAATTGGGTCCGTTGCGATCCGTCTTTGATCCCTCCCCTCTCTCCCCCTCACCCCTTTCTCTCCAAACCTTAGGCGTTTACTTGCAATGCGTGGATGTCTCAGCTGCCGTTTTTTGTCACCTAGGGTCCTCTTTCTTTGCTCCTGGGTGGCCGTTCAGTTGTGTTTTCTGGGGAGGCTTTAGGGACCTCCTCTCCAGTCGCCATTTTGTCCTCCCCCCTTTTTGTTGCAATTTCAAGAGAATTTTTTTTCATTTATTCTTCTGAAATTTTATTGTTAGTATAGAAACATAATAAATTTTTGCATATTGATTTTTGTATCTTGCAACTTTGCTGTATTGTTTACTGTTTCTAATAGTTGTTTGGTGGTCTTTAGGGTTTTCTATATAAAGGTTCATGTCATCTACAAAAAATGACAATTTAACTTCTTCATTCTCAGTTTGGATACCTTTTATTTCTTTCTCTTGCCTGATTGTTCTGGCTAGGATTTTCAGTACTTTGTTGAACAACCAAAGTTGTTCATCTTGGCTTGTTCTTGGCCTTAGAGTAAATCTTTCAGTTTTTCACCATTAAGTGTAATATTAGCTGAGGGTTTGGTCTATATGGCCTCTATAGTAATTGAGGTATTTTCCTTTTTTACCTATTTTATTAAATGTTTTAATCATAAATAAATATTGTAGTTTGCTAAATGTTTTGTCTGCGTCTATTGATATGATCACATGATTTTTATACATTATTTTGTTTATGTGATGTATCACATTGATTAATTTGTATATGTTGATACATCCCACTTTATTGTGATATATCATCATTTTAAGTATTGTATTCTACTTCTTTGTATTTTGTTTAGGATTTTTGCATCTGTATTTATTAGAAATATTGGTTTGCAGTTTTCTATTTCTGTGTTATTCTTACCAGGATGTAGTATCAGGGTAATGTTGGCCTCATAAAATGAGTATGAAAGTACTGCTTCTTCTTCAAATTTTGGGAAGAGTTTAAGGAGGACAGGTGTTAAATGATTTTTGAATGTTTGGTAAAAGTCAACTGCCTCAATTCTGTATATTCACCCTTGTCACTGGAATCACCCACAGTACGCATCCTTTGTTCAGGAACTAGCTTTGCCCTTCTCAGGGCTGCAGATACTCACTGTTACAGTTTTTTCTGCAGGCTGCTGCTAATTCTGAGAGGGTGCAAGAAGGAGAGCTCTGGGAGTGTTAGGGGAGGCAGTCAAGCTTTGTTGCTTTGTTTTATGCCTGGCAATGGCTGCTGCTAGAACAAAGTTGTCACACTTCTGTATTTAGTCTCTGTCTCAATCACTAGATTCAGCAAAACTGTATACTGATCACTCAGGCAGGATCACTGAGGCTACAGAGAATTCCCTCTCCTGAGACTGGTAGTAATCTCTAGGCTGTGTTGGAGGCACCCATCTCTGCTCTTGTCCCTTCCCTACCCTCCTGTTTTCCCTGATTCAACAACCATTGGTGAACAGATCTCTCAGATGTGTTTGTGTGTTGTACAAAGAATCCTTTGTTGAATTACAGCTGTTCAACTTGTAATTTCAAGGGGAGACATCAAGGGAAACTCCCATGCCATCATGCTTCTGATATCAATATGGATCAATTTGTATTGTTTTGTATTTTATACATATATTTTTAAAACCACAGATTATAGGTATATTTTTTTTCAGAAACATGACAGTCTGTGCAAACTCCATGTTATTAGTAGGCAATACCATGAATGGATGTGTTCTTAGAATATGAGCATAACTCAAGTTTGCTTTAGAAACCACAGAACTAGCTTGGATTGGAATGATAGATTCAGCCTAATGTGTTTCCTTTAAGCTGGTCCAACTTCTCTATTTTCTATAGATTTCAGAATCCCACTAGTGTTGTTAATTATGACCTAGAATTATCTTTAAACACTTTAATCAATTGATGGAACGTATTTTCAAGGGATAACTATTTCAAATGTTATTATTCATTGTATTTCTAAGAAAAGTGTAACCGAGAGAGGCTGGGTGATTTGCCAGAGATCACTGGGAGACAGAGAAAAGAGGCAGGAGGGAAGAGGGAAAGGAAAACAGAGATAGAGAGAGGTGTTCACAGAACGGAGAAACAATAGCGACAAATGCTGGATTGTACGAGGTTTTCTGAATCCTCAACTGTGTTCTTTACATTTCACAATACTGCTAATTAATATATGAGAGATTTGTGGGTCATGAATAAAAACTAAATACCCAAGTGGGAATCATGAGAACGTGGAGCAAATTTTTATGTTGTATTTCTCTAAGACTTAATTATTAGGATTTCCATACTGCTAAACTTCTAACATGTGTGAAATAAAAATTCATATGTGATATGAAAATATAATTTAACAATGAAAAAAAATTTTCCTATTTATGACAAAAATAAATAGATTTTATAATAAAAAAGGAATAGTTCTACTTTTTATGGGCTGTATTGCTTAAACCATGTGTGGTGGCCATAAAAATACAGAGCTAATATTTCTGTCTGGAAGAAGCACAATGACTACAGGTCTCATCTGCTGCCCCTCGGTATACCATACCAACATGGTCATGCCAAGGCCATACTCCTCTCATGTAGCTACCAGCCAGTCACTGAACATGGCAAGGCACTTATAAGGCAGGCCCACTATGGTAAGATGTGGAACTTCTCCAGCAGCATACTTAACTTCATGATTTCTCATTATCCTTGCTATAATAATAGGCTCTTTCTATATAATCCTTCTTGTTTTTCTCTCTCCTCCCACAGTAGTTAGATCAACATTAGAGTCTGAAGGCCCTTCTACCTTTTCCTGTTTTTTCCTCATTAAATCTATTCCATGTCTAACACCATCTTCTCATCTCTTGTTAAAGGTATGAACTAACATTTATTCTTAGTGTTTTATCTTGAATTTTCATATTTACAAAATAAAAAATTTTATGTTGCGGATTAAATAGGATTTCAATTTGAATTCACGAAGAAGTTACTTTGAAAGCACTGTTCAAACACACTGCATATATTTTCTAATCTGACACTATTTCCTATACAAAGAAAAACAAAAAACACTATATGTAAACTATAATATGTCACCATTTATATAATGTATCTTAATTACAGAAATATAAAAATATTTGTTTTAGAATTGGTGAAAGTGATCACTGTTGTTTCCCTTATAAATAAATGTTTCTCAATCTAGTTACCATATAGAAAATTATTTTTTTCTCAGAGGTAATGAATAACACTTTTCATCTTAAAAAATGTACATTAATAAAAATTCTCTGCTTTATTAGTTCAAACATTTGCTAACACATCTGGTTGTAAATAAGAAAAAGCATAACAGTTTAATTATACATATTTTCCATCTAGTTTAGTGCAAATGCCCTTGAGAAAAAAATAAAGCTCTGAAAGTGTAACTGATAATTGGATTTAATGAAGTGTTTTTATAATTTTCAGAATACTTTTCCAATTTATTAACTGACTTGCACCAGAATTCTAGAAATAAATGAATGTTTTTACCATCATTTTATAAATGGAAAAATTCAAAAGTTAAGTAACTCATAAGGTTACAACCAAGACCACTACATGCAGTCCAAGATTCTGACCATTTGACAGGGCTAAACAGTCTCCTTTGTATAAATGACTTATATTAACTTTCCAAAAACCCATTTTTAAAGGTAATTAGCTATAAAAAAGTATACTGAAACAAGTTTAACAATTTTATCCATAACATACACTTTTATTTTTTTCTCCCCAGTTTTAAAGCTTTGAGAAAATTAAGAATGATAGTTCAGGATAGGTTTTCTGAATTTTGAGTATCTTGGCTTTTACTCATTTCTAAAATGTCATACTGATTATTTAACTGGCTATATTTTTGACAGCTGTGCTATGGTAACACTTGAGAAAAACTTTTAGTAACATTAACAAGATCTGAACAACAACATGACATTAAAACCTTGTGAACAGTGAAATTTCCACCAGGAAGCATCCACTCAGCTGTTATTATAGCATAATAAAATATATCATATGTGTAAGCTGGGGAAATGTCAATGTAGCAGTTTTGGTAGAAACTAATACAATTAGTGAGATTTTGGTCTCTTGTTTTGTTTTTGTTTTTTTTCCCCCTTTTGTCAATCATCCTAAATATTGCAATGAAGAAATTTTTATTAGACTTTATAGAAAACTTTTGTTTAAAAAAAAATCTTTATCCTCTGCTTTATTTACTTCCCTCCCTTTTCTTATTTTTCAGGAAATAATTATCTGTTCCTTCCTAGTTTATTTTCAAATATGGATTCCACTGGTAAGATTGGATAGTAATCAAACAGGACATGGTTGTCATTCCTTCAGAGGTTCTTAGGAAGTCTCAAATCTTATTGTATTCATATGCTTCCTTCCAATGCAATGCAATGCAATCAATTTTTTAAAATTTAATTTATTAACAAATAATATTTTATAATCATTGGTCCAGTTTCCAACTTTCCTGTCTTCTATAAAACTATGCTTCAATAAAAAATAATATTGTGTACTTATTTACAATGTTCACAATAGTTTGTGAGAAGTATTCATTTCTAGACTTTATTTCTGAGTATTCTTAGCCAGATTTTTACCTGTGTGCTGGAAATTTGCAAAGTCAATATAGCATACTCTTATTATTTCATCTCCAAATCTGTGTTCTCCTATATAAATTCTCAGGGGTGCCATAATCCATACAGATTCCAGAAATTAAGGAACTAAATTCTGATTCTCCTTTTATCCTAATCCTCCTATTTATAATTAATTGCCTAAGTGTGTCAAATTTTGATTAGGTAACAATTACTAGATTAAAATTTTCTACATCCTTTATCTCTGCTTTTGCTTAGGGTCTTACATTTTACCCAGACTAATGTAATAAATTTTAGACTTATCTATCAAACTACTTTTATAATATTCTTCATGCTGCTACCAGATTAACCTTTGTTAACAATAAAACAAAACAAAACACAATATTGGCCATGGTTCTGACTCTCTTTAAAAATCCTTCAGTGACTCATTTTTAACCATGTAATTTTTAAGTGGTTTTTTTTTTGTTGTTATGATGTATGAAGATCTTGCTTATCTCTGATGTCCTGCCTAGTGATATGACTATCAAATATTATACTTTAGCAATACCCCAAATGGGAGATTTTTTCCAAAATGTATGTCTTCTCATATATATGCACTCTTTCCTATGACTACAGTACCTGATACCACCGTCCATAACTCATCTGTAAAAATCTGATACAATTTTATATTCCCAGTACCAATTTATAATATTTAACTAAGCTGACCATTCATTTCTGCCTCTGATATAGCCAAGATGGTAAATTTAGCTGCTACAACAGATATATTAAAACTTCAGTGGCTTGAAAAGACAAAGTTTATTTTTCAATCCCATCAAGTCATCTCCTTTAAGTAGACTAGAGTTCCAGTCTCCTTCTGTACTGTGGCTCTGAAATCACCATAAAGCTCTCTTGGTCATTACTAAAGAGAGAGGAAGGAAGTGACATATTGTGCATAAGCAGGCATACTCATATGGCCTCAGACTAACTGCAAGAACTATTGTAAAAGTATGGAAGCACATGGAATACCGTATGCTATACTTGCTAATCTGCCATAGTAAGATTTAATCACAACTTTGTCTATATTTCTTTACTTTCTCTGCACTTGTATAATTTCCTGTGTTATATTGTACTACAATTGTGTACTAACATTCTTTCACTTGAAAATGAGCTTCTTGACAGCACAGGAAGTTCCTAATTTATCATTGTCTATACAAAATCACATGTGAAAATTTTTATCTGTGCCAGTGTGCTTTTTTGCATGCTTTATATTTAAATATCTAATTAATATATGAACATAACATCTCAGAATAACTTGTGCAACCATTTAGCAAGAGTGCCCTCATACAGTGCCAGCATAAACCCAAATATAATAAGTTCCTACTAGGGGGAGAATAAAATCTCTTCTTCATCAATAAAATTTTCCATATTTTTATAGCATTTGTGCTGTATTATGTGCATCTCTACTGCAATTTTAATCTTAGTCATTTGTCACATGTGATCCTATCATATGTTTAGAGAAACTTCCATTTAATTAAAACCTTAGGTGGCTGGAAATCATGAAAAAGATCTCCATTTGAACTGCTGGCCTTTCTCAGGCATGTGACACTAGAGAATGGTTGAGAATTCATGTCCTTCCCTTTGTGATGCTACCAGGCAGCAGCTTTTTATATCCTGGCTATACCACATATAATAGTAAGTTTTTCTCTTTATGGGGTGAAGAGCTTCATGCTTCAATGTCTCCAAAGGTCATTATAGAGAAAAAATCACTGGTTACTGCTGCCAGCACACTGAAAATAAATGGGGTTCTTGTATCATTAATTCTTTGGGGAAAATTGCTTTTGACATATACATTTTAAAGTTGCAAATACTTTCTCATAAACACTTCCATCCTGCATTATAGAGTGCCAGTGTTTATGTTCAAGGATGACAGAAACTCAGGGGAATCCTTTAGTGGTGAGATGATTAATTTGCTAGAGGTATGTAATCCTGGGGAGACACTGGGTAGGAGACTAAATTGAGCTTCCTGCTGTGGTTTGAAAGAAGTCACATAGACTGGAATCAGGCTACTGGCAATGCAAGTATTTAACTGAAGCATTTAAATTCTTAACAGATGAGTTCTAAGGAGAGAATTTGGGAGAAAATAATTATCCTATTTTTTCTAGGATATAAGAACCATTTCACAATTCAGGGTTTAAATATTGTCAAATTAAAATCTGGCCCCATTAGCAACTAGTTAGGAGAAAGCTAGTTATTATCTCTCTCCATCTTTACCTATTTGACATATTTGTACATCACAGTTTGAGAGGCTGAAATGGAATCTCATAGTGTTCAACTGACCCCTATATCTTTATCCATTGCTCCCAAAGCATGCATGCCATAGCAGTGGTTCTCAACCTTCCTAGTGCCATGACCCTTTATTACAGTTCCTCATGTTGTGGTGACCCCCATAAAATTATTTTTGTTGTTACTTCATAACTGTAATTTTGCTACTGTTATGAATCATAATGTAAATATCTGATATGTGTTTCCTGTGAAAGGGTCATTTGACTCCCAAAGGGATCGTGACTTGCAGGTTGAGAACTGCTGTATTAGAGTTATCTGCATTAGATTCGAGGTACAAGTATTTAGCCTTAACATCTCTGCTTCAAAATAGACCTTTCTATCAACAAACTAATTCCTGAATCCAGACTTTTTATTCCATAACAATGAGTTCCCCATTCTTTTGAGGGAGGTAGTTCTTAACATCCTTTCCTTTTCCTACTAACAGAAACAGTTGGGGATATATAAATTCACTGAATAGGTAAGCCTTTAATACTCTTATTAGAATGCTCTTTATCATTCAAATCTCTTACCTCCACTCAAAAGCACTTGTGTGTGGCTAACAATAAATATTGGAGCAGTATTGGCTATCTAATATATTGTGTTACACCATTTTTTATGGAACAATAAATATCAGTTTAATTTACATTGATATAACTGAGAGTGATGATTCTATTGATTTCTCCAAAATAAATATCAGCTAAAAGTGACTTGGGTTTCTAGTATTGAATGAGAATTCCTAAAAGCGGAAGTGTCAAGACAGGAAATAGAATATTTATAGCTATTTCAAAACACAAAACAGATTGTAGAGATTTAGATCCTTCCTTATACCGTCATAAAAATGACTGGAGAATAGGCTAAAGTCAGTAAACTGCTATTGCAATAGTCAGTCCATAGTAGCAATACAGGGCTCAGCAAACTCCAATTGCCAACATTTCAGCTACTGCAACTGTCTCTCTCTTTATTTTTAAATTTACATTTAAAAAAATTTTAAGTATGTAAGTATAGGTGATACATAATCTTATATTGATTATATTAACTTCAGGTGTACAATGTAGTGATTTGACATTTTTATAATCTAAAATGAGATCACCCCACTAATTCTAGTCATCATCTGTCACCATGCAAACTTATCACTATATCATTGACTATATTCATTATCCCCTTTTCACCCATCCCCCTACCCCTTCCTTTTGGTAGCTATCCCTTTGATGTGTTTCTATGAATCTCTTTTTGTTTTGTTTTATATTGTTTTGTATTTAGATTCCACATATAAGTGAAACCATAAAATATTTGTTTCTCTCTGCCCGAGTTATTTCACTTAACATAATACTCATTAGAACTACTGTGTTTCTGCGAATAGCAAGATTTTATTTTTTTATTGCTGCAGGGTATTTTATTACATATGCATGTATATACACACATACATATGTACATACATACATAGGGTGCTAAATACATGTATACACATTTTAAGAAAGGAAAAAATTATTAAAGTTCTAACACTCAATATATACTGATAACAAAAGGTGAAAGCAAGTCACTTTGGACTTCTGCAATTACAAATGGTGTCAAAGTTGTTACCATCAGTGTCCAGATGCTTCTGATTATGATGAACTACTGCTGTAGCAATGCTGACCGAAGTGTCCACTTGAATTGCTGTGCCTGCCATTTCAATTTCTTCCCAAAGTACCATCAGTATAGCCAGTTTTCTATGGTACACCACATCCTTTAAGGTCCCCATTTGGTACGGGTGTTAAGTTAGGAGACTGTGGGAGAACTCAAATAATGTTCTCGAATTTCAAATAACACTTGAAACTCATCTTGCACTCCTTGAACAACAACCACTTGACTGCCATTTTCTTTGTTCTGCCTGTGGCATGGTGATGCTAGCATTCATTTGATTAAGGCCGTGTTTTGAGTGAACATCATATTATACATTGCTACGGTAATTCAATTCAACTTCAAAAACTAATATATAGAAAACATCTCTTAAAATGTGTATTTGTTTGTTTTTAGCACCAAGTGATGAAACCTAAGTCCCAACCACAATTTTAGTTCTAAGGAACTAGAAAGTAGATTTAAGTTTTCCAGCTTCTGCAGTTATAAGAAAGAATGGGAAAGTAATTTTTTTATTGTTAAATTTATTGGGGTGACATTGGTTAGTAAAAATTACATAGGTTCCAGGTGTACAATTCTATAGTGTATCATCTATGTTTTGGATTGAGTGCTCACCACTGTGTCAGTTCTTCCAACACCACATATTTGACGCTACCTCCCTCCTCACCCACTCCCCTCCTCCCTTACCCTCATGTAACCACTAAACTATTGACAATGTCCATGAGTTTTTGTGGGGTTTTTTGTTGCTTTCAGTTTTATATTCCACATATGAGTGAAGACACATGGTTCTTGATTTTTTTTCCATCTGACTTATTTCATTTAACAAGATGATCTCAAGGTCCATCCATGTTGTCGCAAATAGCAGAATTTTATCTTTGCAGATGTAATATTTCATTGTGTAAATGTACCACAACTTCTTTATACAGTCATCTCTTAAAGGACACTTTGGTTATTTTCATGACTTGACTACCATAAATAGTGCTGTGATGAACATTGAGGTATATATATATCTTTGCAGACTAAAGATTTCAAATTTTGAGGGTAGATACACAGAAGAGGGATTGCTGGGTCACAGTAATTCTATTCTTAATTTCTTGAGGAACGTCCAACTTGCCACCCATAGCAGTTGTACCAGTTTACATTCCCACTAGCAAAGTATGAGCATTTCTTTTTTTCCACAGCAGCTCTAACACTTATTATTTCTTGTTTTGTTGATAACAGTCATTCTAATAGGTGTGAGGTGGTATCTCATTGTGGTTTTGATTTGCATTTCCCTGATAGATAGTGAAGTTGAGCTTTTTTTCATATATCTGTTGGCCATTTGTGTGTCTTCATGGTAGAAGTTTCTGTTCAGGTCCTGTGCCCATTTTTAAATTGGATTTTTGTTGTTGTTGTTGCTGAGTTGTATAAGTTCTTTATATATTTTAGACATTAGTGGCTTATCAGAGGGATTGTTTGCAAATATTTTCTTCCATTTGGTTGGTTGTCTTTTTGCCTTGTTAATGGTTTCTTTTGCTATGCAGAAACTTTTTAGTTTGATATAGTTCCATTTATTTATTTTTACTTTTTCTTCCCGCGCCATTGAGGTCAAGTTTATTAAGTCTTCTCTGATGCCAAGGTCTATAAGTTTAGTACTATTGTTTTCTTCTATACAGTTTATTGTTTCAGGTCTTCTGTGAAAGTCTTTTTCCATTTTGAATTAATTTTGATATATAGTGACAATTCACAGGTAGATTAATTTCTTTTGCTTGTGGTTTTCTGATTTTCCCAGCACCATTAACTGAAGAGGCTTTCTTTTCTCCATTGTATACATTTTGCTTCTTTGTCAAAAACTATCTGTCCATATATTTATGGATTTATTTCTGGGTCTTTGAAATTTTTGTTATTCATATATAAAAATGCAATAGATTTTTGTACATTGATTTTGTATCTTGCAATTTTACTATATTTGCTTATTATTTCTAATGGTTTTCTGGTGGAGTTTTTAGGATTTTCTATATAAAGGATCTTGTCATCTGCAAAAAGTGACAGTTTTAACTTCTTCAGTCCCAGTTTGCATGTCTATTATTTCTTTCTCTTGCCTAATTGCTCTGGATAGAATTTGCAGTACTAAGTTGAATAGCAGTGGTGACAGTGGACATCCCTGTCTTGTTCCTGATTTTAGAAGAAAAGTTCTCAGTTTTACCCTGTTCAGTATGATATACACTGAGTGTTTGTAATATATGGCCTTTTCTTTGTTGAGGTACTTTCCTTCTATACCCATTTTATTTAGTGTTTTGATCATAAATGTATGTTGTACCTTATTGAATACTTTTTCTGCATCAATTGATATAAACATATGGTTTTTATCTTTTATTTTGTTTATGTGGTGTATCACATTGATCAATTCACATATGTCAAGTCATCCTGTGCCCCTGCAATAAATCCCACCTGATTGTGATGTATAATCTTTTTAATGCATTGTTGTGTTCTATTTGGTAGTAAGTTGTTTAGGATTGTGGCATTTATGTTCATCAGAGATATTGGTCTATAATTTTGTGTATGTGTATGTATGTGCATATGTCTGTGTGTGTGTTGTCCTTACTAGGCTTTGGTATTAGGGTCATATTGGCCTCATAAAGTGACTTAGGAAATATTAACTCTTCTTCAATTTTTTGAAAGAGTTAGAGGAGCATAGGAATTAATTTCTTTTTGAATGCCTGGTAAAATTTGTTAGTGAGATGATCTGGTCCTGGATTTTTGCTTTTGGGGAGGTTTTGGATGATTGTTTCAATATCCTTACTGTTGACTGGTCTATTTAGATTATCCAGTTCTTTTGGTTCAGTCTAATTAGACTGTATGTTTCTGGAAACTTGTCCATTTCTTCTAGGTTGCTAAACTTGTGGCATATAGCACTTCATAGCATTCTTGTGTGATTCTTTGTATTCTGTGGTATCAGTTGTAATTTCCCCTGTTTCACTTCTAATTTTGGTTATATGTGTCTTTTCTCTTTTTTCCTTGGTGGGCCTAGCCAGAGGTTTGCCAATCTTACTGATTTTTTCAAAGAACATACTTTTCATTGCACTAACTTTATTATTTTTCTGTTCTCTATTTCATTTAGTTCTATTCTAATTTTAATTATTCTCCTTCTGCTGACTTTGGAGGTTTTTTGTTCTTCTTTTTCTAATTCTTTAAGATGCACTGGTAGGTTGTTTACTTGTGATTTTTCCTGTTTCTTAAGATAGGCCTGTGATGACATAAATTGCCTTCTAATTCCTGTTTTTGCTGCCTCCTAAGAATTTTGATATGTTTTCATCATAATTAGTTTCTATGTATTTTTCATCTTTTCTTCATTTCTTCTTTGATTCAGATATTTTTTAATAGCACATTGTTTAATCTCCATATATATGTGTTTTTTTTTTTCTGCTATCTTTTTGCAGTTGATCTCCAATTTCAAAGGCTTGTGGTCAGAGAATACACTTGGTATGATTTTAATCATCTTGAATTTGCTGAGGCTAACTTTGTGTTCCAACACATGGTCTATCCTTGAGAATGTTCCATGTGCACTAGGAAAGATAGTATATTCTCGCGTTGTAGGATGGAGTGTCTGCAGTCAATTATGTTCAGTTGCTGTAATGTATCATTACAAAGCTGATATTTTCTTAAATATTTATTTTTTCTTTGGATGATCTGTCCATGGTTTTCAAGGGGGTATTTAGGTTCCCTACTATAATTGTGTTTTTGTCAGTTTCTCCCTTTAGATCTGTTAGTAGTTAGTTTATAAATGTTGGTGCTTACTAATTGGAGGCAAATATATCGGTGAGTGTCATGTCTTCTTGTTGTATTGTCCCCTTTATCATTATGAAATGTTCATCTTTGTCTCTTATTTTTTTTTTTTTATTCTGAAGTCTATCTTGTTAGATATAAGTTTGGCTAAGCCTGCTTTTCTCTTAATGCCATTTGCTTGGAGGGTTGTTTTCCACCCTTTCACTTTGAGTCTATATTTGTCCTTGTGGCTGAGGTGTGTCTCTAGGAGACAGCATATGGATGGGGTTTATTTTTTAATCCAGTCCGCTACTGCGTGCTTTTTTATTGGTGAATTCATTCCATTCACATTTAAGGTAATGATTGCTATATCAGGATTTCCTATAGCCATTTTATCTTTTGATTTCTGGTAGCTCAGGGTCTTGGTTTCTTTGCTTTTGTCTCACTGTCAGTTACTTTAGTTTGATGGGGTTCTATGATCTTCTTGTTATGTGTCTTAGTTTTGAGTATTTTTTCAGTAGTTACCATATAGTATATGAAAAAAGGAGTGGTCTCTTTTTTAAGCATGCTTCTTAGCTTTGCTCTCTTTTGAAGATTTGAACTTTTACTTCCTCCTTTTTTATGTTGCTCTTGTCCCAACTTTTCCCCATTTATTTTGACTTTTTGGTTCAGGTCAAATAGCCTCCTTCAGTATTTCCTAAAATGCTGGCCTTGTTCTGGAGCATTTCCTCAGCTTCTGTATGTCTGAAAAGGTCTTTACTCCTCCTTCATGTCTAAAGGATAACTTTGCTGAATAGATTATTCTTGGCTGATAATTTCTCTCTTTTAATATTTTCAATACTTGATTCCCCTTCCTCCTGGCTTGTAGAGGCTGGTGAACTTTCCTGTATAGGTTATGGTATTCTTTTCCCTGGCTGCCTTGAGGATTCTTTCTTTGTCTTTGACCTTTGACATCTTTAGTGTAATGTGCCTTGGGGAAGGTCTGCTAGAATTCAGGTAGCTAAGGTTCCTGTTACCTTCTTGAATTTGAGGTTCCAGTTTTTTCCACAGATTTGGGAAATTCTCATTTAATATTTGTTTGAACAAATTCTCTGTGCCCATGGCATTCTCTGCTCCCTCTGGAATACCCATTATTCTTTCTAATAGAGTCAGATAGTTCTTATAGAGATCTTTACTTCTTTTAGTTTTCAGGTCTCTATCTTTTTCCTTTTGTAACACTTCCATATTTCTATCTTTGTTATCACTCATTCTTTATCTAGTTAGCTCTGCTTTCTATGCTAGTTATTTCAATTTTAATTTTTTTTATTATGTTGTTTAGCTTCAGAATTTCTATTTGGTTCCTTTGTATAGTTTCAATTTTTTTTCAAATATTCTTTTTGCTCGCAGATTTTCTTGCTGAGAACATTTAGCTGCTTTTCTCTGTTTAGCTGCCTTTCTTTGATCTCTTTGAGTGTTTTCAAAACTGCAATCTTGAATTCTGTGTCATTTAGCTCATATATTTTACATATCTTTAAGTTTCTTTCCTGGAGATTTTTCATTTTCTTTCTGAGAAGCTTTGTTCTTTAGGGTATTTATTGCTATTGGAGTGTTTCTTTTCCTGGGCACAAGGAATTTTCTCCTAGTAGATATAAAGAGGTCTTTCTTTCACTTCCCAGTTGGTGCTGCTGAAGCATCTTACAATATTTTTTCTTGGTTATTCAGTCTTCTCATGCTGGGAGATTTCCTAGAGGGTGGGCTTCTCTTCTTTCACCCAGTTGCCTTGGTCTCAGTGCACCTCCTCTTTGTGTGGATATGCTAGGCAATGATATTCTATGCCTCTGAGATTTCAGTGGAGAAATAAGCTGCCATACCTATGCTTCACAGTTTCCCTGGATCCTCTTGCCAGTTTTCGCTAGAGAGGTGGGGGTAGGGTTTGTTGGGAAAGGCACAGGTCTGTTGGTGGCACAGAGTAATGGCAGCTTCCTGGCTATAACCAACCTTATGCAGGCACTGGGTAGAATTGGGGTGGGAGGTGTGCTTTGGGAGAGAGTAAGGCAAAGTAGTCAGGCTCTGTGTCCTAGGCTGTGCAACATTTCCATTGGGGCCCTAACTCCTCCAGGGCCATACTACTCTCCAGCTGCCAGCATGGTGCCCTGTCTTCCAGCCTATAGCTGCAACTGCTTGCGCTTCACTCTGGCCACCAGCCCAGCAGCATGCTGGCCACTGTGCCTTGCTCTGGCCACTCACACCTTGTTCCAGGCTCCTGGCATCACACTCTGGCTGCCCATGCCCTCTCTGGGACCTCATGCCATGCTCTGGCTGCCCATGACTCACTTTGGCTGCTCACCCTGTGCTCTGGCTGCCCATACCATGCTGCAGCCGCTGGCATCCTGCTCCTGTCATCTGCCCAACACTTTGGCCACACACTCCTTCACTTTTGTTGGTTCTTGGCCTCCAAACCACCCTGGGTCGTGCTGTGCTTCGACCTATGCTCCCAGGCCCCCACCTTACTATTTCATCTGCTCATCTCCCAGTTGCACTCAGTCATGGTCTGCGCACTGCTTCCTTTCCTTCTTTCCTAATCGCCTCCCTTTCTCTGGTCTTTAGGTGTTCTCTTGCGATGACTGGATCTCTCAGCTGAGGTTGTCTGTTACTTAGGGGCACCCTTGTTGTATTTTAGTTGTTAAATTCATCGTATTTTCCAGGACAGATTTCAAGAGTCTCCCCATATCACCATATTGATGATGTCTAGGGAAAGTAACTTTTTAAAAAGTTTTTCAGCCATTACAGTAAAATTTTTTATAGTAAAGAGAAACACTATGCTGAGTGTCAAATGAATACATTTAGCACAGGTAGAAAAACTATATAAAAATGAAAAGGAACAAATACAAGAATGGGGACAAGTATAAAAGATTATTTTAAACTGATGAAAGCACATCTTCTCTAAAGATTTTCTTTCAAATTAAAGAAAAACTAAAATTTATACATTTATATAAAAGCTCTCATTTTAAAAAAATATATTAAATGGTATTTTTAAAATATACCACAAGAACTGGCTCAAGAGCTTCCATTTTGTTGCCTATGATTTACATATATTTATAATGTGTAATTGGCAACAGAAACAAATACTTATTACTGATTTTTATTTTTGTAAGAAACTTCATTTGAGGTAGATTTATTGCTGAAGTGAATCTAAATAAAAATATACACACTTTTCCCTATTTTGCTCTATTTAATACTGGGCATTTTTAAAGTAATATTGTAATATTTTAGGGCTTGTCTTAAACAAAAAATAAACCTCTAGTTGATTTTGTCTCAATTACATATAATATATATCACATTATGTAATTAACTGTATTCATATAAAGAGTGATATCTGAAAACAGAGAAAAACTCAAATGAAAATACACCACAGTGATAATCTCACAAATTACAATTGAAACTATCTGGAAATGTTTGACTTAACTAACTAAAGAGTGTACCAAGATGATCTTTCTACTCATTCTGATATCTGAACTGCCTTGGGAGATTGTCAGCTGCTGTTTCATGGATTTTTTAGCAAAAACATGACTTGTGTTGTGAATGTACTTAGAATCAGTTACCAAAAACACATGTTTTGAAAGTATTCCATTACAGAGTTTCTGAATCATTCTACTCCTCCAAAAATTTTTTAATTGGGTCTATGTGTTTCTGACTGCCCTTTTTAAAAACACATATTTAAATAATGACAAATGTAATATCAATCATTTTATTTTGGGAACAGATAAAGTTTTTCAGTCTTGATAAAACAACCACAATTTTTAGATTTATACTGGAGCTTGGATCTTGAGCCAAACAGCTTTTTAGCTATCATCTCTATATTCATCTCACCTACCAAGATTTAAAACAGATATCCAATATTGGATTTTTTTACCAGAACATGTATGCTGCCTTTGCCTTTTCTTATGTGTGACATTGAATCTACCCTTCCTTTCACTTACAGCAATAAAAGATAAGTAAAAACTTAAAATAAACAAAAAATACTGCAACTCAATATTAATTATGGTAGGATCATTAATAACTATGTAATTTAATATTCAAATTGGGACATTTTTGAGAATGAAATGGAATTCTATTCTTAATTATACTAAAATAACAGGTGTGAACTGGATTGATTTCCAGCAAACTTGGACATAAGGATCCCTACATTAAAGGTTTACCCTTCCTTCAAAGCAGACATCGCAATAGGCTCTATATAAGCCAATAATTATAGAGGTACATATTTGTATCCTCTTCTTAATGGATGTTTCAATGGCCAAAAAAAGAAAATACCACTTGGGAGGTTGACATGATTTTTTGTTTGTTATGCTGAAATGTAAAACTAGTCATCAGCTCTTATCCTGAGAATATTTCTTGAGATAATATCTGAAGGTCAAAAAAACAATGGAGGCAAAATGTACAGAAAGAAGCAGCTTATGAGCTAAACACAAACTTCATTGCTTCAAGACAGCTGAATTTACTGTACCTGAGACTCCAACAATTAAAATGACATGGAAAACACAGTTCATATGAAAGACTGGAAAAAAATGAGGATTAAGTCAAATTTATTACCACTGCTAAGAAAACAAATAAAAGTCTATGCACTTCTGATGGCTTGTCAAAAAGTTGGATAATTAAGGTTGGGTAATTAATTTCATTACCTCATCCTAGAAAAAGTGCTACATACCTCATTGCTGAATATCACTATGGTCACCTTTGACATACTTCCCTTGGGAATCTATGCACCAATGCCAGCACTTAGTCCACCCTCCAAAGGAATTTTGGAACTCTTTCTGGAATGGCCAACAGAGTGCTCATCATTTCCAAAAATCTGACAATTAAGTTCATGAGCTTGCCAACATACACTTGCCAAGATTATGACACCTTATCAAGTTGTTTGTACAATGCAGCCAATCCAACATAAGTTCACGATGGCAAGTTCCTGAACTTAATTGTCAGATTTTGGTTATAACAACAGCTCTGATGGCCATTCCAGTGAAAGAGTTCCAAAATTGCTTTGAAGGGTGGATTAGGCACTGGCGTTGGTGCATAGCTTCCCAAGGGGAGTACTTCAAAGGTGTCCAAAGAGATTATTGAGCGAAGAGGTATGCAGCACTTTTCCTAGGATGAGGTCGTGAAATTGTTTGACCTAGTATACCTAACAGGGAATCATGATGCTATTAATTGTATATTTATGTTAGGTCTCATTACCTACTGGAAAATTAGCCAGTATTATTATGAATCAAAATAATTCTCATAAGACAGCAAAATAGAATATTCTGTTTCAAACAGGTTGAATTAAGTTAAAAGCTTAGAGATATAACAGCACTTACCATAACATAAAATTGTACAAGGTCATGTTTTCATAGTGCTCAAAGAAGCCAAATGGTAATTTGGTCCATCTGGATTTCTTGAAACTACAAATGTAAACTCCTAGTCATTTTACTGATAGAAAATTGACTGCAGAGTGTTGATTATAATAAAGTTAAATGTTCATTAAGCCTTTCTAATCCTATATTTATAGTACCCAAACATTCATTGACATGCACAGTATTTCATCCATTCACAGACCTTCTTTTAATGTGTTTATAAATGATTAGTTTCAAAAGCAGATCCTATAATTGATTTATAATCATTCTCTCAACTTCACTATGTTTATGAATATTAACATAAATCTTTTATCAAAGCAGTTACTACATTAGTTTTTATAACTCAAACGTACCAAATGTAATTAAATATTTGAGGAGCATCTTAAGATAAAAATTTTCTATTGAAAAATGATAGATGACATTATAAACAAGTCAAAGAATACTCAGGTATAAATTGTTATTTTTTATAAAAAGTGAATATTTTTACAAACTACAGGAGTATGTAGAATTATGTTCTGATAAGTTTTATTATCTATCTTGCTTACCTGCAATTGAAAACTTTAAAATACTGATTACTACTTGGCTAATTAGATTCTATTAGTGTCTAAATAAAATAAATTGAATGTTACTACTTTACTAAAAGTATTTTATTACTATATATAGGAAAAACATATCTAATCTATTTATTGTATGCATATGTAAGTATGTATGTATCTAGCTGTCTATTTATCTATTATCTATCATCTATCTATATATTATCTACCTATCATCTGTCTATAATCTATCCATCTAAAACCTCACTGTAATTCATAAAGAGAAATGTTTGGTTCGCATACATTTTTTTCAAGATTATCCTTAACATAAGAAGCAATATTGTCCTGCAAATAATATCTACTTTTATTGTTTCACAATAAAAATGTAGATAATGTAATGAAATGGTAAGGTATCTTCTGAATCCCTGAGTATTCTTTTTCATCTTGGCCAAGTAGATTTTTATTTCTTCTTTCCTTTATACTCATATTCTCTCTGTGCATATTCATATATCAGAGTGCCCTACTGCTTGTAATCAGAAATATTATTGCTGATCTAATTTGGCTGTGAAATTATTTAGAGCAGGAAGTGTCTTAATTTTTCTCTCTTGACTACCCTTAGTATAGTATACCACATGCTAGATACTTCATAAAGCATTATTTTTAATTTTAAACTTTTATTATCTTGAAATATATAGAAAATTACAAAGATGGTTGAGGGAGTTTCTGTACACCTTCCACTTGGCTTTCCCTCATGTTAACATAATATATACCATGGTGCTTTGGTCAATACTAAGCCACTAATCTTGGTAACACTATTAACTAAACTAAAGACTTTGAGTTTCACCAGTTTTTTCATTAATATATTTTTCTGTTCCAGGATCTAATACAGGATATCACCTGGCAGTTAGTCTTGCCTCTTTAATATCCTCAGATATATGATGATTTCTCAGACTTTTTTTTCATGACCTTGACAAATAATTTTGCTTGAATGAATGAATGACTTTATTAAAAAAACAACCAATCTGTCTTTTTATGTGTTTTTATATACAGTTGAGTGATTTAAAACATGTGTTTATTCTATAATTATGTTATAGTTATTCACTTAATTTTTTTCTGATGTATATTATTTAATGTAGCTAATATATCAATATAAAACATATAATTAAGTTAAAACTTTTATTCTGGTTGTACACTTAAAATGTGAAAATTATTTCCAAAGATAAATAATCATGGACTTTCTCAAGAAATAAGAATTAAGGACCAGTAAACATATAATGCTGGTGAGACAAAGGCAGAATGTATTAGGGTTAAGAGAATCTACTATGAATTCAAAGAGATTTGGATTTTGTTAGACTTGACCATTTGCTTGCATTGTAGACTTTGTTAAGTAACCTAATCTTCCTGAAAATTAATCTTGTCTTCAACTAACTAAAGATAATAATATTACTAATCTCATAGATTTATTGTAAAGATGAAATAATATGATTAATTAACTTATTAAATTAAAATTAGCTCTTAATAAATATAATTAATAGCCCCCCCCCAAAAAAATAACAAGCTAGAAGAGGGGATTAGAAGAAATAATCATTCAAGGATATAAAAGTAGGCTCATTAATACTGAACAAAGTAACAAAAATACTCATGGACATAATCAATAGTTTAATGGTTATTTGGGGGCAAGTGGGGAGGGAGTGGGAGAAGAGAGAGATGGTGAGAGAGGACGGAGAGGGAACCAAATATATGATGATGGAAAGAGAACTCACACTGGGTGGTGAACTTATTATACATCAAGTTGACAATGCATTGTAGAATTGTGTACCAGGAACCTATGTAATCCTTGCTAACAGATGTCACCCCAATAAGTCTAACAATAAAAAAAATACTGAACAAAGTAGAAGAGATCTAATTAATAGATGCTAATGGAATGTTACATATACTTTTTCAAGAGGAAACCCAAGAAAATTAATTCACTTGTTATCTGACATTTTTATGTAATATTTAGCAGAAAACTATGTAATTCTACTCTTCTATAAAGTACAGTTTTTTAATAAATTAATTTATCTCAATAAAGAACTGTATTATTAATGCAACACACACTAATGGAACATGCCCACAAGTTATTACAGTCTGCTATGACACTGAGGATCTCAATAAGAAACAGACTTCATTATAGCCTCAACCACTGGTTCATGTGCTTCAAGCACATTCTTCAGCATATGTATCTATTATAGAAATATCATATGTTACATATCTAAAAATGATACATTAGAGATATTTTATGGAGAATAAATATTTTTCAGAAAATAGAATAATTTTTAAAAACCTAAGTTATTTTCAGAATGGCAGTATAGATGGGTCTCAAGTCCATTAATCTGGTGCTTTTATTGTCAGCAGAAAGTATTTTTATGTATCAATTTTTCTGTTGAATTTTTCTAGCAAATTTAAACAAAATTTCAACAAATGTGATTGATAAGGAAGACACAATTGAATGAGAATAAAAAAGAAAGCAAGCTGAAAGTAGTGATATTCCAACATTTTTATATTGCTTATAGATTTCAAAAGTTTTTAAAAAATATTCTCATTTTATCTTTAATTCTATAAAGTAAGTCAGAACAATAACACTGAATTAAACATAATTTAGAAAAACTGAACACAGACATAATAATTTACTGGTTTGTCATGCAGGGATTTCCTGACAAAATTGGTACTAAAATCTGATTTTCTTAAGTCATGGTTCTTTTCTTATTCCTTAGACCATATGAAGAAATCTTTTAGCAAAAATGAATTATCTGGAATGGTATAATTTCCCACTTATTTGAACACATACAGAGGCCTCACCAAAAAGCCTTTTTCTCTTTCATAGAGAAAACTAATTCACAGAAACAACAAGGTATATGAGTCAGATAATGAAAGTCAATTCAAACACCAGCATTACAAAAACTTGGGAAATTAAGTCACCTCTTGCTTACAGTCTTCTTCAAAAAAATAAAACTGGAGTTTTTATTGTGGAATTCTTTTCATTGCACAAATATTACAGGTTTTCTTCTAAAATCAGTTAAGCAAGTTGTCAATAAAGTGTTTCTTAATACAAATAAAAAAACAAAAAAAAACCTGTGAATATCTAGAATACTACTAAATGTCACAAGGTGTGCAGAAGAAGCATAGGCATAATCTCTTCTACAAGAGCATAGTAATTTACTTGGAGATATGAGACTATTACATATATATATATTACATATATTATTACATATATTATATATATATATATATAATACTGTTGTTGAATAGGCCATCCAACAAAATAGCATGTTAAAATGGCCTTTAATATTTCCACAGAGGAGTTCCCTGGTGGAGTAGTGACTAAGGCTTCGGCGCTTCCAACGCTGCAGCCTGGGTTCGATTCCCAGCCAGGGAACTACCCACATTAAAACAAACAAACAAACAAAAAACACAAAAATATTTCCACACAGAATAACATAAAAGATAAGAAAAAAGAAAACTCAGCGAGAACATGGAAAGGCTGCTTGTTGGAAATTTGAAGTAAGTTGAGTCTTAAAATGTCATCAAGATTTGAAAAGTCAAGGAGATATGAGAGAGTACTCCAATCTAAAGAAAAGAGCATGAAGTATAATGATACGAGTGAAAATTGAGAAATGTTAATGTTTGGGGATAAGTTGAAAAGATCTTTGAAAGTTAGAACTTGAAGGGAATTCAAACGTCATACTGCTCAATCTCCTGTTTTCTCAGTTTGGGTTCCTAAAAGAAGTGAGTTGACTTTCCAATGATTGAATTGGTACTTGAATCTGGATCTCTTAATTTTCAAAATCCAGTGCTCTTTTAAATAAACAAAAGTTTAATTTTACTAGTTCACATTTAATTCAATATGAATGGAGCAATTAAAATTATACACTGGAAATAGGAGATTGCCAAAGAGAAGGCTGAAAAATATGTTGTTGTAATTATTGTTAACCTGTGAGAGTTTCGTCATGTTGACTTATCTTCCTACTTCTGGCAAGAGATAGTACTTCTGACATTGAATGTGGCCTTTTGCAATTATTTGGCATGAAATGATCTAAATAGTGCCAGAAATATCATGAGTTAGAGCGTGCAGCAAAGTTTCCACCCCATTTTTAGTGTTAAGATTCAAACACAGTTTGGTTAAAGCTCTGATGAGTGTTTCATATTTGAGAGATGTAATGCACATGTGTTAGAGGGTGATCATATCAGAAAGGCAGAAATAGGTTACAATTTGAAGTTGCAAAAATGATTTTTTATTTTGGTGAATAAGACGTGTTTTAAAGTATAAACTTAAAGTCAGAAAATATTTGATACACTAAGACAATTCATAGTAGCTAATCAAAAGACAAGTGATTTTTAATGATTAGACATGTTAGGATAATTCAAATTAAATAAATGACTCAAATAAATTAATAAATTAATCAAATTTAATAAAACTCTCTGAGTTCAATAAGCATTTTTATTGCATATTTCCTATGTGATAGTCACTTTCTAGGTGATTATGATACATCAATGAACAAACAACAAAAGGCCTGTCCTCATGAAATTTATTGGCTGATGAAAATTTTTATTTCAGTGTATCTTCTGTTTGCTAAAGTGTCAAGTAGAGAGTATGAAAAGATAAAACAAAAGTCATGTTCCATTAAGGAGCCCGTTATTTTAAAAGAGAAGGCAGATATAAATAATAATTCCAAAATAATAGGGTATGACCTCCAATTGAAAAATGTACTGTTTCAGATATAACATAGAGAAGTGAGTGAGTAATTCTGTAGGCAACACACAGAAATGGTTCTGCTAAGACATGTATTTTGTATGGGCTGGGTTTAGAAAGCAGAGTTGAAACTCACTGAAATAAAATTGAATACTTTAGCAAATATATAAAATCTGATAATTTTGAAATGAAGGGTCATTTAAATAACAAGAAAAATTTCTTATAAAATTATAGGTACTTCTTGCTTCCTATAAAATGGAACATGAATAAATTTTTTCCTTCTATGTAATCATAACAGTCACTATAATGGAGCCCTTTATAAGAAGGATGATTAATTAGATAAAATAAATATAGATTAAGAAAATTTTTGCATTGTCATAATAAAATATAGTTAATTAAATACTATGTTAATAAAATAGAACTATTAAAACCTATTAAAAATGTGAGTATTTGGTGTTCTGTGCTGCTCATGGGTTCTAAACTGAACTCATGGTATTGAATGAAACATACTATAATAGCACTAAGTCCAGATGAAAAAAGTTCCCACATTAGTTTATTAATTTTTTAAATTATCAAATATGCTAATTGCAATTTTATACAGCCAGACTAAAAAATACCCAAAGAAACACAATTTTTAAAAAAAATAAAAAAAAGAAATGCACTATTAAAAAAAATTGCTAAATGTACATGGGCAACAGTATCTTCATTTACTTTAAAAAGTTGATAAATTTTGGAAATTTTCTTGTATTAAAAATGCAAGCTGATGTTATATTAATTTTGGTAGCTAAATATGTATTAAAAATAATTTTGGAACTTCACAAGATCCCTCAGTATTTTTATTTATTTTAAGTGGAAAGAGATCTCTTTTTCTGTGAAAGACCTAAGAAATTTAAATAAAAATAAAGGAATCCAGTGCTCTTAGAAACTCCCCACAAGGATGCAGAAAATATGCCTAGTGAAAGAGAAAATAAAGAGAATAAGATTTTAGTATCAACTATTAGTTAAGTCTATTTGAAATCATGCCAATCTATAAGATCAAATTTATATCATTAGTTCTTAGTGGAAAGGCAATATAAATCAGAGAATTAAGCATCACTGTTTTACAGAATGCTTGAGACAAAAGCTCATCATGTTAAGAATAGAACTTGAAAAAAGACTTTGAAATACTTTATTAAATCTGTGCATGATTGAAAGAGTTGAGGGAAATGTACAAAGCTGTAGCACTACAGTGCATATACGGTGCATACATAAAAGCAGACAAGTCTAGAGACTATCGAAACATGCCTCTCCACGGATGGCCATTTCGACAAAATTTACTCAAAGTTAAGAGCTAGACTGAGAAAGATATAGACCTCAGAAGAACCATTAATCACATCCTCAGGAGCGTGTTTTTCAGGTACTGTTTTTATTTCATGGAATTCGGTGCTTCTTTTTTTAATAGAAAATTCTAGGTAAGTGTGAAAGGGAGATTTCTGAAAAAAAGATTTTGTTTTGTTTTCTTCTTTGATTAGATTACATGTTTAAATCATTTCAAATTTTAAATCACAGTTTGAATTTTTCCTTTTCATACACTAATTAGAATTGTTACATATGTATATATTTTTACTAAAATAACTTTTCTAAGGATTATATTCTTCTTTTGAAAAATGACTGAACTAATGTGCAAATCCTTTTAGATTTCTATCATTCCTCACAGCGGAGCTTTAACAGACATATTTTGGTTTAAAGCTCAGTGCTCTGCCTTAACAGTTGTGCAAACTGGATCAAATTATTACTTCTCTTTAGATGGTAACCTCACTTATAAACTCCATTTTTGTGAGCCTCAAGTAAGGATCCTTTTTAAGCAAAATTAAATTTTCTCTAATAATTCAACTAAAATGGAAACCAAACTTTAGATGCACATGTGATATTCTAAAGATTTGTTTTGTTTTATTTTTATTTTTGAAACATATGAGACCTAAAGTATTAAAAAGCAAAACAAAACATAAAATGCAAATAAATATCTAATCTCTACTGTATGTAATGCTATATTTTGTAGGAGTTACAGAAATGTAACACATGAACTCTACCTTAAAAACTATTATAATCTATTAAAATAATATAACTTCAGAGATGATAAGCTAGGCTATGGTTTCTGCTACATAACGTAGATTTAGTTACTGGCATGCACTTTTATATACTGGAAAATTATCATGGTAATATTATCTGCTGTTGTTTTCTTTTTTTTTTTTTTTGTATGGGGTATAGTTAGCTAAATATGTATACCAAGGGACCCCTTTAACTTCCATCACTAAACCTCCTTGGATGATCTCCTGCAAAAGCCAACGATATCCTCTACCATGGTGTAAGGAATCTATGTGGTACCATGTACCCAGCATACGTAGAAAGCAGTCTTTGGAAAGAGGAAGTTCTTAGGATGTTATATTAACTATTTCGAGTATTATATTGAACATTTAAAGGAGAGTTTACTAAACAGCACCCTAGTGATTGCGAACATTTCTTCCAATTCAGAAAATTCCGTGATTCTGCGATTCTGTAATTTAGCCTATAAAAACACTCTCCAAAAAATCATACGAGCCATTCAGGAAATAATACCACAAGGTCTGTCATGTTTGTGCTTCTGCCTTTTGGGTAGACCACTATTTATTTTTATAGTTTTTCTTTTTATAGACCTAAATAGGAGTGGAAAATACCAAAATATTGTCTTTAGTATTATCAGTTCTCCTTTTTTTTTTTTGCAAGCTTGGTGGAAAATTATTAGATTTATTCTGACTCTAGTTACTTTGTCTTGGACCAAGATTGATAAGTAAAATAAAACACTGGAAACAAAACTTCTAAACAGTTTCCAAATATTATAAACCTTTATTTTTTTTAATTTAAAAAAGCATTTTCACAAATTGTAACTTGAGTTGGATTATTTTTCTCTGTATATTTGAAAATGCAATACAGGAAAATTTATGTAAGTGTATTTGATTTCATGTTTTCTAAGCTACAGTTAACAACCAATGAAATGGTGATCAGTGTCACCTCAATAAATCTAACAATAAAAAATATTAAACATGTTCAAGTATGTGACATCAGCTTCAACCTGTAATTTATTACATATTCAAGGTCTAAAAGTGTGATCGATTATCAAAATTCACTGAATTTTTAATCTCAAGGGTAAATATTATTAAAAATTCTGTTTAGCTTTTATATTTTTATTAAATTTATTGGGTTGACATTGGTCAGCAAAATTACATAGGTTCCAGGTGTACAGTTATTTATTATTTATGTGTTGCATTGTGTTCTGCTTAGCTTTTGAATTATCCCTGATAATACATAATTATTCATAAAAAAGAAAATTATTTTAATGGATAGGAAAATTTTATACATATGTATTTCTATCTTATAGATACTTTAATATATGTATGCATATGAATATTATATATGTATATGCATATAAAATGTGTATAGTATATTAAATGTTTATATTATACAAGATATATAATATACTATACAAACATGTATATATATATTATTAGTATAAATAGCAAATTAAACTATAGGATTTTTTAGCACATAATATTTTTTAACATGTCTTGAAAATGAGATGTGCATATAAACACTTTACTTTCAAAGACTTATAACTAACAAAAGTCATAACCCTAAAATGAACCTATTTGATTTAGGATTGAGCAGTTTCTCAAGCAAATTTAAGGTATAATCAATAGAGTTCACTCTTATCTTGGCACAAAATCATAATCCTGTTATCAATAGTCCCAAAAGACACCACAAAGATGTTTATACATTTCTATGTAAACAAGATTTAAATATATTATGGATATGTTAGTATGTTGAAGAACATAATACCATAAGATGATAAAAGACAATATGGCATTTCGTTACGGTTGAGCATTTAAGAATTTTATGAATACATCTCTGA
The DNA here is from genome assembly GCA_004026885.1 of Lyroderma lyra. NCBI lineage: Eukaryota > Metazoa > Chordata > Mammalia > Chiroptera > Megadermatidae > Lyroderma > Lyroderma lyra. Next base: position 361,831 of record PVJL010000584.1, read on the forward strand.
AAATTTCTAAAGTGTTTTCTTTAAAATAAGGAATTTGTTCATTTTATTTAATATATGATGTACATCAGAACATTTTGTGAAGAAAAATGTGATAATTTCAAGATAATTTTTAAACTATGTGTCATGAAAAGTAATAGAAAGCATTCATCGTGATCAGTATTTTTTTTCTTTATGTCAAGTTAAAGTATCAGTTCAGGACACATCAGATTAGGACCCTAAAAACTGCTGAAAAAAACATCATTCTACTGCCTTTTATGGCACAAAAGGACTTAATTTTACCATCTAGAAGGAATACTTTTCCTTGGGGAGTAGAGATATGATAAAAAGCCCACAGTGAGTATACGCATTCTTCTCTTCCTTTTATTATTTAAAAATGGATCATTTTTGGTGTGTTTCTCCTCAGTAATGTGGCTATTCATGCAGAATATGCCCTTTGGACAGAAAAGTTTTATTTACTGTGTTTGAAATTCCAGGAAGAAAGATGAGATGTCATTCTTCATCTTCTCAGTTGTCAGTAGTAAATTAAAAAGCTATATCGGGCTTTCTATTGAATTATGTATCAAAGTGGTTTTCCTGTTCAGTCCAGCAGGAATCTACTGCAGAGAGGCCACAACAGAATCCCGGAAATCAATGCAGGGCCTTTTGTGTCAAAATTAGTTTCTGTCATTCTGGTATCTGTTTTGCCCAAAAGAGGTGAATGGTTAAGGCACAGATACGGAAGTGGAGAGATGCCTCTAAGATCTGTTGGCATAGATTTCTTGCTTTTAGTCTTGATGTTAATTGGCTACTCTTATGTGGATTAACTTGTCATTTGTACGTGACTTGCTAAATTGAAAATATCTGGAATTTAATGACTAACTTTCCCCATCCCATTAGAAATGACCTGGGTCATTTTCAGAATGTAAAATTTTAATACATATGTTTCTGATTTATTTACAGTTAATTCAGAGAAACTGCTGTCTCCAAGCAGTTTGATGTCCAAGAATGCTATAGAAAAAAATAAAAGGTCATTTATCCCCTCTTCTCGGTTTAGAATTCCTTTATTGTCTCCACCCTCTTTCATTTCCCCTGTTATAGTTTTAGTAGTCGCAAGGTTTCTTTTACATTCCCAGCGAGAGAATTCTATAATCTAATCATTTTGTGGTTTCCCTAAAATTTAACTTCAACTTTTCTGTGGTTTCCTCTATATTCAACCAAATATACATATTTTTGTTATTTTTTTATACCACTGTAAGTCACTCTTCCTCTCCCACAGGATACTTAATATTGTATATTTAGGATAAAAATCAGGAACAGTTTTTGACATTTTCTTTGCAACATTTCAAATAATTCTTTTAGTCACCAATGTGTGCTGTTAGGCTAAAATGTAGGATAGGTTTTCAAGACTTTGATGTGCTTTCTAAACTGAGTCTATATGTAAGGTCAGGGGTGGAGAGTGGGGGTGACTTAGTACAGTGTTAAGTCTGCAACTGTGCATATACTCTATGTAATATAGACATTTACATGTGCATTTTTTTAGCTCAGGCTTTATTAGACATTTCCTTTTAGCCACTCTGATCCATTCTATCAAGTCGACTGAGTCAATTGATGTTAATATTTTACTTTAAACATTAATTGATATGTTAACAAACATAAAACTCTTGTGAACTTTTCTTATAGAATTTCTTGTATTCTGTCACTATATTGTCAGCATTTTGTATGCATTCTTACAACCCTTATTCATGAATTATGTCTTTTTTTAACTCATAACTTCTGTAAGAATAAGTCTTTGCCTTTGTCATATGGATTTTTATTATTTTTTAGAGTTTACAAAAAGTATTGACAGATAGATGATAGATAGATAGATAGACAGACACCATCTTCTGTCTCTATCTAACCACAACATCCTGTCCAGTAGAGATATGACATTTCTCTTTACCACTTAAATGTAGAAACTGTGATTAAAAAGAGTTTAAATGATTTATAAAAGAAAACATAACGAGTAAGTAGCAGAACTAAAATTAACATCTAAGCTGTCTGATTCATTATCCAGTAATCATCATAATCATCTTTAACATTCATTAAATGTTCATCATAGGACAGTTAGCTATGTAAAACTTTACATAAATAAAATATTCTTAATTCTCTATATAGTGTTCTTCCCTTCCTCTAGTATCTAGTATATTGCCATTAAAAAGGCAGAAATTCAATAAGTATTTTTAAGTTTGAATTTCACCTTATTGGATATGCATCATTATTTTTTAGGTACTTCATTAGCTTTTCTAAGAAAATAACAGCTGTAAGGTTCTTGGGCAGAGTGAATGTAAAATCTTTGTAATTTTAGTCATCTGGCTTTATAAATGGTGTATAGATGTATAAAATAGAGGTGGGCAACATGTTATTGAGTATCAACTGTGTACTGGTTATTACACTAGATTCTAACCACAAATGACAGTTTGACCATCTCCCAATTTCTTTTTCAGGCTCATCTAACCTTAATTTTAGCTCTTTTGAAACCTCATTGTTGTTTGTGGCTCTTTGGGAAAATAATCTTTCTATATTTCCCCTAATGATTCCAGGCCTAAACCGTACTCTAATTATCTACTTAATTTTTTGGTTTATTTATCTTGGCTCAGGATCCTAAACACAGAACATCTTTTCATCTACAACTGTCCCTGACTTTCTCCCCCAATACCTCCCACCCCCACTGTCAATGCAGTTGCTTTCTGTGAGTCTTATTTCTTCAGCCTTTGTATGGAAAACTCTTGCTCATCTTAATATTAAACAAATTTTACTTTCCAGTTGTCACTTGAATCTCCTGGATCCTCTTCATTTATTTCTATAGAATCACAGATTTGATAAATAGGAAAAACATTATATGTGTTACAAATAAGAACCAAAGGGATTACAAAGTGTCCAAGATTATATATCTTGGAATGCCTTTTCCTTACCGGTTTTATATTTCTGCTACCTCCATCTGCTTTTCCTTGAAACTGATTTTTTTTTTTCTAGCCACAAGACATCTTCTTTAGCATTTCAACAACTTCTGGCCTATCATAAAATAACTACCCACAAATTATGTTTGAATCACATGTATACAATTATACCTAATATGAAAAGAAAAGGGTGCATATGTTTAGATAATAGTTTTTAAAAAATATTGGCAATATTTGATATCAGAAAGTACTTTTTTGCTTTATCCATTTTTATTATTTATTTTCTATGTTAAATAATTGGAATTAGAGATTTTAATCTGATTTTAAGAAATGAAGCAATATAAAATAACTCTTAATATGATCTGAAATGTCATAAATATGATATTCTTTTATTTTCCCATGTCATTTACACATTTTTGTATTAAGACCATTGTTTCACTAGCCCATTAATCACGTTTCAATGCTATTGTTTTTAGTCTTGAAAAAAAGAACTTTTTATATTTGTTTCTATATTAATTAATTTTCATTTTCTATGACAATGACTACAATGAATAACAAAATTATGTAAAAATTATTTCTATATAATACTCTTCACAAGTATTTACTTTGCTTTGACCAAAATGTTTTTAAGGCTATTTTTCATTAACTGCAAATTATATGAAAAAATAATGTGCTCTAATCTTAAATGCACTATTGTTATCATTGTTGGATTTTGAAATTTTTTAAGTAGTGTGCTATGCTATTACAAATCACTGATACACACATTTCTCAGAATTTTATAACTTCATCCAAACCCACCCTTTCAGAAGATCATAGTCTACACACAAGAAATGATATGAGGAATTATTTAGTCAGACCCTATTATTTTGAAGATGAGGTGTCTTAGGTCCAGAAATACAAGTCCACAGATTTTCTTAAGATTACACAATTTTCAGGCACTGGAATTGGAACTATTTTTCCATAGTGATTCTGAAATTCCCAGAAGTCTTATACATTTCTGAGTTTATTCGGAAGCTCCTGTCTCCATCACTCGCTAATGTGCCGTGCTTAGAATTTGGAGATAAGCAATTTGAGATTTTTGATTATATTGTATCTTTTGTCCCTACTACAACTTTGGATATTGCATGGTTTTTAAACTGGTAGTGTTGTAGACAGACAATGGTTCCTTAATGGCTTCTACATCCTAATCCCTGGAATTTATTTCACTATATTGTGTCGCATGGGAAAGGGGAATTAAGGTTTCCGATGGAAGTAAGACTATAAATCATTTGACCTTCAATCAGGCAGAGAGGCCCAGATTACCCAGGTGTGCCCAATGTAATCACGAGGGTACTTAAAGGTGAAGGCCGGTGGTAGAAGAGTCAGTGTCGGAGCTAGAGAGTGAGCAGACGAGTGAGTACAGCTGGCCTTGCTGCGTGTGGAGATGGGAAGGAAGCCATGACCTAAGAAATGTTGGCAGCCTCCAGAAAGAAATTCAGCCCTGATGACACTTTGATTTTAGCTCATGAGAGCTATTTTGGACTTCTGACCTCCAGAAGGTAATAATTTTTTGTTGTTTGTGGCAGTGTGTTATAGCAACAATAAGAAACTAATGTAAGTGGAAATCTTCTGTTAAAATTTGAAGAGCTGATTTACGGAAAATAACCCCACTGGTGAAGTATCCCATGGGTTCTCTTTCCCAGGCGTGCGCGTAGTAGTTTTACAAAGCCTACCCTTCGCTTGGTGGATGCACAGTGAATAGAATTCCTTGCATTGTAGAAGGAAGAAGGCTTTGGGGAGTGTTCTGACAATCTGCCCAGGCAGGGTAATTTTAGACAACTGGGTTTATGGTTTTCGTGGACCTAGTTTATTGGAGTATAGGGACTAGGGCATTGTGAAGTTTTCAAATAAAGACAAACTGGGTTTTGCTAAGTTCTTTACATTGTACTATAGGCTTGATTTCTCTGATTTCAGTTCCCTCATCTCCTAATTGAATATGTAATGCTTCGCTGTTCTTACACATTTAAGTTATATAACACATGTACACAAAAATATATATGATAAACATGTTAAAACCAATATTTTGTTATACGTATGGTCCTAGAACAGAGAATCCAGTTTATTCTTACTTGGGTACACATGCTCTAGAAGAAAGAAAACAAACGGTGATTTTATTACAGATTCTGTCTTTCTTGAGTTAGTGATTCCCAAAGTATTGGGGGGGGACTATGTATTACCCTCATTTTGCCATCCTAAATATTTTTCTTTTTCTTTCTTTATATATAAACAAAAGCAATACAGAGATATGTAGTATCATCCTCATTTGTTTGTGATAGTTAAAAGTGAATTTGTAAAAATACATTTTTCTTTGGAAAGACCGAATGAATCCTGATTTATGAGATGATTAAGGAGTATAATTAAATACTTCAATATGGTTTTGCTCTAAGATCTAATTTTTGGAAGCCAGTTTTGATGTCAGTGATGACTGTGATTTAATCAGGAAGAGTTTTCTTATTGCTGTTTACTTTTCAGTAAAGTACTTACTGGAATGATTCCCAGCCAGTTCAATAGATTATCCAACTTTACCATAAGCAGTGTGTAATAAATAACTTCAGTTTGGCTCATCAGAGCACACGTGTTCTAACATAATTTCCATTAAGGAAGAAAAGATAAAACAGATGTCAGATCAATTCTTAGTTTTCTCTCATGTCTTCTCTCCTGCGTTCTCCAGTGACACATCAACATTTTGACTCCTCAAACAACTCTTGTGTTTCAGACACTCTGCAACACAAACAGTACTTGTATTCCACTAAAGATATTGGCATTGCTTCTTACACTGGAAAAGGGTTCACTCACTCCTTTGATCAATGAAAACCCATGTCAGCCACTTTCATGCACATCATTTGGCACTCCAGGGGAACGTCAGTGTAGCTTATTTAGTTGTTGGTTCTTTAATAGTCTTACAAATTTACTGATGGTATTTTTAAATTGCCAGCTGTCTTTTGAAATTTTTTATAAAGTCCAAATAGAATTCTTATTCATAATTTCATAAAACTTGCTCCTCATTTTTTAATTTATTAGATTTGTTATTTTTAATCTACCTGGAATGTTGAAGAGATTAAATGAAACATTACTAGGTAAGGAAAAATTGAGTAAACTATAAAACTATAATTAGTAGTAATAGTGTTGTATCTTTGACATGTTTTAATATGGATACAGATTGTATATATATATGAAGTAGAGCCTCACAAAAACATGAAAAGTAAAAGTCATGGTCACAGGCAAGAGATCATATTACTTTTAATTATAGAAAATATATTATTATAATTATTGCATATTATTTTCCCAGTCTTTATTGTCATTTTTATTGGACTCCAACCATTGACATATGTTAAACAGCTAGGTTTACCTCCTTTTTTCTTTCATTTTTATTTTTACTGTCCATATACATGCCTGGGTTTATGAAAGAGTAAGAATTTGAAAGGGAGAAATAATGTGTGAGGAGGTTAATCAATTCTAGTCTCTCTCTCCAAAAAAAATTTCTTTGCTTGCTGCCCCTGTCTCATTTGCCATGTGATTGGGAGAAAAAAGTGTTTCTCAGTGTTGGAAATGAGTGTTATGAAGCATTTACATATGAGGTGTGATAACAAAATATGGTGAATGTTTAAATTTAAAAAATTGTTACAGTAAAAGACACATTGTCATTAATCCCCTTTGAAATACTCCCCTCACTTCAAACACACTTATCCCATCGTTCTTGCCACTTTCTGAAGCAGTTCTGGAGGTTCTCTTTGGCGAGTGTCTTTAGTTGTGCTGTTATGGCTGCCTCGATGTCCTGAATTCATTCAAAAGATTTACCTTTCATGGTCATTTTGACTTTGGGAAGAGTCAGAAGTCCCATGGTGCCAAATCCAGTGAATAACATGAATGAGGACACACTGTAATATATTTATTTGAAAGAAATATATGTTCATGCGTTGCTCATGATCCGTGATGTATGGCACACTTTAAAACACACCATCTGTCAACCATAGCTCATAACTGACTGCACCCAACAAACTGAAACTTGTCACACACTGTTAGTAAGGTTCAACGTGCTGCTTCCCTGTCTTTTTGTGGAAAGACACTTGGCAGCAGCATTCACTGCCACCATATTTTTTTTAAATCACTCCTCATAGATATCAGCTTAGATTAAGCATAGCCACACTCTTTAAGTTCCAAAGCTTTTGATTCAGTTTAATAAACATCTATAACCTTCCATGGGAGGCACTGTTAGAACACCTTACCGAGTTGATTGTACGGTGCTGCCATCGTAAGTGCATGTTGGCAAATTCAGGAACAGTATTGTCAGATTGTGGGCATGATGACAGCTCTGATGGACATTTTAAAAAAAGAGTTCCAAAACTGCTTTGAAGGGTATGCTAGGCGCTGGCATTGGTGCATAGCTTCCCAAGGGGAGTACTTTGAAGGTGACTGTAGTGATATTCAGCAATGAGGTATGTAGCACTTTTCTAGGATGAGCTCATGAAATTAATTGTCCGACCTCATATATGTGCCCTACATTTTAAATCAATACCGAAAATAATTTTGGCATTTAGCCAATTCTGTTATCTCATCTGAAGGCCATGTAAATGGATTTTGCTATACTTAACAACTTTTAAATAATTAGATTCTGATAGCATATTAAATTCATTTGGCTGTTTCTGCCCCGAAACCTGATGTTTAAATTTAGAATAATTTTAATTTTATAAATTTTTACCATACTTAGTAATGTAGATCTGTGGTTTTCAAATGAGCATGAACATCAGATTTATGTGTGTATCTCTTAAAATTGAAGTATCTATTCTACACTTTAAAACCAATTAGATTAGGATCTCATGAAGGACAGAGAGTGGATTTAGGAATATGTTATTTCCAACCCCTTATTCTTTTGTGTTCCCCTCATTAGATCCAGATTTCTGAGTTAGTTTATGTCCACACATGACTCTGAAAGTAAAAAATCAGATAAAAACCTGTCCTCATGCCTCCCTATCTTTTCCACTTGCAGGAATAACAAGTACAATAAGTTTTAAGAATGACCTCTGACTCTAAAGTGATTTTTTTGTTGCTTAACAGAATCCTGTACATTTCAGATAATTTCTAAAAGTACAAACTCTTATCTGTAGATTTGAGGCAGTGATTGTGTATTAAATACCTACAAATGTATAATCTTTCCAAATTTATAAAGTGGTTACTATATAAGAATATAATATATATGCTTCAGATTTTTTTACTTAACATGGTTCTAAAGATACATTAAAAATACTACAACAGATTAAAAATTCTCTGATATTGATATGAATAACTTTTAAGGAAAGAACTTTTATTACAAATATCAAAGAACATCTTTATATAATAAAGTGATATAGTGGAAATGGGATAAGGTGCCAATATATAGGGTGCCAATATACTAGGGGCTAGCATTGGCTACCTATTTCAAGCAGCTAATACTAGTCTCATTGCACAGTTTAGGAAATATAGACACTGCTATTACAGTTTTTCCAAGGTCACTAGTAATTGAATTAAGCTGAATGCTAAGCATAAAATGGGAGGTATTCAGTTTTTAAATCAAAGAAATCTTTGTGTGAATCTTGCTTCCCATTCATTATTTTATTCTGAAGTGAAAATAAAACACTTTCTCTCAGACATATCTTGAAATTTAAATTACATACCTTCTATCACAGCCTTGGGCATATTAATTTATATCAAGGTGCTCAGTAAATATAACTTAACTAGCAATTGCTCAATCCTTTCTTGTGCAAAATAAAAAATTTAAATACATACATGAAATAAGAAGAATTGCTCTGGACTCTAAATTCAATCCAGAGAAGCCATTGATAAATTATTTATGGATAAATTAGTTGAAAAAAAAATGGCATTACAATCTTGGTGTTTTCTGCTTTAGGAATACTCATCAAAAGCACAACAGTCTAGAAAGAATCAATTATTTGAAAATAAATGAATATCTTTAGAGAACATTATTTAGAAACAATAAAAGAAAAGGCTCCAGAAGTAATTGCTTAAATAAAAAAGTGAGTCACTAATTTCTCCCATTGAGGATAAAATAATACTGTTTACCCACAAATAAGACAAAGCTAGAATAATACAAATTATAATTTAAAATAGTAAGAGCTATATTGTGAGAGAAACAGATTAAGGAAAATTAAATCTAATAGAGTCCCAAATAAAGTACCATATCAAATTCTGGTGCTGGATACAGAAATCAATCTAGGTGTTTTCTCTCACAGATGATTAATAACAGGAATTAGATGTGTACTCAAATCAATAAAATGCTAAAGACATGACTCTGTAAGGGTCTCAGACCAATACAAAATCGATGCTTTGGTAGAGCAACTCCCACTAATGCCACCAATGATGATTTGAGAACAAGACAACATATCAATATCTACATTATATGAATCTGGAAGCTCCCGTCAAGACTCTTTACCATCCCTTCTGTTATTATTGCTCATGTATCTGATTCTTGATACCCCAGAATGTGAGAATATATATACTGAATTAATGCAGCAACAATTTCACTTCACACTTATATCAGTTTCCTTATTCTTGTCTTATATTTTCTTTAAAAAAATTCATACATTCACGAAAATGACAGAAACAAGTCTACATACCAAAGCCTAGTGGCACAGTAGTCATGGAAATATAATTTAATTTCTAGTTAGGAAAGTAGAATAAGAAAACCAATCCAGAATAATTATCAGAGATAACTCTTTAAAGTCAATAGAGATGTTTTATTATCAGGTCACTTAATATATTGATATGAAAGTTCTATATATCCTTTTGTGTTCCTTGTTAGTGTAATTTATATTGGCCAATGTTTCTCAAACAATATAAAATAAGATGAACAATTTAAAAATATTTTTTCTTGCCAAAACTTATAGCAAAAACCTTATATTTTAGCAGTAAACTTATATATTTCATAGATCTGGAAATGGTTATATTGACCCTAAAAGTACCTGAAAAATTATAGAGTGAGGCAAATTTTACCATTGGAAAAATGGAATTAATTATATATGGGTACATAATTCTATTACTAAATTTTATACTCAAGTTCTTACTGTCAAATTGAACTCAAGTAAGAATACTATGGAAGAAGAAAATCAGTATTTATAACAGTAGGGATAATATTCTTGAAGGTTAATAAAATAAAATTATACAGTAAACAAGAGAAGAATAAAATATTCAAACCCATGGTTTAAAAATGTTGACAATATTCTTTCAAGGATTACTCTTCTAAACATTTATGCTGTGAAGCTAGTTCCCACAAACCAGTATGACGCAAGTAAAACTCCAGGTTTATTTAACAGCAATGAGTCAAGAAAGAGGTAACCATTTAAGCAAATTTTATTTTTGTCCAACCAATAGCTCTATCATGATAAAGAAGTTCTACATGCTAACTAAATGTTAGTTAATATAGTATCATTAATTCTCTATGGAAGAAAGATATAAAAATTGAGGTAAAAATCATATCAGTTATATGAAACCTACTTTTACATGATATTTTATGTTTAACCTAAATGCTAAGCATTCAAATGAATAAAGTTTCAAAGGAAATTGTGCTAAGATATAGAATTTAATTGAGGCAACTTTGGGGCATCTAGTGTTTATGTCTCAATCTGAAATTAAATTTGAAATTCTGGAGTTGAATTAGAAGTTCTGGAGCACAAATGACTTATTGGGTTAATAGAAACAAATGGAATAAATCCTGTAGTCATATGAAAGACATATGAGCCACAGAGACAGAATATTGCCAGGAAACTCTAAAAGCAAATGTAGATTGTGTGGCTATAATTAGAATTTCATGAGAGCCAAGATTCATTTCTGGGGTCAGGCTGATTTAGACCAAATGGTTCTAATATTCACTTTCTGGAATTATTGAAGTCGAGTTTTCTATAAATAATATACTTTTATCTGAAAGGTTGTATCATCAAATCTGGGGAATAATACAAAATGACACATCTAGCTATATAAGTAGCTCCTTTGAAATTGAAGAGAAAACTTGAGATTATTCCTTTGAAACAATCTTTTGCATTATTAGTAGCTGTAATATTTGATATTACAATAACTCTTCATTGTTTTAAATACAAGTGTGGGTCTGTGCCATTTTATATGTATTTACTCTGGATGAGAAAAAAGGCACACATTGATCAGGGCCATCAAGAAGAAACTATCGTTGTGCAAGAATTTAAAGCCTCTTCGAGGAAACATTTGCTCAGGAGTTTAGGAAAAAGGATTTAAAAAATAAGTGAAAGGAGAAATCAAAGGTAGAATACAACATTCTTAGAGGATTGTTTCTTTCCAATTAAATTTTCTTGGAGTTGGAAGGAGGAGACAGAGGCCTAATTTCTCCATTTCTCAGTTATTTTAAATTACTAATAAACTCAGCACATAAAATATATTAATAAAATTAAGAGCCAGTAGATGAAGTGGCAGAGAGAAATTATCACCATTTTCTATTTTGAAAGTAGTGAAATCAGTGGCTGAATTTAGAGGAATATAATATGAATGACTCCACATTATTGTTTACCAAAACTTCTATCAGTCCTAAAGTAATAATAAAAAAAATAAATAATCTTTAAAACTGGAAAGAATAGCTCAAAAAAGGAATATCAAAATTTCGTAGTATTTTTACTCAACTATTTTTATCGCAGTGATAAATTTATGCTTCTGATTTGATAGAAACAGCTCTGGACTGAGTGTCATAATAACATAACGACCTCGTTTTCTTTTTCTGCTATTTAACTCTCTGATCTGAGTCTCTTTTCTAGCCTCTCTGGAAATGTGTATCCAATGAAATTAAACAATATAATTCAAGACATGCTTGAAGAACGTAGAGTATTTGCCTTACATAATATGGGGTATTATTAAGATGATGAAAACAGGAGATAAAGTGAGGGTCATGTGTATGGGTGCAATAAAATAAGGTTAGAAAAAATGTAGATACAAGACATAAAGTTGGGATTGAGATCAGAATAATGGAGACCAAGAGTAATATGAATAAGTGGAAATTGCCAAGAGTTAGGAGAGTAGGTAACAAAGACACAGTCAAGAAATAAACTTGAAACGTCAATAAAAATCAAAGTAGAGGTCTTAGAGCAGACACTATATTTGAAATGTGTGTCATGGAGTAAAACTAATTTCAGTGGCCAATGTGCATAGTGCTGGTCCAACATATGTTTCTGGAACCACCTAAACAGAGAATATTATGTTAAATGCTTCCAGTTAGGAAAGAGACTGGATACAGTGTCTGGATGCCTTTTAATCCTACAGGCCTGAGAAACATTTTTATTCTCTAAACTTGATTAAATAGCACCATTAACATAGTCCAAAAATACCTGTATGTCTACAGAGATTGATCTTAATTCAAACTAGACTAGCCTACATTTATCAAAGACTTTTTATTTATTATAAGAATTTAAGAAATTAAACTATATGAGTTCTTTTGTTATTGAATGTGTTACATGCCCCTGAGTCTGTACCCACTCCTGGCAACCCAGTGAATGAGTGATGTTCACAATGTCCTGTCCTCAACAGCCCTCCTCAGTTCCTATAGACTCGTGCTTATGGCTTCTTTTATGTAGTCAGTCCTTCTCATATGTGGTCTTCCTCTTTTCCTGCTACCTTCTATTTTTCCCAGCATTATTATGTTTTTCAAAGTGCCTGGCTTCTCATGGTATTCCTGAAGAAGGACAACAGCAGAGTTGTCATTTTTGACTCCAGTGATATTTCAGGCTTAATTTGCTCTAAAACCCACTAGTGTGTCTTTCAAATGGTTCGGGGTATCCATAGAGCTCTCCTTCAACATGATGATTTACATGAATATGCATTTATATATATATTTTTTCCTATCAGCCTTCATTACTGTCCAACTTTCACATTCATACATAATAGTTGGAAATATGAAAGTGTGGATGATCTTAGCCTTTGTCACCAATGACACATCCTTACTCTTTGTGATCTTTCCTAATTTTTTCCCTGTTGCTCCTCCAACTCTTGATTTCACTGACTGAACCAAGGGAACCAACATCTTTACCAATTTTAATATCTTCATTGTCTGTGTTAAAGTTATGTGTTTCTTCTCTAGTCATGATTTTTGTCTTCTTGTTCAAATACAGTCCTGCATTAGAATTTCTTTCACTTTCATTAGAAGCCATTTCAAATCATTGTTACTTTCTATCAGTAGGATGGTTTCATTCTTCCCATCTTAAGTTATTGATCTTCCACCAATTTTTCCTCCTTATTCCTGTAATTCTAGCCTAGTTTTTCATATGATATGTTCTACATACAGATTACACAAATAGAGAAATAAAATACACCCTTGTCTGACACCTTTACCTATAGGAAACCATTTTATATTTCCATAATCTTTCCTGACAGTAACTTCCTATCTACAATACATGTTACATATTAGGATGATCAAATGCTGAAGCACACACATTTCACTCAAAACCCATAACTTTTCATGATCTTAGCTGTCAGAGGCTTTACTATGGTTTATAAAACATAAACTAACTTTTTATTATACTATGTAGACAAAATATTGGTGCATGCAAAGTTTATAATGAAAGAAAATAAATACAAGATCATATTTTAAAAAGAAACACATTACAGAGACATACTTTTTTTAAAGAAAAATGTTATAATTGTACTTTTTTATGAAAGGATAACAGGGGCCCTTCTCAGTAATTTTGATCAGACTTGGACAGTTAGTTGATAGCTTTTCTTTTACTACTTGCCACTTAGGATTTGGGGCTGGCTCCCTCCCATATAGCATTAATATTGAAAAGTATCTTAACTTTCCTTCCCAAGGTAAATAATGTTCTTGCTTGGATGACAAAATTCCAGTGAACCTCTCATTATAGCTTACTCTACCCCTGATCTTTTAAAATGTATGTAGTCTATTTTTATGCATTTAACTTGTCAAAGATTTCCTGTGCTAAAGAGGCTTTGGCCAAAAAAACATATTCTTGCCCCATGACTGTCTACAAGTTTCTCCTATCCAAGTTGGCTCAGAAAGAGGCACAGGGTATTTGTTTTTTTCTAAGAAAACAAAAACCAGTCTACAAAATGCAATTGCTTCAACACTTAGAAGTATTATATTTATTTACATATACTGTAACATATGCTATAAAGTTGTAAAATAAAATAAAACTTTAATTAAATGTCAATGAAATCTTAATCTTTACTAAAACTTGAAAAACACTTTGAAAAGATTATTTTAAGCTAATAATGTTCTTATTTTCTATTCATGGAAGGGAAAAGACACTAGTCAAATTAATTTCTTTATTTCCATTTTGTAATTACTATAATTAACTAAAATTCAAATTACAAAAAAAACAGTAAATTAATATGCTGAGAGAATAAAAATGAAGTTTCTAAGACTTATTATCATCCTTTTCATGATATTGCCAGACTTGAAAACAGCATTTTCACTCATTAAATGCTAGAAGTTTATTTCATGAACAGATAAGTGAAGATGGCAATGTCATTTTGTATTGCTGTTACTAATACTAATGAGTATTAATACCTTTAATCAAATTAGTAATATCAATGAATCAACAAGCATTAGTTAATTTAGTTGTCTGAGTACTGAATCAGGTTTTAAATTAATTGATTTTAATTTAGGATTAAATTAATAAATTACTTAAAACCTGATTCAGTAACCAGATCCAATCAAATAATAATTTTTGTTAAAACACTGTTCATTTGAATTATTCAATGAGGTGTTTCTTTCAAAACCACAAAGTTTTGTTGAAAAACAACGTGGGTCAGGAAACTGTCTATTTTCTCTAGAAAGATAAAGAGAGCAGAGCTTTCCAAACATCAGGGTTAGGAGAACAGAAAATGTTATAAAAGAAATTTAGCTAACTGACACATTTAATATTTTCTAAAGAACAATCAGAGGGAGAAACTATACCTACAATTACCAAAACTTCAAAACAGAACCTTTATTCTCTTCCAATAATTCTACAATCCTAGACTTACATTGTTGTTGGATAGAATAAGTGATTAAAAGACATAAAGAAAATCTAGTATTTTATTATTTTCACTTTCTTAGCATCAATATCTTATCTTCATTTAGAACATGATTGACCTTTTTATATCAAGCCCTTCAAAGAGAAATTCAAGGGCAAGGAAAGGTGGGTTCTTGACCATCAACTTATTATTTTATTTTTTATTTTTATGTTTATATAAATATGTTTATATCAAAATGTTTAACTATTATAAAGTATGTAAGTATTATATATGTGTACATGTATATTTGTTAGAAATAATAATAAGTAAATACTTGCGCTTGGCTCCCTTTCAAGATCAGAATATTATCAATACCATGAATATCCTTATGTTTCACCTCTCCCTTATGTTCTCCTTTTCATTGCTCCAAGAGTAATACTATTACAAATTTTGTTTATAGCATTTACTTTTAAAAAAATTTACTATATGAAACTAATTTGATTTGGTTTTTGAACTTTATTTCAATGTTTTTAATCTCTTTTTTCCTATTCCTTGCTTTTTTCATCTAACATTTCATATTTTAGATCCATCTATGTTTTTGAACCTATTATGTACTCATTTCAACTGAAAGTCCATTGTATAAGTATGCCATAATTCACCTATATCTTTACAGAGAAATACCTTTCCCACTCAGTTCACTCAGTTGTTTTGCTTTTGTTTTGGTTTTTGGTTTTTTGAGGGGAAGTTGTTGTTTTGTTATGACAAAGAAATGCTGCTTAATATTATTTTAAGGGAATCGATATTTAAATCTTTACCCTCCAAAAATGAATAAATAAAAAAGACAGATCTTCATCTCCTCCTTTCTAGCCACCACCCCCATATTATTGCTGCCTGGTAAACATCTCAGCACAAATTAATTTGTGGGAAACCACTGACCTAGAGTTTCTGTTATAGGAAACTCATCATTTTAATATTAGAATACACACACAAGCAATATTTATTGGTTGATGTGATTATTTGTTTTATGCCACGGTTCTGAAAGTACTCTCATTCACCTTTACAATATTTCCTCTCCATGCAAGTATTAAACAGTGCAGTTCATCACACAGGATTATTTTGAGGACAAGCTGACCTAACACATTAAAGCTCTTTGACTTATTAATGAACAAAGAAGATGTTGATGCTTCTATAAAGACAAACATAATTGTCTATATCTCAAGAAAGTCTTTTATGTGTAAAGAATATTCATGTACAAACCACCTGTCCTGAAGGAAGATAAAATACAGCTCTGCCACCTTGCCAGATGTGGCTGTTTATCCACTTTACCTTATCATTGGCTGCATTTCCTGGTAGTTCATCAGGACTTCTTTCAGGCACACCGCCAAATTCTTAGTAAGTGCATGAGCACTGCCAAGTTAAAGATCTACTGCTATATATGAAAGGGATTAATTAAACTTCTGCCGAGAAAATATATAAACTATGAGAATATATGTATTGGTTTACATTTGCTATTATATAAACTGAAACAGAAAAATTAATTTTTATTTGATTTGCTTATTTTATATTATTATTAGTGTTTCCTTTAACCCTGGATTATTAAACTTGATTATACATTTAAAATAAAATGTCCAATAATATATAACACTGTTTGATGTACCACACTTACACTTAGACTTAGAAAATAATTTTTAAAAGGCATAGGGAGGAAACACTGCCTTTGATCAGATTGTTTAATACATTCACATTTAGTGCTATTATTTATGTAGCTGGGTTTATATTTGCTGTTTTTAAAAAATGTGTGTATTTTTGTTACCCTGCACTTCTTTCTCTTTTGTGTTATATAATTAATTATATATTCTAGAGTAACATATTAATTAATTTAAGGATCATTTCACTTAAAATTTTAAGTTTCATTATTGCTTGTTCTAGGGCTTATTATATGAATCTTAGCTTATCAGAATCTACATCAGAACTATATTAACTTAATTCCAGATACAGAAAATGGTATTGCTTCATTCCTCTTCTTTTGGGTGTTTTTAGTCCTACATATTATATTTATATATCTTACAATTACTATAATGATTGGTATAATTATTACTTTATATAATTTTATGTCTTTCAAAGATGCTGAGTAGGAGAAATGTATATATATATATGTGTATATATACATATATTTACAGGAATTGTTATTGTATTAAACTTCGTAGTTATCATTTCTGGTTTTCTGTATTTCTTCCTATGGATTTGACTGATCATGTGGTCATTAGGCAGTTTCCTTAGTGAGAACTGCAGAGCTCTTTGTCCTGTGGGCCCGTCTCTTCCTCTCTAGGCAGAACCTTGTGTCATCGCTTCTGAGCAACCACCTCTCTTGAAGGGACATCTCCGCTGCATAAATGGGCTTCTTAGTGATAATAGTACCTCTTGATCTTCTCAGCTTGCCTCTCATGCTTATGGAATATTTGCCCTAAATGTGAGTTTGTGTTAGGGTAATTTGGCAAAGCATTGTCAGTCTGCCATGTCCTGGCTAAGACTTCCACTATGAATAGATACTGGGTAGAAGAATGGAGCTTAAGATGTCTCAGCTACACTTGCCAGGAGTAGAACTTCTGCAAAACGCAATTGGATGAGTTTGAAAGGGAATGACAAATGCTGGTGACCCAGTAGAAAGAGTAGTCCTTGACTTGGAGTTAGGGAGAGAGGGAGTCCTGTCTTCTTGGTTGCATCTGTCTAGAGTAGGGCTTCCTGAATTGGAGTGGGGGAAGAAAGGGGGAGCTTTGTTACTCAAATGTCAGAGAGTCTCACTTTTCACACCAAGATTTATTATGGTAGATTTTCTTGAATAACGCTCTCTCCATTTACTGAACTCCATTAGGACTCTTTCAGAGGTGTTAAATAGTCGTTTTCACCTGTTATGGTAGTTTTACTGAGAAGAGGGACCATAGAGCTCCACACACAGCCATTCTGGAAGTCAGTTTACCTATATTCTATATTTTTGTGACATCTGCTGGACATAATTGTTTTATATTTTAAAAATTTATCCTGACGATCTTCATCTTTTTATCAATCTATTTTGACCTCTTACCCAGAGCCAGACTACTATTGATAATATTTGTTATTAAATATTAAATAATAGTAACATTAAAATAAAATTTGATAATTGAATAATCTAATATAGATAGACACATGGTTTTGGGTAATCCTACTGGATATATTTATATGCAGCTTTGAAAATTCTTGTAATTAGGTAATTCTCATTGTAGGGTAAATAATGGCACCCTAACAATTTACAGCAACTTCCTACTGGGGAAGATCATTGACTTTTGTTTTGATATTTTTATGTCCATTTCAAGGAAAACTCTCATGCTGCACACGTTCACATTGTTGACCATCTCTGAAAACAGTGAGAAGTGTCCTAAATCAAAGCAGAATAAAGTTTGAAAAATACTTTCTTAGATCATATCTTTCAAATGTCATTGTCTTGAGTTTTTATAGTTTGATCAGCAAATATTTCATTATTTAGATTTTAGAACCTGCTTATAATATTTAATTGAAAATAGGTATTTTTGTTATCAGTTGTCAAGTACGTGAATTAATGAAAAATCACAGACTATAATATTTGCCCTTTATTTAATAATAACATTTTAAAGACATGTTTTGACCTCTTTTGGGATAGAATACAGAAGTGCTTGCCAGCAGAATCAACCTTTCCTTAATGACAATGCTGTAACAATGACTTAGTATACTAACTGAAGACTTAATAGAGGGCCCATTAGAGCATGGTAACACATGACTTGATTCTGAATAATTTATAGAAAGCTGTTATAATTTATTATACAAATTATGTATGAAAACAAAGTTCTTGTAAGAATCTGACTTGGAGCAGAAGTAAGTTATTTTAGAAACTTGTTATATATGAAAAAAATACATACCACCACATTATATCATTCCATATTACCTAAAGAAATGCAACTCAAGATTTCAGTGGATTTTAGTTCAAAATTAAATTGGGCAGAAAAAGTTAGACTACATTTCAAAGAATTAATGAAAAACCCAACATACTTAGTCCCAAAGTCATTGTTTCAGCTCTATTTTTACATTAATTTGTGCTATATAAACAATGTTGATCACTTTAATTATTCACAGATTCCAAGATAAAAAAAGATCAAGCACACACATTCCACACAATCTATGTTGCCAAAATGCTCTGTAGAAATACTCTCTGAGCTCAAAAACAAAATGTACTTTGATATTCAGTATATAATTTCTTTGTGATAAACCTTGTAAAAGGAACAGTTTGTACTTCAAATGATAAAAGTGGCTTGTTTTAATTAGGGGCATTATGTTAGAGTGTTTTGGCAAGCTGCCTGCTGTGTGTGTATTTGCACACACTTAATGAGATCGGTAAATGAAGGAAACATCTTTGATGACACAGATCCATGTTCTCCCCATAAGATCACTTTTTCTGGGGTCTAGATTGCAGCTTAAGCAAATGGTCTAATAGGAAAGCTGACTTCTATCATCGTTACAACTCTGTCCATACAGTGTGCAATAATAACCTAGAACAGACTTGTGGTGACTAAGGCAAAGCTAAATGCCAGGCCTGAATTAGGATAGTTCAGGAAACAAGACATCTCACATTACTGCAAGCATTTCTGGATGATTACTGGAGTGTTTTAAATTATGACTCACATCGTTTCATCTTTTTGTGTTATCTTTTCTGAACATCAAGTAGATATTCATATGGTATGTATATTCATGATATTTATGATTGTTTTGACCATCTGGTTCTTCCTTGATAAGATAATCCAGGGTTTGGGTTTTACTTATGAGATTTTAGCATACTTTCTGAATTTTAAGCAGTTTAAGCTATATAGTGACACAGCATACTAAATTTTGGTTTCTCCTTAAAAGGCATGTTTGTTCCTTTGAACTGTTACATATGCTTGCACTTTCCACTGGAAAATCTCTGAGTCAGAATCTAACAAAATAAAAATGTGTTTTAGAGACTAATATAGTTACATTTAAATTAAAATGGCTACTTAAAAATATGTATAGAGAGAAATTAGGTCAATGACTTGTTATATTCTAAGTTAGGGGTGTGTGTGTGTGTGTGTGTGTGTGTTGTAAAGTACATAATTAGAGAATGTGATACTTATGGTTAGTTGAGATTGCTTACTCCATTTCTAAGAGTTATAATTACATTTACAATCAGCTTTGAGATTTTTATTTTTTTAAAAAAGGAAAAGATGTGTTATTAGTGAAATGTCTACATAAAGTGTCTGAATTATTTATATATATATAAATACCGTATTTTGTAGAGTATAATGTGCTCCCATGTATAATGCATACCCATGATTTTGGTCCAAACTTTCAGAGAGAAAAATCTTCCTTTTTAATATTTTAATTCAGATTATTATGTGTTTATATTAGGCATTTGTTTTTCATATTATAGTGGAATTTTGCCATTTATTTTTAACACATTATGGTACAAGAAATGTTATTTAACAATTAATTACAAAATACAAGAACAGATACAAGGTACAAGAACTTTTATGTATAAAATTTTTTATATAGAAAAATCCAATTATTGTATTTCAGGGTATTATTTTGCATATGGATATTGTTATCGATTTCTAGAGTTACACTTTTAACTCATAAACCAAAGAATTAACAACATTTATATAGATATGGAATTAGTACTACCCATGTATAATGCACATCCTTATTTTTCCCTCACAAATTTGGGCAAAAAATGTGTGCATTAATGCATGGCAAAATACAGTATATAGTGCCTTCATATTATGATAAGTTCTGCCGGCAATCAAATTATAATTGTATGCTTGGTAAGTAATGATGTAATGGTTCAAACTT
>PVJL010000585.1:0-219993 GCA_004026885.1 Lyroderma lyra
AGAAGCCAGGTTATGACATCACGCCCCCAACCACCCCACCAGGGTGGTGTCAGAGAAGATTGAGTGGGAAGCAGGGACTTTCATCCCCACTGGGCAGAGTGAGCCCTCCCACCCCCCAACGGTGTCACTGGAGGCCACATGGAGTGTCTGGACTTTTACTACCACCTGGCAGTAACAAGGTGTCCCTCCTAGCTGGGGTGAGGTGAGTTGAAACCTGGCGGGAAGCCTGAACTCCCACCCCTGCTCAGCAGTAATAAGGAGCCCCTGCCCAGCCCTGGCTGTCACAGGAGACCAAGTGAAGAAGGTGAATTGCCACCTGGCAGGAACCAGGCAGTGCCCCCCTCACCCACTGGAGTGTCAGAGGATGCCTGCTAGAACGCCAGATTCCAACAAGATCCAGAGTCTCACAGTGTAATGCCCAAACGTCCAGGCTTCCATCAAAAATCACTCGTCAGACCAAGACCCAGATCTCAACCTGAAAAAGAAAAGGCAATCAACGGGTGCTAACACGAAGATGACAGAAACGTTAGAACTATCTGACAAACGTTACAGAACTATCTACAAAGATTTTAAAGAAGTCATCATAAGACTGCTTCGCTGAGCCGTGATGAACACGTGGAGTGAATGAAAACACGGAAAGTCTAAGGAGAGACCCAAAGAAGAACAACTAGACATTCTGGAAGTAAAACAGGACAATACTTGAAATTTTAAAAACTCAATGAGTGGGCTCAACAGCACATGGAGAGAACAGAGTAAAGAAACTTTACGAGTGAACTTGGAGGTGCAACAAGAGAAATTGTGCAATGTGAATATAGAAGGTGGTCCAGGGGGAAGAGCCTCGGTGGCCGGCGGGACTGTAAGAAGGGGCCTGACCGTGTGTCCTTTCAATCCCTTGCCCTGGATATAGCAGAATCAAAGGGAGCCCCAGAAGAGGAGAAGAAAGAGGGTGGGACTGAAAGTCTTCCAAGAAATAATGACTGAAAATTTCTCCAATTCGGCTTTCGTCCCTAGTTTGAAAGGACACTTCTGACAAGGAGGGGACAGAAGCAACTTACAGAAGTTAAAGTGGCAACAATTGGGCATGCAAGAACCAGTGTTTTCATAAACCAAATACGATCTCTGCTAAGGGATAACATCATAGACCGATCACAGGTAGCGTGTTCACAGGAGTGTGCTGTGAATGCTAGTTGTCAGATCCGAAACACCTTGCAGTGCCCGTGGGAACGCTCAAACCAGGCCGCTCTTCGCCGTGACGGGTCCTTGGCGTTTGCGCCGAGTGCTGGCAGGGCCCGCGCTCTCCGGGGGCGCTCCAAGGGCCCGGACGCGGCCTGGGCGTGGAGAAGACAAGCCTTTATTTGCTGCTGGGCTCCATGGCTCAGGCCCAGAGCAGCCTTCACTTTTGAGAATTCTCATCCGAAGTCCCCAAACCTTACAAGCTGGCACGTTTAAACTCACACACTCCCTGACGAGTCCCTGCCCATTCGTAAGGTACAGGAAGAGGACACAAGTACGATTTCCATGAAAACATTCTTGGGTGTCTCGGAGGCGTCAGTAGCCGTGGATAACTCAGTGCAGGACGTGTCCAGTCTGGATGGGGAACAGAGAGCTGGTCCCACTACGAAGCCTCCATCCCACACGGCCCAGCTTTGGACCCTGGGCTCAGGACCTAGACAGTCAGCCTCAGTAATATTGAGACCTCGACCCCAGGTTAGAATGACACTTGTCATTGGTGCACACTTGCTCGTTGGCGGTGGTGCAGGTGTTTTACATCGAGCAGTGGGGGCTGCAGCAACGCAGTGAGGCACAGCTCACCGCACCGCTTCTATCTGCCCTAAGACGGACTTCATGCTGCGTCTGCTTCCTTGGGTTTAGCCAGTGGTTGCTGATAAATTGGTTCTCTGGCAGGTAGGGTATGGGAGTCCTGTTTGTAACACTTCCAAGGTCTGAATGCTCCCACCATGGCCAATTTCAAGCTACCAGCAGGTCGACAACTGGTCGGCCAAGTTCCTGAATAGTTAACACTAGGTTCTCAGGAGCCAGGCCCCACCGGCGCCAACACACCGCCCCAGCATGTTTCATTGATTCAGGTACTTCTCTTGCAACCTTCCTTGGGTGTTGACTCACCCATTCCACATCCATGCGGTCCACAAACGTCTACTGAATGCTGTGCTCATTTTCTACTGCTGCTGTAACAAATGACCATGAGCTTAACAGTGTCAGACAGCACCCGTTGGTTATTAGCTCACAGGGCTGTCCATCAGAAGTCCAGCATGGATGGCGTGGCTGGATTCTCTGCTCAGGGTCTCACTGGGCTAAAATCAAGGTGTCGGCACGGCTGTGGTTCCCAGCCGGGGCTCTGGGTTTACTTCCAAGCTCACTGGTTTTTGGCAGAATTCATTTCCTTCACTTTCATGTGTCATCTCCCAGAGGGGTCCTGGCTACAGAGGGTCAGGAATCCTCCTGCTTCTAATTTCCCCGAGTTCCCGTCCTGCCACATCGCCCTGACTCCTCTGCCTTCCTCTTCTCTTAGCCCGCGGGCCACCCATGGCCCAGGGTGGCTTTGAATGGGGCCCAACACAAATTTGTAAATTTTCTTAAAACATTATGAGATTTTTTTATGATTTTTTTTTTTTTTTTTTTTTTTTTTTTTTTTTTTTTTTTTTTTTTTTTTTTTTTTTTTTTTTTTTTTTTTTTTTTTTTTTTAGCTCATCAGCTATCATTAGTGTTAGTGTATTTTATGTGTGGCCCAAGACAATTCTTCTTCCAATGTGGCCCAGGGAAGCTAAAAGATTGGACAAACTGGTTTTAAGGGATCACATAATTACATTGGGCCCTTCTAGTAACCCAAAAGAACCTCCCTATTTTAAAGTCAGTAATCTTAGCACATTTGCAAAGTCCCTTTTGCCATTCATGAATATACGACCAGGGGGCACAGGTCATGGGGGCCAAAATTCTGCCTGGAGGTACCCACCCCGAAACAAGCATTATGCTTGCACTTGAGAATTTTCAGGGACAAAGCAGACAAAATGCCCTTCCTTTGTGGAAATTATAGACTATTGTGCTCAGTTAGGAGTTTAAAAACACTTAAGGCTTTCAGCCACATAGATACCCTCAGAGTTCAGATTTCACTTGGTTGGGTGTTAATTAAATTCCTGCCCCTGCCTTTTTTTTTTCTTTTCTTTTCCTAACCAGGGAAGCCCAAGAGTTTGTGGAGAAGTATGAAGGAGCCTTGGGAAAGGGCAAAGGCAAGCGACTCTATGCCTACAGGATGCTGATGGCTAAGGTGTGGTGCAGAGGCTGCAAACTGCTGACCTGGGGGACCCTCACAGGCACCTCCCAGCCTCCCATTTGTGTCCAGCTCCCCCAGAATCCTGAACATGGGGTCCAGGTGACCATTCCAGTTCATGTAGGAATGGAAACCAACCGTATCCTGTCAATGTCTTTGTACTTACCTGTTTCCTCTCTAGTGAAGAAATAAACTCACAGAATTAACGATGTTAAAACCGGGGGAATCTTATTTTCCAAACCCTAAATATCCCATTTTTATAGGATACCTTGATTAGTTTTTCATATATTCCCTGGTTATTGGTGTAATCAAGTTTTAACTTTTTCTTGGGGTCATTTTGATATTTTATGTTTTTCCCAAAACTTGATCATTTCATTACGATTTCCATTTCTATTACTGGAAAGTTGCAGATGGGGGTTCCATAATTTTTGTAATTACTTTCTGTATATATTTGGTTTGAGTCTTTTTTATTCCTAATATTACTTTTTTTCTCCTTTTTCAGTTTTAGTTGCCGACAACTATCCATGAGCCATTTTATTAATTTTATCTAGAAACCATGTACCAATTAACAACTGCACTCTCAGATCTTGTCTTCCAACTGAGGAGTGTGCTGTTCAGATATCTTTGATAAATGATTTTGTTCAATCGTGCTTCTTTCAAGTAGTTCTAGCTTCTTCCCTAGGAAAATAATGTCTGCCCTCTATCTTCCCTCATTATTATTAATTCTTTGCTTTCTCACTCTCTCTCCCTTTGTATTCTCAGAAACTTCTCAGGTTTATTCTCAATATCATTTAATCAATTTTCTTCTGTCTCAGTTACAGTCTAATGTTTATTTGCATTCTAATCCTGAATTTTTAGCTACTTTGTAATCCTTCCACACTTCATTTATATTCTAAATCTCAAAATTTTATCCTTTACTCTAGAAGCCATATTTCTTTTTTTTGGTGGTGGGAGGGGCGGGTAGTTCCTTGGCTGGGAATTGAACCCAGGCCACAGGGTTGAGAGCACTGAAGCCTTACCCACTACACCACCACGGAACTCCCTTTGAAGCCATATTTCTTGTATCTAATTAAGACTGTGAAACCGTCTCTCAAATTTTATTGATATATCCTAGAGGAAATACTTCCCCAAAATTTCAAAGAGTGGTGCCCCCTTTTCCTAATTCTGCAGTACTATTTCTTTGGCCTCACTGGTTGTTTTTAGTTATTCATATCCAGATTTCATCCACAGACAAAATGTATACCTTGCCTGTGTCTTGTTCAACCACTATTTGAAATCTCGTTTCCTATATATAGCTGGCAAGCAAAACGACATGCATGATTAACAACCCCATCCCGGGGCAGCAGCTACCATCTCACACAGTGTGAGGAAGGGTCTGGGGTCTTCTGCCCACACCCCAGCCCAGTTCTCTGATTCTCAAAACCAAGCTTGTCCAACCTGTGGCCAGCGGGCCACATGCGGCCCAGAACAACTTTGAATGTATCCCAACACAAATTCATAAACTTTCTTAAAACATTACAAAAATTATGCACAAACCTTTTTTTTTAGCTCATCAGCTATCATAGTGTTAGTGTATTGGTGTGGTCGAAAACAATTCTCCTTCCACTGTGGCCCAGGAAAGCCAAAGGGTTGGACACCCCTGCACCAAGGAAGGATAAGAGCTTCCATGCGGAACTTCTCCCAAATCTCCCTCTGCCTCTGCCCCATCTCCAAGGCATCACTTTACAGGGCCAAATGCCCATAGCCTTGAGGGGCTGTCAGATGGCTGCGAAGTGATCAACTGGCAGGCTGTGTCTCCAGGGCCTCACTTGGCAATGATCCTTACCCCTCTTGGCCCTGTGCCTTGTACTGATTTTATCAGCGTCCTGACAGGAGATCCATCTCTTGGGAGAGGACTCACATTAATAAACCTGATGAGACTGATATATAAAACCAGATCCCAGATCATTCATTTACAAGGAGACATAGCAAGAACCAGAAAATTGAAGCATATAGCGGCATTGCCTTTTATTTTTAGTAGAGTTAGTCATATTGGAAGCTAAACCATAATCCAAATTTCAATCTATTAATTTGTGATGAAAAATCACTGCCATAGAAACCAAAATACTCAGAGCACAGGTAATGAGCCAGTGCTTTCCTTATAGACAGACCTACGTCAAAACCAAATAAGCCAAAGACGACTTTGAGCACAGAATCAGAACTGAGGAAAGTAAATGAAGCAATGGGACTGGAATACCCAATGTCCGCCACCCACCACTGCCCACATCCCTCCCTTCCTGCCTTAGGGATATCTTGGCCACCTCTGGCATCCTGGGCCCAAGTACTCCCAGGAGGCAGCCTCACCCACATGTACCTCATGTTGACATATCAACCTCAACATGCACCTCCAACATGCACCTCCAGGGCCCAAGGCAGCTTGTTAATGAACTGAGGGTGTTACCTGTTTAATTTCAGAAATGGGTCAAGTTTAAGAGAGATTTTGATAATTTCAAGACTCAATGTATTCCCTGGGAAATGAAGATCAAGGACATTGAAAGTGAGTATTTTCACTTTAGTTGGTTTACTGAAGAGTTTTCCAAGGGGCTGGGATTGCATTCTTGACCCTCTGATTAGACTGTTTTGTAGGTCCTGTTGTATTAGAAAAAAGAATGAGTTTTGGACTAGTTAGACACGAATTTAAAACGTGCTTCTTCACTTTCTGACTGTGGGAGCTTCGGTAGATTGGTGAAGTTCATAGAGCCTCAGGTTATTTACCTGGAGAAAGGAAAGGGGATCAGGAGGTCCATTCCACAGACGGATGTGAAAACCGGGCCCCTCACACCCGTCACACCCGTGAGGTGCTCAGTAGCGTTGACTCCCTCCTTCCGTGATGCTTAAACCCCACCAGCTCTCTCTTCCCTCTCCAGGTCACTTTGGCTCTTCGGTGGCATCATATTTCATCTTTCTCCGGTGGATGTATGGAGTTAATCTCGTCCTTTTTGGCTTAATATTCGGTCTAGTCATAATCCCAGAGGTAAGAAAAGAACTTCCTATATCTTTGGAGAGTGTTGAGGCTTATCATGACCACCATCTTCGTTTGTATTAAATACTTTCTGTTTTACAAAAAATCTACCATTCGTTTTTAAATTCTGTACTCACATCAATGACCCAGATAGCTCAACAAAAAAAAAAGAAAAAATGGAACCAAAATATTTGTGCTTCTGAATTAAGAGGTGGGCCCTACATTATTCTGTCTCTCATTTTACTTTGAGATCAGTAGAAAATTAAAATCTCAGTGAGCTTTTTTTTCTTTTACTCTGGAAAAAAAGAGGTATAGAATGCATTATATCATAATTTATTACCAAAAAACATTACATTTGAAGAGCACTCCTCACTAGTCTTTAAAATATAATCCTGTTATGGATATAGTAGATACTTACCTGTAAATGAGCAACTGAGAGATGAAAACGGAATAAGCAACTTCTGCAAAGTAAATTTGTGGTGAATGAGATCCCAGGTCCCCAGAGTGTTGGCCTGAGAGCCTTCCAAGGGCACCGCTGGTCCATCAAGCACTGAACACACACATTGCTATAGCCCTGCCCGAGCTGTTTGGGGCTGGGGCTGGGTACACTGGCATGGTACCCAGAGCCTTCATGGTAACAGTATGTCTGCATTTAGTATTTTCTTTCTTCCAGCTTTATCAATTGGTGCTATGTCAGTTTACTGATGCGTGTTTTATTTTAAACAGTTCCATGAGCACACTGGAGTCTATTTTATCTGTAGTCACTTCCTTGGGGAAACTTTTCAACATGTCTCTCAGGAAATTAAGAGGCTTCCATGTAATGTAAATTAGAGCGGATTAGTTGAAAGAGATTGATGGTGTATTATAATAACACTTGGTGGCAAAATGTTACATTATTCATAAAACCATTATTCTTTTCTACATTACTTAAAAAGTGTACTTACAAACGTCATTAACTAGCCTTTATACTCCTTTATATACATACCCCTGGAAATCCAGGGTTACGAGTCCACTTAGTACCACGTGTGCTCTTAAGGCATTATCACTCTCTGACCCAGATGTAGGATTTTCAATCTTTGAGCAAGTGTGTACAAATGCTCTTGCACTGAGCCTGATTCTCCCCAAGGGGAAAATACTGTCAGAAGCTAACTAGAAGTTTCACTTCTTCCCCCTCCCCCCATAGCCAAGGAAGTAGCCAGTAGGGAAATTTACCTTCCCAGAGCCTTAACTTTCTTCCTGGGAGTTTTTGATTCCAAATGGAGTTATTTCCATGAGAAGAGAGTACATTACAATGCTATAAGTCTATGAGATATCGCTGGAACTTTGTGATAAAGTAGTCCAAAAAGGCAGTCTTTCAGGGAAGTTGAATAATTCTAAGGACACTGAGTTTCTTTTTTTTTCTTAAAGGAAACATTAAATTTTATGTAATTTATATAAGTTAGTATAATTTATAAATATTTTATATCAAGGAGGACATTTGAAAACATGAAAATCTAGTGATTGGTGTACTCCAATGAAACAGCCAAGACTGGAACTGTACAAGCAAGAGTGCCTTGACTTGACTGGATGGTGATGGGAAAGTCCTGTGGGAGCAGGGTGGGGGAAAGAAGAGAGGGGCGGGGCGGGCTGGAATGAGGAACTCTGGGCAGACAAGAGGAACAACTAGGAAAAGCAAAGACCACCAGTTAAGAGCTCAACCCCAGGTCAGGGTATTACCAATGGGAATGGATTAAAGAGAGGAATTAGAGAGAAGTAGAACAGACAAGACTTGGTGACAGGTTGTATAACAGCAGTTGAGGATGTTGGGAGTCCCAAGATGCCCTCCTAGTTAGGATAACAGGAAATTGGCCACTTGGGAATCATATACATCACAACTCACTGAAAATTGCCCCATTAGTCAAAGACACAAAGAACTCCAGGGCCCAAGGGTTTTCAGAATAAGCCTAATGAACAGATATTCCCATGGCTCATGAATGTCTTAAGGCTAATCATGATGAATCAGAGGGTCTGGGAATAAGAATATTAGATGTGCTCGAATGTTAGGCAACTTTAAGAGAATTTCTCCTCATATTCATCTTTCTTTGCCACAAATTACTAATAGCATTTTAATGGAATTAAACAGCTTGACTGCTAGAATAATCTTGTTCAGTTTTCACGACAATTACCTGCAGAGCCCAGGGTGCCTACGCCATCCCCGGGGAGCCCCTAGTTACACTGCAGGACTGGCTGTCAAAGCCCTGCTGGAGGGTGGGTTCATGTACTCGTCTTCTCAACACTGGCTGCATGTGAAAATCACATGGGAAGTTTTTAAAAATACCCAGGCCAACTGAACCTGAATCCCTGAGACTGTGGCTGTGGCTGTGGCATCCCTATTTTAAAAGCCCCTGTGGTAAGCAGATATCTAAATTGCCCCCAATCTCAAGTCTTTGTGTAATCCCCAACCCCTGGGTATAGCTTAGACCTAGTGACTTGCTTTTAATAGACTACAACCGAAGGCTGTCACTTACACGCTTAGGTTATAAAAGACCACCTTCTATCTTGGTGGCATTCTCCTTTGATTTCCTTCTTGGTTTGCATACTTTGGTGAGCAACCTGCCAGACTGGAGAGGGCCATCAGGCAAGGAACATAGCGTGCCCTTCGGACAGCCAGCATCAAGCTGAGGCCCTTAGTCCAACAATCCATGAGGAACTAAACCTTGCCAACAACCACACGAGTGCAATTGGAATCAGATCCTTCCCCGGCCAAACTTCCCGATGAGACCTTGGATGACAAAGAGGTGGTGCATATATACAATAGAATAGCAGTGTCCAAGCTTTTGGCTTCCCTGGGCCACCTTGGAAGAAGAATTGTCTTGGGCCACACATAAAATATACTAACATTAACAATAGCTGATGAGCTGAAAAAGGGTCTGTGCATAATTTTTGTAATGTTTTAAGGAAGTTTACAAATTTGTGTTGGGCCGCATTCAAAGCCGTCCTGGGCAATATGAGGCCTGCGGGCCACGGGTCAGACAAGCTTGCAATAGAACATTACTCAGCCATAAAAAGAGAATGAAATTTTACCATCTACAACAACATAGATGGACCTAGAGGGTAGTGTGCTGAGTGAAAATAAGTCAGGCAGAGAAAGACAAATACCACATGATTTCACTTACATGTGGAATCTAAAAGAAATGAACAAACAAAGCAGAAACAAACTCATAGATACAGAAAACATTTTGAAGGTTGTCATATGGGAGGGTGGTAGGGATGATGGGTGAAGGAGGGAAGGGATTAAGAAGTACAAATTGGTAGTTACAAAATAGTCATGGGGATGTAAAATATAGCATAAGAAATACAGTCAATAATATTGTAATAACCGTATGGTGTCAGATGGGTACCAGATTTATCACAGTGATTACTTTGTAAGTTATATAAATGTCTAACCACTATGTCATACATCTGAAACAAATATAATATTGTATGTCAACTGTAATTGAAAAATAAAAAATTATTAGAAAGAAATTCTCACACTCACAATAGTAATAAATCTATGAAATAGCTAAATATAAATTTAACAAATTAGAAAATTTCTACAAGGAACATTATAAAGCATCACAGGACAAAAAAGCAACTGAGTAAATAAGAGGACACATTCTTGGAAGGAAAAACTTAATACACTAGACTCTCAGTTAACCAGCACCCCATGGGGATTGGTATTAGAGATGCCAATGTAAGTAGACTCTCGGTTAACCAGAACTTAAGCAACCACTCCTCTCAAGCAACTGGCAAAATCTCAAGCAACCCACAAAACATTTTTTTTGCGTGGGGAGGTAGTTCCCTGGCTGGGAATCGACCTCAGGACGTGGTATTGAGAGCCCCAAAGCCTAGCCACTACACCACCAGGGAACCCCCCAGCAAAACATTTTTGCCGGTTGCTTGAGAACGCCAGTTGCTTGAATTCCAGTTAACGGAGATTCTACCCTATTATAAAAAAGTCAATGCTTCCTAAATAAATATGTCAATTTAATACAATTCTGATATTTTTATAATTAAGGATGCAAATGCAGGCATATATATAAGGATATTAATAATAGAATTACATACACATGAAGAACTGGAATTACTCTAATGACCAACAATAGGGCTTTGTTAAGTAAGTTTATGGTACATACATATGATTCAATATTTTGAAGTCATTTTATTTGAGAATAGCATATGACATAAGGAACTGGTCATAAAATAATATGAAGCTAAATAACCAGAATAAAATATATATAAATCTCAGAAACAACGGAAAGGAATTATATGACTATCTAACAATCATTATCTTTGGGATGGGAAGGTGATAGGTAATTTTTTAAATGCTCTTCTGAAGTTCTGCATATTCTCTACAATGAGTGGGTGTTGCTTTTAAAATCAGGAACATGATTAATGTCATGTAAAGTAGAAAATAGGCATGTCACATTCTGAGAAGGAAAGTCTCTAACCCAGTATATGAACATCTCCATGCGTTTGTATTTTCTCCACATATAATTGTGCCATTCTGTCCCCACACAAGGTACTGATGGGCATGCCCTATGGAAGTATACCCAGAAAGACAGTACCTCGGGCGGAGGAAGAAAAGGCCATGGATTTTTCCGTCCTTTGGGACTTTGAGGTACCATTGCTAACTTGCCAATGCACTTCTGTTTTGTGATTGTGGGTGCTCAAGATTGCATGGATACGTGTGAAATGTTGCATTTACTTATTGAAAGACCAGTGCTTTAATCAAATAGAATCTCAACGCTATGCAAAGTGACCCAGCCAACAATGTCCTCCCAGGTCCCTTCTTAGGTTCCTCTCTCCAGGCACACATTCTGATGGATGTGAGTCCCCATGAGAACACTGCTCCCCTCCTTCTGCCAGATCAACATAAGCTGATCTTACAATAGGGTTTTCACTCCCCACATCCACATAAAGACCCCAACTATATTGCTACTCCCGCCTTCCCCCGAGTGTCACATGGCATCTTCAAGTGATCTTACTGCTTGTTCCTCGAAGTCCAACATCTATCCAACAAAACCCACATCTTTTCTCCAACTCCTATATTGGAACATTATTCATCCAATCATTCAAGTCTGAAACCTGGAAGTCATCCTACACGTCCTCCTTCCCGCCATCAGCCCTCACATCCAATCAACCACCAAATCTGAGCCTGCCCACCAAACATTTCTCGAATTGGTCCCCCCTTCTCCACCTCGCTTACCTTTCCTGTTAATATGCCCCCACTGTACTAGGACCACTGTCAGAACCTCTGCCTCTGCTCCCTGCCTTGGCTAGGCTCCATTCCTTCTGCCTCCAGAGTGGTCTTTCTAAAACCCACACCTGACCTTGTCTTCCCCTACCTCCAATATTCACCTATTCCCATTCCCACATGCAATAAAGTCCAGTGTTCTGAATTGGGATCACGAAAGAACTGTTGACCTGGCTGTTCCCGACCTCTCCAGCCCCTCATCTGTCTAAGACCTCACACTTTATGCCCCAATATGATCAAGTTTGGGAGTAGTCCCCAAATGCATCGCACGCTTTCAGTGCCTCCCTGCCTCTGCTCAGTCCTGTGCCTGGAATGCCCTTCCCTCCTTCTGGAATCCTCACACCTGCAGGCTCTAAGGAGTTTCTGAGTCTCGGAGGCCTGACCACGGTGCTTCAAACAACAGGCCATTGCAGCTACCACCCTTCACTCTAAGTCAGATCCAAGACCCCTCAGAAATTTGGGCAAGTGAGTTTAAGTATTTTTCCAAGTCATTTGGAAAAGGGGTATTCCAAATAACGACACTACTAAGTATGCTACAGTGCTATCATGCTACTGCTAAAGGTGACATATTACTACTGCTGCTAAGTGCTACCATCAAGGATTTCCTTCATTCTTTATTTCACACAGGACCCCTGTTGAAACATTCTATCTACCCAAACCAACTGGATTTATTTGACAATAATCCCCTGTTTGATAGTCAGCAAAGACATAAAAGAAGTGCTAAAACTCTAAGTTAATTTTATACCTAAATAATTACACCCAAGAAGTGTACTAACTACACCTAAAGCCAATTATACCTAGAAACTAAAACCAGAAGTTGAGGTGAGACTATGAGCCTTATAGATGTAGAAGTTTTGAAATGCTGAGAAAGTTCCCAGACTGCCATCTACTTCAGAAGTGCTAAATTTAAGACCCTGGGAATTGGGAGGAAATAAGAATTTGGAGGCATTTGTGCTGCACACGCACACACACCTTATCCCTAATTTTATCCCAAACGTTGACAACACTCTCCTCTCCGTCCCGTATCTCTATACACTCTGTATAATGGAGAAATAAAGAGAATGAAGACAGGAGAGAGAGGGAGACATGGAGACATGCGTAGACTTGGGAGCAACTGGGGGAAGTGAAGGGAAGAACAAGAATGTCCAGAACTCTTCCTTCCTCCCCTCAGACTCCCGCTAAACCCCCGAGAAAGAAAGTCCTGGTAGCATGGAGGTGTCTGATGACTGCACCGGGCTTACAAACCCAGAGCATTTGGATTTGCTGTCCCACAGGGCTACATTAAGTATTCTGCTCTCTTCTACGGCTACTACAATGACCAGAGGACCATCGGGTGGCTGAGGTACAGATTGCCCATGGCTTACTTTATGGTGGGGGTCAGCGTGTTCGGCTATAGCCTGATGATTGTCATTAGATCGTAAGTATGACCATCTTATTTACAGGTTTTTAATTTTCTTCATATGAGCAGCCCACTTCCATACCCACTCTGTGCTTACTTACCTTCTCATGGGGGATTTAGGAACAAACAAACAAACAAACAAAGCAAAAGCAGATTGTCATGTAGTATAAAAGACAAACAGGGTAATAAGGGAGGTGCTGTGAAATGGGATAGAAACTCCTTTAGATGAGGCTGAGAACTGCCAGCCATGCTGGAAGTCTGGGGCACAGCATTTCAGACAAAGAAAGAGCATGTGCAAAGGGCCTGAGGCAGCAAATATCCTAGTGAGTTCCAAAAACTGTCAAAGGCCAGTGTGTGTCAAGGGAGAGCCTCGTACCTGATAAGGTAAATCTGGAGAAGTTTGTAAGACCTGCTTACTTTCCCCAGAGCTCAGCTTTCTCAGAAAACCTCTCCTGCTCCTCTATAACTCCTAGCCCGATACTTATAAAAATATGAACAATAAGCCTAAATGAATGTATGTGATTAACCATGCCATCCTCTCTGGCCCCAATTCTACCTGTCTCTGTGGTCAGAAATGGACGTGGTTCTTGACTGTGTCTTAATAAAGTCTGTGGTTCCTAATTTATAAAGAGAAAGTTGGCCCAGCCCATGAATTGCCTTCTTCTAAGTCAGGGGACCCCAATCAGCAAAGGCTGGTGCAGGGTGGGGCGGCACAGTCTCCCACACACACTCGACTACCCGAGCCCACCACCCTTCAGCAGGGCCACTAGGGGTCACGTGTCCCAGAAGAGCAGGGGTAGCCGTGTCTGCAGGAGAGGAGGAGAGAACCCTCGGAGCCTGGTTAGGAGCCCCGAGAGGGCTCTGTGTGGGCCCAGCGCGGCTTTCTATGGCATCATCTCGGGAGTGGGGTGGGGTGGGGGACACCGCTGCTCATGAGAGCCTGCCCGGCATGCAGCAGTGACCATGAGGGGATATGTGGCTGCCCAGCTGCATCAAGCAAAAGGGCAAGAACAAGGAGACAGGCTTGCTTTCACTCTGAGCCCTCATTTTGTTACGTTTTCCCCTGCTGTTATCCCAGGTAAGTATAGGGATAGGGAGTGTTTCTCTAATAAACCAAAGAGCTATCTAAGTCAACCAAGGCCCTGGAACAGCAAATCCCAAAAGCCAATAGATAAGATGGAGTTAGAGAGGTGCCCAGCACCCACCCCCCGCCATTGTGTCTGGTAGAGCCCCTGCTTGTAATTCTGATTCCCACAGGCCTGAGCCCTAGGGAGCAGGGAGTCCGAGGACAGGTCGGAAGAAATGGATGGGGAGCAGGCAGGTCCCAGGTGCTTTCAGCCCGGGTTGCTTAAGAAAAGAATGTGAGTGTAACCAAAGCGCAGTAACATCTGCCTTGGGGCTCTGGTTGCATTTTACATCAGAAAAAGATACGTTTTTCTATCCAAGAAAAGAAATGAGAAAGGGATGTTCCTCGTGAGAATGAAGAGTTCTAAAACATTCGCAGGCAAGTCAAGCCACAGGACATCAGATACCGGCGTAGAAATCATAGTTAAGTGTCCTGTATCCTGCAGGCTTCTTAGGCAACTGACATGTGTGCTTGCTGGGGACTCTGAATTTGGGGGGAAGGTGCCCCGGATCAAATCTGTCTTGGCCCATGTCCCTGCATGGTTCATTCCCCTCATTGGATATCTGCTGCCTGGGCCCAAGACCGTCTGAGGCCGAGGTCCCCTTAGGCTGACGCAGCATAAAAGAGAGCAGATGTAACAAGAGCGCTGTGCACCCCACAGAATGGCCAGCAACACGCAGGGCACCACGAGTGAGGGCGACAGTGATAACTTCATATTCAGCTTCAAGATGTTCACCAGCTGGGACTACCTGATTGGGAATTCAGAGACAGCCGACAACAAGTACGCCTCCATCACCACCAGCTTCAAGGTAGCCAGGGCAGCTCCCACTTCCTGGGGGGACTCTGGGTCCCTCTGGTCACGGGGAGACGTCTCCCAGCTGGGGCATGGGAAATAAGTTCGCCAAGTAACCCGTGGCAAGAGCTTTACCAAAAGCAGGAGCCCAGTTTTCAAGCCTTCAAGAAAAGGTGCCACGGCTGTACCCACTGCCTGTTTAATGTAACAGAGAGCACGGGCGCTGGGACCTGTTTTCGTGTGGAACTGCTTTCTGCTGGAGGACATTTAGGGATGCATTTGGGGCAGCAGTTCTCGCTTTCTGACACATTTGAATCACCTAAGGAGCTTTAAAACTCCTCTCTGACTCAGTTCTCCTCTCCTTCTTCTCACAGCAATGGGGATCCTCTGGTGGCATCCAAGGGTAGGGTAAGGGTCAACGGGGGCTTTGACTCTTCTTCCCAGCCTACCGGAGGGGAACGAAGAAGGTTAATATCCCTGAAGCACTTCGAATATCTGGGAAGGAGAAGCCTTCTCCTCTGAGTCTATTGAGACAATACACTTACGTAACAGGGCACGCGTTATGAGAGCTGTGTGTGTTCATGTATATTAACTGCCTGATGAGTTAGTGAAACCTGAACCTGAACACAGTCACCAGTAATTGATTAGCAAAGTCTCCTCCCAAGTACTTTGGTTTCCAAGAGACGTTGCTTTCCATCCTGGTCTGCCACAAACTAATTGTATCTTCAGGGAGTTACTGATGCAGGAGACTTCTTATTAATAATAAAAAATGTATTGCATTTTTTATAAACTAGCAGCAAACAATTGGAAAATAATTTTAATTACATTTACAATAAAATTACATAAATTACAAAAAATTCCTAGGAATATATTTAACAATTAAAAAATGTGCAAGATTGCTACACCAAAAGCACAAAATATTGCTGAAAAAAATTAAGAAACTGTAAACAAATGGAGAGATATACCATGGATTAGAACAGGGGTCGCCAAACTATGGCTGAGAGTCGAAATCCAGCCTGCTGCCTATTTTTGTAAATAAGCTTTATTGAAACAAAGCCAGGCCCATTTATTTATGTATTTTTTATAGTTACTTTCATGCTACAGTGGTGTAGTTGAGTAGTTGTGAGAGAGACCACATGGCCTCCAAAGCCAGAAAGTGGTACTATCTGGCTCTTTATAGAAAAAGTTTGGCCAGAATATTATTTTATAGAAAAGGCCAGCCACTGGATTAGAAGACTCAATAATAAGATTCAATGTTAATCTATTTGATCTATAGATTTAAAACAATCCTAACCAGTTCCTTAGTACCTGTGATATGGGTAATAATAATAACTGCTCTATTGGTTGTTGGGATTAAGAGAGATACTGTGTGGGAAGTGTTTAGCATCACATCTGGTACATATTAATAGTTATTTAGTAATAGCTATTCAATGAATCTAAGCTTTTGTCATTTAATGTACCACACAGTCACAATAAAATATGTGTTCTTAAAAGAAACAACTAATTCCCCATAGGGCAATAGGGCTTACGTCACCCCTCTGTATTATTTCATTAACGGAAATATAGAAAGTAGTCATCTGAGGAACTGACAACACCGGTCCCTGTTGGCTCCTGGCCTGACATTGTTCACATCTCATTTTCACACATTAAGGAATCAATAGTGGATGAACAGGAGAGTAGCAAAGAAGAAAACATCCACCTGACACGATTTCTCCGTGTCCTGGCCAACTTCCTCATCATCTGCTGTTTGTGTGGAAGTGGGTACCTCATTTACTTTGTGGTGAAGCGATCCCAGGAATTCTCCAAAATGCAAAATGTCAGCTGGTATGAGAGGAATGAGGTAAGGAGGACATCTCTTCCGAAGTGGGTCCTGGGGGCAAGTGCTGAAATTACACTCTTCCCTGTACCATTCCGCTGAATTACTGAAAGCTTGGATTATAGGACTTACTTTAAAAAGTGAAATTCCATTCCTTTCCAGTCAAAGTATATCAACATATTGGGCTTTTATGGCTAGATAAAGGGGGATTTAATTAACATGTCAGTCAGCTGGATAGCCAGTTGTCTGAACACCAATTATTAACAAGGTGATCCTTTC
Source organism: Lyroderma lyra (assembly GCA_004026885.1). Taxonomy (NCBI): domain Eukaryota; kingdom Metazoa; phylum Chordata; class Mammalia; order Chiroptera; family Megadermatidae; genus Lyroderma; species Lyroderma lyra. Next base: position 16,976 of record PVJL010000585.1, read on the forward strand.
CTCACAACTCTACAGTGTCATATATCATAAATCAAGTGTCTGTTAATTCATGGCTGTGATTCTGGGCTCCCTTTTCTATTCCATTGGTCTATTTGTCTATTCCCACACTGATGACACACTCATTAACTATAGCTTTATAGTATGTCTTGAAATCTGGTAGAATGAGTTTTCTCATTATGATCCACAATAGAACACGTTAAAGTTTTATTGTGATTATATTGAATCCACAAATTTCTTTTGAGAATTCGGCATCTATTGTATTAAATAGTTGGAAAAAATGGCAATGAATGCTTCTCATCTTTGTATGCACAGTTCTTTGCAATGTGTTATTTTAGCTGCTCACATGAAGAGGTGCAATCTGTTTCCCCATCCCTTGAATCAGCTAGGCTTGTCCATGTGACTTGCTTTAGCCAATGGGACAGTAGCAATCATAATACAAGCAGACTTGAAAATGCTTAGGTTCTGGTACTTGGTCTCTTGTGAACCCTGAGAGCTTCGCCACGTGAGCAAGCCTGCTGAATGATGAGAGACATGGTCCAGTTATCTCATCATGCCAGGTGGTAGTCAAACCACCACCAGACGTGTGAATGAAGCCATCAGCCATCAGCTGACCATAGATTCATGAATGAATACAGGTGAAACCAGCAGAAGAACCACCTAGCTAAGCCAAGAAACAAATACTGACCCACAGAATTACAAGCAAAATAAATTAAATAATAAGGAAAAAAATCTATCTTTCCCCACAAAGCAAGAAAGAATAGAAAAAGAACTGGTAGGAAATATAGAAAACACAAAATCAAATGGATTTAAATCTACATCAGTGATTACAATAAATATAAATGGATTAAAGCTATAGTTTAAAGACAATAATAATAATCAGGAAAATTTTTTTTAAAACACACATGCTATTTACACTGAACTCATCTACAATATCGGGTCACTAAGCTATGAGAGGGTACAAAAGATGCCCAAGATGGATTTTGCCCTTGAGCGGATGGCAGTTTCCTTAGGAAGCAGGCTTGACAAGAATAAATCGAAGCACGAACAGCAGTAGGCAGGAATAATGTGAGCAAATAAGACTTTTTGGGTTACAGATGTGTGGCAGATGGACATGTCCCTGTGAGCTGGCGAGACGGGGGTTTTGTGACAAAGGCAGGAATTTGGCTGAGCATCAGACAGACATGTAAAGAAGGGCCGTGGTGGGTGAGGTGCAGGCTCTCTAGCTGGGAAGAACTGCGTGAGCAGGTATGGAGGTGATGCTGATGACACGAGTAACCCAGGCTTTCCCAATCTCTCAGGTAGAAATTGTCATGTCCCTGCTCGGAATGTTTTGTCCCCCTCTGTTTGAAACAATCGCTGCCCTGGAGAATTATCACCCGCGCATTGGCCTGAAGTGGCAGCTGGGACGTATCTTTGCACTCTTTCTGGGGAACCTCTACACATTTCTCTTGGCCCTGATGGATGACGTCCACCTCAAGGTAAAGACCGACCACAAACATCCTGCAGTCCCTTGTGCCCATATTTTAAATATGTAATAATTCCCTATGCATAATTCATATTAATTAAATAAATTTTGGAAAGTTCAGTGCAGTAAAACGAAGAAAACATATCCCCAGGATATAACCCAAAGACAGCCATGGTTAACATTTTGCTGCAGTTCTTTGCTGTCTTTTCCTTGGGTTGTCTTTTTGTACATCGTGTACATGCCACTTGATACCCTTACTATTTTGTCTACAGCCTTTCCCATATTGTTTCATAGCTGCCATAAGTGTTTACCAGCCCAGTAAGTGTCCTCTGAGATAATATGTCGTATTGACTTAACCTTTCATCACTACTCATCAGATGCTTATGGAGCACTCACTATGGCAGGCCCTGGGGTTACAGCCCGGAGCCAAACACAGTGCTGACCCAAGGGTGTTCCCACCCTGGGCTGGGAGACAGACTCATCTGTTGCAGCACGCTGCACAGTCTGGTTCAATGGGGGCAAGCCCAGGGCAGCATAGCAGTGCATAGGAGGGGCTCCGGGACCCCCTGCGGAATCTCAGCAGAGATTGGAAAAAACAGAGGGAACAGCTGGAGCAAACAGAGAACTGCAGGATGGCTGAGCATCAGAGTAGAAGGGAAGAAGTGAGAAATGAAACAGGGGGAAGGGCCAGATGATGACGCTCTTCTTTCCCACCCCTCCCTCCTCATTATTGAGTTGCATGAACTTTTTCCTGATTAACAGGAAAAATATTAGAAGGTTCTAAGCATGGAAGTGACTGGATCTGGCCCTTGCCCACCCCTCCATCCTCGTCTCTGTCTTCCCTCCTACCCCAATAAACTCTTCCACCCTCCTATACCTCACTCACATTTCCTCAATGGGGCAAACTTTTCTCTTGCTTCTCTTTCCACCCTTCTCTCCATATTTGATTAGTTAACTAATCCTCCCTGAGGTTTGGCTCACATCCCTTTGCCTCCAGGAAGTCTTCTGTGGCCCCCACGGTGTGATTTGGATTTCCTTGATCCCCCGAAAAAAATTTCCCATAGTTTTTATCACTCAGTTCTGTCATTGTCTGTCTGCTCATCTCTGTCACTTACTAGACTATGAACTTCCTGAGACAGGCTCCATCTCTCTTGTACTCCTATGTCACCACTGCCTTCTACAACCAGCAGAGACCCTGAATGAATTATTCTCAAAAGAAGAATGAATGATTGATTGGATGGATGGATGGATGGGTGGATGGATGGATGGGTGGATAATAACTTAGCAAAGATAGCTTCATGGAAAAAACCCAAGGACTGCAGCCTATTGTCTCCCTCTTCCATTTAGATTTCTGGGGAGACTGTTGAGGGGTAGCACAGAGTTCAGGTGGTAAGCTTGTGGCATGTGTTGGCTTTAATTGTTCCTGTGGAAAAAGTTCCTGTCTCCTTTCAATCCCGCATCTCCGTCTTGCTTTCCAGCTTTCTAATGAAGAGACAATAAAGAACATCACTCATTGGACTCTATTTAACTATTACAACTCCTCGGGTTGGAATGAGAGCGTCCCCCGGCCACCCCTGCACCCTGCTGATGTGCCCCGGGGTCCTTGCTGGGAGACGGCCATGGGCATTGTGAGTAGTTGTGCTCTCCTGAAAAGGTTACCCCTGTTGTCAGTTCTTGGTTTTTCTTGGTTCGTTTGTTTGTTTGTTTTGCAAGAAACATAGCTTCATTCTCTTTTTTACATTAAATTTATTGGGGTGACATTGGTTATTTTCAGTTCTTGTTGTTTCTTTCTTGAAGTTTCCACTTTTAACCCAACAAAATGTCCAGCCAGTATTTCTTAGGAAAGTTCCACCTTTTTACTTTCCCATTGTTTTCAGTGTCCCACATGTTTCTCTATCCGCTCCATTCATCAACCTAAAACCACTTGGATTTATTTAGTTTTACTGCAGATTTTACTGAAATCCTGAGGTTCTCCACTTGGAAGTCATGAATAAATGCTCCTAAGAGTTGGATGTAGGATTGTGTGTACATGCCTGTGTGCATTTTTCTGTAAAGAGCATTAATGGTTTTCACTAGAGTCTCGAAAATTAACGACGACCATTTCCCCTACCACTTCCACTCTGTCCCTGTACCTTGCACAGTGTAGGCTTCAGTGCCTAGTGTTCTTGACCTTTGTAGGCAGAAACTTGGAAGTATCCATGAGCAACACAGAGGTCAGCTGTCTTCTCTTCCTCAACTCTATCTCTTTGCAAAGGCTTTCTATTCATCAGCCACTGCAGTGAGATGCAGCGTTCATTGCTTTTTCTTGGGTCCCATGAAGGATCCATGCACACAGAGCATTAGACAACTGGGTCTCTAGCTAAGTATGATGAAGTACAGTGGAAGAGGGGACTGCATCACACACGCCACTGAACCCTGCTTACACCACCTGCAAATCCTGCATGAGAAAACACCTGTTCTTTCCCATGGGGGCCTGGGGGCCTTTTCTCCCCACTTCCTTCACAGTTGCTTGGACTCACCACTCCTTGCCTCCTGCAGTCCAGGTTCCCCATACTCTTCAAATCCTCCTCATCGTCAATGCACAGAGCCACTCAGCTTCCCCAGCTCCCACACTTCTCAACTTAGCACAATGTGTAGCAAAGAAAGAATGTTCAAGTCAATAATAAAACCCACCCTCTTTAGAACGCAGAAGAGAGTTCATTACCTATGTGATTCCTTTGGAATATTCTGCTATAGAATTTCTCATTTCCTGCCTCTCCTCCTTGGGGAGCCACCTGTCTTGCCCTCCTTCCTGAGTGCCCATCACTGTTCCCATCCCTGAGGAAAGCTGCTTTCTTTCTGAGCTTGTTGGTAATGATGGGTTTGAGGCATTATGTCCTGCTCACCTGTGTCCTCCACCACTTCTACCCCAAGCCCCAGAGCATCACCCTGCACAGAGTGGAAACCTCATAATTGTTGAGTTGTTTATTAATTTTAGGAGAATTAACCTAAATTCTTACTGAGGAATAACCCTGAAAACTCATCAGCTCATCCAGAAAGGGTACAAAATCATCTTAAAGGGTACAAAAATGAATAAAGCAGACAGACCCTGTGCCTTCTAGGAATTCCAAGTCTATTTGATATCTTAATAGTTGTAATGACATCTGGTAGATCTGTCAGTTTTTCAAAAAAGGCAATAAATTATACGAGTATGGACACTGCAAAGCAGAACAATCTTTATTCCTTTGTTTGGATCTTCTGCTGTGTGCCTCTGTTAAAAACCTGAGTTACTTTCTTTATGTATCAAGAAAAAATCCAATTAGCAGGAGGTAAGGAAGCCAGTTGTGGTCCCCAGCGGCATTGGTCAGAGTGTCTTATGTGGGGCAGCTGGCACTTCATAAGTGTAGGTGGAGGAAGCAAGAGGGGCCCTCAGAAGCTATATCTGTGTCCCAGTGCTGATAACTGCCAAGAATGGGGATAGCCAGCATGCCAGGCAGTTTACATACATAACCACTAAGCTTCCTATTAACGCTGCAAGGTCAATACTTCCAAGGCTCAGAGACGATTCCAAAGCAATACAATTAGTAACTCATAGAGCTGAGACCTATTTTAAGCATTTCCAAACCCTGCTGCCACCAAGAATCAGAGAAGAATTCAGGTGGGTGGGCGAGAGTTTGCATGGCTGCAGTCAGTTGGGACAAATGGGCAGAGTCCAACCCTGATCACCCCCGTCTCTGTGTTCCTCCTTGCAGGAATTCATGAGGCTGACAGTGTCCGACATGCTGGTAACGTACATCACCATCCTGGTGGGGGACTTCCTGCGGGCCTGCTTTGTCCGGTTCATGAACTACTGCTGGTGCTGGGACTTAGAAGCTGGATTTGTAGGTCACCATTTCACAGACACTCCGGAGAATGTTGTTTCAGCCATCCTCGTCGATAGAGTTAGATGCATTCTTGTGCACTTTAGCTGCTTAATGCTCTCTCTGCTCTGTGAAGCAGCAAAATATTTAATGTGTATTTCTTTTACATGTCCTATCTGCTTTTTTTCTAAGCCATTAACAACTTATCCGGGAAGTGGAGGCATTTGGCCTTGGAAAGGCAGACCACACACTTCAGTGCTGAGCAGATGGCTGGTAGAGAAATGTCAAAGCAGTGTCAACTCTCATTAGGGAAGGCAAGCAACACCAGGCTTCCAAGTCCACACTGTGCGAGCTGTAGGGACAGAGTCAGCGTGATAAAGGGAAAGGGTGGCTCTTACTTTTTGAGATAAATGAGACCCTGGAGTGGGCCAGTGGACATGAATGTTTCAGCAAGTTCTGGAACACATTAAGAACACAATAACCTTCGGTCCTGACCTCTGGATTACACTTTGAGAAACCTCATTTGACTCATTCCCTGCCCCTGGGATATGCCTCTGAGCCACCTCTCATTCTAAATGTGTGTCATTTCCTCTCTGTTGTGGCTTTCTAGATCTGGCAGAATCTCCGGCCTCATCTGTCCTATGTGTGTCTCTCCTCACTGGCCCACCCAGTAGTCATTGATATGGTGGGAGGGTGGACCTCCCCCTTAACTGAGCTCATTATCTTGTTTACCTGAGGCATCCTCATCCTGGCCTGCAACAGGGTACCTGGCCCAGGTAAGGGCTTCAGTACAGATCTCTGCCATATTTTTTTCTTTTTAGTCACCAGCCACAGTTTTACACAGGCCTCCTCAGCTCCTCTGTAGCCAGGAAAACTTCATAATCTACTCTGAGGACAAGGGTGCAAGAACCTCATGCTCCAAGAAGATGGCATCTTTATGTCATGACATCGCTAAGATGCCATTGCCCTCAAATTAATTTATAAGTTCAACAAGATCCCCAAATAATACCAAAGTTCATTCAAAAAATAAGCATGTGGAAATAGCCAGGAAAAATTTTAAGATAGCAGAATGAAATGGACTACAATTAACCTTGTTAAAAACATATTATGAAGCTATAACAACTAAAACTGGTACTAGGGAATAGACAAACTTACTAGAACAAACGAGAAAGACCAGCTATAGGTGTAATTTAATGTAGTTTATGACAAAGGGAGGTTTTCAAACCGATGGAAAAATAAAGGATTATATAACACATGGGTCCAAATCAGTTAACTGTTGGAACGGAAGCTATCTCTCTCACTCATTTCACCTAAATAAATTGCAGGTAAATCAAAGGTTTAAACATCAGAAAATGAAATCATAAATTCTAAAAGAAAGTAAATATAATACAGAACTTACAATCTCCAGGTGAGGCCGATCTTTCTAAGCAGGACACAAAACCCAGTAGATAAAAAGGTTTTATTAAAGTTCTTTTAAAATGTTAAATTTTAAATTCCCAAGATTTAACCCTCGTACGCTGGGATGATACGTGCCTCCTCCCTTGATCCATGCTTGCCTGCCTGTCCCTTTTCTGTCCCCTAACTTTTCATGTCTCCTTCTCTCATTCCTGTCAGCCTTCCTCTCCATTTCTGGAAGACAAATGGGCAAGTAGGTGTAAGCATGCTGCATGAGGACCCCCAACACCCCAGGGGTCACAAACTCTGTGTTCTTTCAAATGCTTCACACATCTCCCAAACCCTGAAAATCAGAGTCAGCCCGAGAGTCGGCATCTGGCTGAGCTGTCATTTCCGTGAAGGCTCTCAGACAAGAGGAAGATGAGAAGAAGAGAGAATTGGAGGAGCAATTTATTTATTGTTGTTTGCTTTTAAGCTTTCTTTGCATTTGACTTCTCATTTAATTATTTGCATTTCATTATTTATTAGCGTTACCGCTTTGATTATAACTTCAAGGTACATTTCTAATTAGGGCATTGATAAAATGTTCTCTTAGGGGTCCGGGTCCCCCGCCCTCCCCCCAGTAGCACACTGTCAACCCTCACAGGTAAAAACTCTCACTTTCTTTTTCTTGAAAAAGACACTGAAAAATGTTTCAACTTCGAGAACTTCAAACCTTTTCCTAAAACATTGAGAACATATTAAAGAAGCAGAAGCCTGAATCTCTCTCTCTCTCCCTCCCTCCCTCCCTCTCTCTCTCTCTCTCTCTCTCTCTCCCCCCAGCCTTCATATGCTGAGTTTGATATCAGTGGAAATGTGCTCGGTTTGATCTTCAACCAAGGAATGATCTGGTGAGTTACCCGTTTCATCTGAGGACCCCCTCATGTGGGGAGCCTGGCATTGCAGGCTTCGTCCCTCATTCAGCTGTGGAGAGGCTGCAGAAATCATCTGGCCTCTCTGAGCTCCCTTCTGTCACACGAGAAACTGAGGGCAGGACGGGATGAGAACCAGGACTGTGTCTGGTCCACACCTGTGCTACCGCGGACACCGAAAGGGAATGTGAGAAGGGGTGGAGAGAGAGAGTGAAGAAAAAAGCAAGAGGGAGGAAAGGAGAGAGGAGAGAGAGAATGAAGAAGGGGAAAAGTAGGGAGGGAAGGAAGGAGGCAAAAGAAAGGAAGAGAGGAGGGAAAGAGGAGGGAGATAAATGAAACAGGAAACTTCCTCCTCTGAGAAGCGAGTGAGAGGAGGCTGCTTAACTTCAGCCCAAGACTTGCAAGATGCCAACGGCTCCCTGCAAGCCAATGTCCAACTCTTTTCATTTAAGGAGTTTACAGATACTTTTCTGAGCAGAATCTGGTTTAGGGAGACCCTGGAGAACCAGACAGGAGACCACGGAATTTGCTAGATGCCTGATGGTGAGGCAGCAGTTAAATTCTGGCCAGAACCCAAGCCAGTAACGCTCACGTGCCTCCCTGGGCCTGGATGGCTGTGGCGTGGTGATACATGTCCCGCTTACACGGGAGGCCCGTTCCTGGACCTGCGGAGAAAGCCACGAGGCCTCCCGGCCCTGACCCATCCGTCCCCTTCCCTCTGCCATCCTCTCCTGGCCTGTCCTGCTGCCGGGCCCACCAAGAGTGCGGTTTCTGCCCTTCCAGGATGGGTTCCTTCTATGCCCCGGGACTGGTGGGCATCAACGTGCTGCGTCTCCTGACCTCCATGTACTTCCAGTGCTGGGCAGTGATGAGCAGCAACGTGCCCCACGAGCGCGTGTTCAAAGCCTCCCGGTCCAACAACTTCTACATGGGCCTCCTGCTGCTGGTGCTCTTCCTCAGCCTCCTGCCAGTGGCCTACACCATCATGTCCCTCCCGCCCTCCTTTGACTGCGGGCCCTTCAGGTACCCGCTCGTGGTCGCCTAAGAGGGACTCCCCTCCCGAGGAAGTCTGCTCAGAGAGCACTGGCTCAGTGTCTGGTGTCGCGTCCGCCTGCGCAAGGCCTTGAGCTTTGAGCAAATCACTAGGGCTGTTCTGCATCCACGTTGTCCAATATGGCAGCCAACAGCCACGTGCAGCTGAGAGCACTTGGAATGAGGACCGAGAAATTGAATTTCTCACTTTCTTCCATTTTAATTAATTTTTCTTAAAACAGCCACACGTGGCAAATGGCTCCCATATTGGACAGTGCAGTTCTAACCTTTTAGCTCACGGATCATCTACTGCCCTGGATTGCCTTAGCATGGGACAGTAACGGAGGGTATTCTGAAGACGACATGAGCTTATGTTGACAAGGGCCATTCACCTGGGAAGCAGCTTTCAGGACGCTTGACTGAGTCCCCGTGATCTGTGGAGCATCTGCCAGCTCTGTGGGTTCAGGGTATCAGCCAGAGAAGTTCAGGGGACCGGACATTGTATAAAGAGGTAAATAATTAGGAAAGGAGGTAGATTGAGAAATACTGTGCCTCTACTTGTCTCCTTCCAAATGCGAGACCCTCTGGAAACAAAGCCCTCGCTCTACTCCATGGAAAAGGGCTCTGTGGTCCAAGCCGTCGGGGACACGCTGCCCCTTCTCACCCGGAATGCTCAAGGCTCGGGAGACCCGTGCAGTCAGGTGTGCAAGCCAATGTTTCCATCCCGATTGACCGCAGACTTCTTAGGAGAGAAACGAAGCTTCTCGCTGTGACGTGTTGGAGGGCAGTTACCATTTGACTCAATGTTTTCTATGAATTCATGACACTCTTCTGATGCAAATACTATTATTATACTCATAATCCCATATTATACAGATGTGAACACTAAGGCCAAGAAATTTGCAGTGTCTTGTCTGAAGATATCAAACCTCAAACCGCTGCAGTACTGTCCAATAGAATATTTTATATGATGAAAAAATTTCATATCTGCTCTTCAAATAGAGTAGCTACCAGTCACATGACTATTGAGTACTGGAAATGTGGGACTAACCAACTCAAGTTCTTTAATTTTATTCTGAATAGCTACGTTGGAGAGTACCGCGGTAGTGGGAAGCGCAGGGGTGTGATACACACAGAAAGAGAGTAAGTCAATTGTCCACGGTGGCCCCTAGTCAATAATGGAGGAGCAAATATTTAAACCAGGAATTTCAAACCCCAAAGTCCACTTCTTGGCACCAAAACTACCAACCAAAAGCCAACAGTAACCTCTGGGCAGGCATTTGCAGGAGTAAGTCTGCATAATGATTCTTAGGCATTCAAAGAAAATAATATTAAGGTTGTGAACAGTCCAGGATATTATTATGAACTTACATAAAACACTGAACATGGGACTGTCGAGTTACAAGTGTCCTCCGAAGTGTCACAGCGAGAAGCTTCATTTTCTCTTGCGTAAAGTGTAGGCACCATGAGGCTGTCTATCACAGCAGCCTCTGGAGAACCTTTTCCATGCAGGGGCCCCAAAGGGAGCTCTGATTTGGTCACATACCTACATCACAGGCAATTTTCTCCCATGAGACTGTAGGTGAAAGCCCATTTTTATCTTGCTGAGGCAGATGTCAGACACAGGAGGCCAATGTAGTCTGAGGAATTGCGAGGTGCCTAGGACATGACGCCGGTGAGCCAGGGTGCTGGCCCAGCTGTAGTCGCCAGCAAACTGGCAGCCCCTCTTGGGACATTTTTTACTTGCGTCCCTTTGGAGCAGAGCTCTAGTTCTGCCAGTGGTGAGTGGCAGCCGGCTCTCTGGCCGGGGGGGGGGGGGGGGGGTGCACAAGGTCACGTGTGATATTTGAGCTTTGCATCATGCTGTAACGTGTCCTCTTCTCTTTCCAGTGGGAAAAACAGAATGTATGATGTCATCCAAGAGACAGTTGAAAATGATTTCCCAACCTTCCTGGGCAAGATCTTTGCTTTCCTCGCCAATCCAGGCCTGATCATTCCAGCCATTCTGCTGATGTTGTAAGTTAACCGGGGCCGTGGCTCTACCTCCTGGAACCCTCCCCCTTGCCATTCCCTAATAGGGCCTTCTGACATCGTGGGGTGAATGCCCCGGAGTGGAGACTCAAGGACTTGAGCTAAGAAATGTGAGACGATATCAAGTTTAAAGTGAAAGTAAGTTTATGTAGCAGAGAATAAGAAAAGAAAGGCCACCCCACAGAGTGGCGGTCTCTAATCCTTAACGGAAGGGAGACCCCCTCCATCCGCTGGGCTAGGGTTTAGATGTGTTTTCTGTTTCCATAGAAAATTTCTTAGCATGGGGAAAAGGAAGAAAGAAGCACAATGGTATGTTTATTTTTAACTTCTGTAAGGTGCAAGAAGAATAGGGGCAGGTTTGTCTTTAACTTCTGTAAGGCACAACCTGTAGCTTGTTTGCAGTAGGCTTAACCACAGGAATGGCCATATGGAATCTCTTCGCTTAATAGCCTTTGGATGGTTTGTTCTGTGTGATCCATTAGCACCTGCCTGAGTTCTATGTCTTGTAGCACTTCTCATTCGACAGGGTCATAGGCATATGCCAATCCTCACAGCCTCAATTTCAAACATCCCCTGCTTTCTAGTCCTGGCATGAGCAAGGGCTGGCGTGATATGACAAGCTGGACTGCCCTGTGACCACCTGAGGAAATTCTGGAACCCAGACACCAAGCCTGACCCTTGCAGGCAGTGAGGGGAAATGTTAAATTTGAAAACAGGCTCAGAGAATGGCAGCCACCCATAAGTGCTTTATCCTCTCTGACCTCCAGTTCCTCCCTAATAAATGGGTTGTTCATTGGAGAGAGCAAGGCTTGGTTCAGAGTCAATGCCAAAACGGACAGTGGTCCCTTTGCCCATCCCCCTCAGTCCTCTATTCGCCCACACAACAGCCTCTGCCCCAGAGACAATGTGGTCCCTCTTCTCTGTATGGAGAGAGCTTGTAGACTCTACTGAAGTGGCCACGGGTGGCCCCACCCTGAGGGGAGGGCTCAGAAGACCCAAGCTAGAGTAGCGAAGGTTTGAAATTCATGAAGAAGAATGACAATTAGGATGAAACTAAAAAGCTCCCAGGCAACAGGCTGGCAGAGCATCCAATCGAGATAGTACCCTGGCTTTTGTGATCCTTCTGTTCTCAGCACAGTCCAGGTCATAGCCCCTAGATTGTAGGTCCTGTGAAAGGAAAGCCCAGGCTGCATCCTCAAAGGACATCCAGTCATGAAGTCAGCCAGTGTAAGCTGAACTCTGACAGTCACCAGCCCGGGACAGAAATTCCCATCAGTGCACTCTGAGCAGGGGACCTCCAGGGCACCTGCAGTTGTGTTTCTAGCTGAACTTGGAGCAGGTACTTAGCACCTTTGTCTCTCTCAGCACTTGAAGACTGTGAAAAGAACTTTGGTTTCAAATGTGGGCAGTGAGGAGTACTAAGAGATGGGGTGACCTTCGGCAAACTCTCTGAATTCGAGGATACTGATCTGTAAAGATGGGAGGCATCCTTTCTACTAATACTTCATGAAGTGTTATCAAAACCAGTAGGTGTGGGGTGGGATGCACATGGCACAGAGCCTGGCACAGAGCCTGGCACAGGGCAGGTGCCCAAGAAACACAAGTAGCTTCTTGTGCAGACAAGAAACCCTGCCATTCCCCCACCTCTTCAGATTTCCCAGGAGAGAAATGATTCCTCTAGCCGACCTAGAGTGAGCACTCTGAGAGCTAGAAATGTGTGGGTCATTAGCACACTCAGCCCTAGGGATGCCCAAGACCTTTTCCATTTTAAGTGGGGAATTTAGGATGGTAACATCTCCCCCAACCCTGCCCGGAGGCAAAGCCTTGGCACCTATTCCATGAAGCAGGCCTTGATTCCTTGGGAAAGGTGTCTGGCTCTCATCGTTTTCTAAGACTGCACGTTTTCTCCAGAGGAGGCATGCTTTTCTCTTGCAGCCTGGCCATCTACTACCTGAATTCAGTTTCCAAAAGCCTTTCCCGGGCTAATGCCCAGCTGAGGAAGAAAATCCAAGCGGTGAGTCTGTCACAAGTTTCATTCTGGGAGGTAAAAATGATGTCATGTTGTTGTTTGTTGCTAATTTGCTCTGTGAACACAGTTGTATGCTCTAAATGGTTTTCTTCTAAACCAACCCCCAAAACATCTGTATGATAGGAAGCAGGCTCAGGAGATTCAACAGCATGCATTTATATTCTGAGGATATTAGGGGATATGTGACAATATGACTTCAGTTGTGAGAGGTTGCTGAAGAAGAGGAGAAATTCAATGGATTCAACCAATGTCCGCCCAGACACACATAAAGAACCCGCACCCACACTAATTCCTCCTACACATTAAAACTAACACGATAAATACAAAAGAAAATGGTGTTGTCAGAATGACACATTGCTTGTGCCCCATGGCCTGAGAGGTTTGTAAGTCCCCTCAATGCATGGACAGCCTCTCTCAGTATCAGCTGACTCCTGCCTGCTCTCTCTGATCTCCCAGCCCCCACCCTGCTTCCTACTCACAGTAAATCATGGACCTCCTCTCTAAGCCCTGTCCTCCTTGCTTCCTCCAGGCCTGTTCTGGAACTAATCTCATGTGCCTCGCAGCCAGTTCCAGGGGCCATTCCCATTCCCACTTCCTTAATCTCACTGGGCTCCTGCCCAGATAAAGAAAACCTTCGAACTAGAGGACAGGAGGGCTTTCATCCTGCTCTGGCCAGATGCCCCCTCAAATGCTGGGCGGACCTGAGCCTCAGGTTGGCCTGTTAGTTGTGAGGACTAATCACAGGCGATTTAAGTAGTTCCCAAGAACTGAAGGCAGAGTCCTTGCCCTCTGGGTCTCACCATCCTGAGCCTCGGACACCCACTTACCTGGCCAGGACAAACCGCCAGTCTTTTCCTGCAGCTCCGAGAAGTTGAAAAGAGCCACAAATCTGTCAAAGGCAGAGCCGCGGCCAGAGATTCAGAGGACACAGCTAAAGGCAGCTCCAAAAACGCCACCCAGCTCCAGCTCACCAAAGCAGGTAAATTCCATTTCATGATTACTTTTCACACGGCCACATGGAAAGGTGTAAAGAGCACATGTGGGAAAATCAGACGGATCTGGGGTAGAATCAGAACTCAGATGACTATCAGAACAGATAAATGATGGAACGGACATGTTTGGACACACATGGACTTAAGTATGGAAGGAAAAAATAGGTGTACAAAGTGTTTTCCGTGAGAAACCAAGAAACTTGCACTCGTTGGCAGTGGTCGATTCATGTCCCCAGAGTCCTAATGTGCTATCCACCCTACCTTCTCCTTTCCCCTACTTTCTCCATTGGCTTCTGCTTTAAAGTTTGCCCTTCTCTAAATTTCAGTTTCTATTATTGACCTAAAGCTCTTTCAGTTTTATACTGATTAAATCAGTACTGCAGTATTGATGTTTTCAAAATAAAAGTGCTATCTGAACACATCAGTGTAACTAGGGTCCAAGGGAGAGTTTAGGAAGATGGTCAACCTGTAGTCTGGAAAATTCCACTAGCTTCTATCGCTGCCCTTACTTAGCTTCTCCTCTTGAAAATAAATGCTTGGAGAACCCCAAACAGCGAATGGCTCCAACACAAGGGAAGTTTATTTCTCACTCAACATAAAATCTAAATTGGGTATTGCCACTTGACGGTCACTTTCTTTCCAAGTGATGATGCAGAGACCCTGGCTTCTTCCACCCTGTGACTCCGCCTGCATCGAGCTACACCAAAGCCTGGACCTCGGTCATGCGCCATACCCAGCCCCCATGGAAATGAGTCCATTGCAGCAAAATCTCCCACATCCTCATTCTTGTCTTGGCTCTCTTTGCAGGGACCACGCCTCCTTCTGCCAGCCAAAGCCAGGCCCCGGAAAAGAAGGCACAGGGCCCTAGGACCTCCAGTCCTGCAGGCAGGCCCACGCTGCCTGCCTCTAGGCACCTGCCTGCATCTCGGCCTCCTGGCATCCGACCAGATCCTGGCCGAGCGCGGCCTCAGGCTCATCCTGGGAGGTCAGCCTCTAGAAAGAGTGCTCAGAGCCCTCCCCGCTGACAGCTGGGACTCACAGGAACCCCATCCTGCGGCTGGTCCTCTGGCCACACTCACTCACATGCCCCAAATCAGCAGTATCTCTTCTTCTCTCCTCTCATACACACGTACATTCTCTGTCCTCTTGCTGAACTTGATTACTTAGTCTCAGGCCCTTGTGCCTGAGGACACTGGCTTCATGTGCCCATTAGGGGAGCTGAGCCTCCTGCCTCCCCATAACTTTCCTTCCCAGTATCTTGGTTCAGGTAGCTCTGGACCTTGTACTTAGGGTGGTTTCCCTTGGCTCCGGACTTCGAGAGGAGGGGGCAGGGCTGTGAGTGCCATCATGGACTTTTTGCATGGCACCCAGGTGAGAACACAGGTTTCTGCCAGCTCCACCAAACCGGGAGGAGGGTGCAGAGGTGCCCACATTCCTGACCATCACCTCTGTCCAAAGGAAGTGAGGTGGTTAGAATAAAAGGTACAAGCAGCCGCTGAAAATAAAAGTAAATGGACCAAAGTCCAGCCATGGTAAGTTGGAAGATGGTGATAGCCCAGAACCCAGTCTGAGGGGAGCTGATGCCATTAAGCACACAAAAGTTCACTGGAGCCTCCCAGCAGCAAGGATAATCCTAATCAATTCGGGACGTCAGTCATAACCAAAATAGGCCTGTGGTCCGCTGCGCTCAAAAAGACAAGGCACGCCGGGCTACACGGTCTTCCTCGTATGCTCTTCATGCTTCTGTGTCTAGGGAAAGAAATGCTGCATATCCGTGTAACTCATTACCGAAGACTGTTGCAGAGTTTCTTCCCACATTTGAGAAAAGGGCTAAGGAATTGGTAGAAGCCTTTCAAATTTGATAGGAGGGTTCCCATTGGCGAAACGGAGGTAAAATGCCGCCATCTTGTGGTGGTTTCATGCAATTTCCCTTCCTGACGCTTCCCCTAGGCACTGGCATTTGAACACAGGCACGCTATTTAACGACAGGGGTATGTTCTGAGAAATGCGTTGTTAGGCAATTTCGTGATTGTGCAAACATCACAGAATGCACTACACAAACCTGGATGGTATCGCCTACTACAGGCCTAGGCTATATGGTATACCACCGTCCTATATAAGGTCTGTCTCTACATGACTGTAGTACCTTTCTATTTCCATAAGGTCTTCATTAGCGTTGCCCATAGCGTTCGTTAATTTATACCAAAATGACACAGTGAGCCATGGACTGGGCTAGGTAAAAGACAAATAAATGCTACAGCATATGATCCTTCCCAATGGGTGAACAGTCCTCTCTACAGAGAAAGAAAAGGCCCCCATGCCACATGGTTTTAAAGCTTGAGTCTAGATATGCCTGGGAAACCCACAGCTCCTCCTCAGCCCTGCTGCCCTTGTAGGAACATTTTCTCAGCTGGAACATTTGGGGGAATCTGTCTTGCACATCACCTCCAATTTCCAGTTAAACATTGCTTAATGGAGAATTAAGAACCAAGCACTCATCCTGGCCTTCATTCAAAGCTTCTTGTTTTAGATCATGCTACATCCTTCAGTCTTTTGTCCAACTGCTGACCAGGATGAACCTTACATCTTTAGCAGGTTCTTCTCTTATTTCTGTCCTGCTACCACTCTCCTTCCTCCATCTCTTAATGACCTAGACACTCTTCCATAGATACCTAAAGCCCCTTTTGGCCCTGAAGTCTTCCTCAAGAGCCCTGCACCTCCCCCAAAATTATCTTCTGGTCAGCCTCCCATACTGCTGCATTCAGCATTTGGTTATGTTCAGTCTCCGAGGATTATAAAGTCTCTGAAATTACAGGTCAAGAGTTAGTATTACCATTCGTTTTGCTATTCCCTCAGATTTCTGCATTGCTTATTCCCTTAAGATCTCTGCTCAAATGTCACCTCTTCATTGAGAGCCTCTAAAAACAATGCAACATTCCTTAACATTTATCAATACCTGGTGCATGTCAGTTACTGATTTTCCAGTTCCCCCTAGAATGTGAACTCCGTGATGGCAGTGACTTGGTTTGTTTACTACTGTATCCCTGCACCTAGAAAGATACCCTGGCATACAATAAGCATCTGAATTGGTGAAGAGAGTCACATAGCTCGCCCTCCCAAATGTGGGTGGACATCATCCAATACTTTGAACGCCAGGACAGAACAAAAGATTCCGGAAGAGCAAATTAGTTCTAACTCTGCTTGAGCTGCGACATCCATCTTCCCCCCTTGGACATCGGTGCTCCTAGTTATCTCATGCTGATAAAGTGAGATGCCAATTTATCTATATAAAATATGACTGTGGTTAGCTTTCAGCTCAGTGACTCCTCTGGCTTTTTATATGTAATCCATAGAAATGTTACATAATTTATCTGTATGTGTGTATACATACCTATTTCTACATGCATATACTATGTGTATATTTACACAAATATGTATATATGTAGGTTTAGCCAAGACAAGTTTTACAAACCAATACCCCTTACTCTATGTGATGTACTATTATTTTCTATTTTTTCAACCTATTTTTTTAATGCTGGCCAAGACTGTGTAAATTAACTCTGCAATCCATAAATGGATTCTGAGTTCTTTGAAACTCAGATAAGCACTGGTAATATTGAGGATTAAGTATAGAAATAATAAAATAAAAATCATAGCATTAATATTCTCCCTTACATTTTGGAACCATCTATTTAATTTGGTATTTATAATGTTTAAGAGAATTTAACATTATAGATTATTTTTGCAATTCCATTTTAAGATGTGAAATAGAGTAACTGATTCAGACTCATGATTTTAAGTGGCTATAACAGCATTTAACCATGATTGCAGGCAATATTGAGATTATATGAAATTTTAAGATTTACCAACCATATTTTTAAGTTTAACCCTTTCACTGCATTGACTTCAAGTTTTTTTTCAAAATGTGTCAAAAAGCCATAAAAAATAAAAAGTCGCATTCTGACTTTCATGCATTTAATAACATTTTGAGATGCTTTATATATAAATGACATTGTTTTTATTTTAAATTTTTGTTATATGGTAATAAGTTTACCATTATATTGAATTTTAGCAAAAAATACTCAAAACATACTAAGTGACATCAATGAGATTTAAGTATAGATAAATTAGAATCTAATGGCATTGATGACATAAAAAAAACTACAAAATATTACACAATATGGCATACAAAACATCTTCCTTGTTGATAGTGCAAGCCACAGGAAAACATATTTAAAAATTTTGTAAATGGAGAAAAGTCCTTGAAACAGTTTCACACTGAATAACAATGTTACAGTAAGTACAGTATTTATGTTTTTAAGTAAATACAGTTAAAGTGGTACATTTTATTAAAATAAATTACATTAAAATATAAAAATTTCCTTTTATTACTCATTCTTGAAAAACTCAAAAATACAGAAAAACGTACATACAGTAGAGGGAAGTTTTTTCCTAAGCTCGTGGGGTAAACTCCAGTGCCACAGTCAGCTGATAGAAATATTCATTCGGATATATCTGAACGTTGCACAAAAAGGGTTAATATATTATGTTTTGAGAGTGAGCTCAGTACTTGGATTTTGTCAGGTAACTGAATTGCTTAAGAAGAAAACAATATATTACATTAATAAATGTACTTTAGTTACGGGAAATTATAAAAATCCCCTTAAAGTAATTATTTAAATTTACTGGCACATATACTACTTTAGGATAACCAGGTTTTAATATTAATTATTAAAGCAAAAGTTACTTCAAAAATCGCTTGAGTGTCCCTAAGTGCACAGGGCAGCAGCGCCAATTCACTTGGGTGCTGCGTGTTACGATTTAAGGGCCTTTTAACAGGATGAGCAACACGTGGTCCAGGCAACGGAGTTGGGTTCTGTTCTCGGGGAATGAGAAAACGACCCAGGAAGAGGTGGAATCATCTTTCTTTTCTACTTTATCGCCTGTCACTGTCATCAAAAAAAAAAAAAAAAAAAAAAAAACCCTACATAAAATTCCATTTAAAAACACAAAATCAGCTACGTGGAGTGACTGCGCCAGCGTGCTTCAGGGCTCGCTTCCGCCCCGAGGAGTAGGAAAGGGTGCATGGTCCAAGGGGTTCTGGGAGGGTGGTTCCCTAGTGGAAGACAGGAACGAAAGGATTCTAGGGGCACGCGGGGAGCAGGGAGGGGCCTGGAGCCCGAGATCACTGGCGCTGCGGAAAGCGGGCTCCGCAACAGTTCCTGCCTGGGAACCGGGACCGCCGCTTCCGCAGGGCCTCCAGACCCATTTCACCTTAGCGCTGCAGCCCATAATTTATATGACGAGAACAGGCGGGCCTGCACTATCCAGAAAAGCGTTTTCCCAAACTGTTTTGTGGCCTACAGGAAACGGGCCTGGCCAACGCGTCCCCAGCAACCGCAGACGCCGCGCCACAGCAAAAGCCGGAAAACGTCAGCCCGCCAACCTCGCAGTCCGCCGGGCTATACCACCCCGCGGACCCCTCCGAAGGCCCTGAAAGGTATCGTCCCCGGCCTCTGATTGGCCAGCGGCGCGGGGGCGTGGCCTCCGGAGCCTGGTTCCGCGCGCCAGAGCCCGCTAGCCGCATTGCGAGCTGGGCCAGGATCGGGCGCCATGGTGAGGAGTGGTTGCGGGCTACGGGCGAGGAGGAGGCCGCGGTTTAGCTCTGGGTTCGGGCCGGGCCGGAATCCAGTCCGGGGCCTGCTCTGGGAGAGGGCCGGGCGAACGCGGGGACCAAGCTGATGCTGGCGCCCCGGCTCCTGTTCCAGGTGCTGCTGCACGTGCTGTTCGAGCACGCGGTTGGCTACGCGCTGCTGGCGCTGAAGGAGGTAGAGGAGATCAGCCTCCTGCTGCCGCAGGTGGGTAAAAGCAGTGGGCTCGCGGGCCGCAAGGTCCCCAGCATGCACCGCGCGCCCCCACGTGGCCGGCCGCGCGCGTTGGGGGTGCACTGGGCCCGAAAGCTGCAGAGCAGAGGGTCCTTCCCTGCATTCGTGATTATCATCGCGTTAGGAGCATTTAGAAATAACCCTCCCCAACTCCACCCTATAGCGAAGAAGCAGAACCGGAATTTAGGGCCAATGACGGGCTCATTCTTAAAGCGTTCAGTTGGTTCTTAGGTACAACCAAGACTGAGAACCGCTGCTTTACTGGGCCAAGCCACTCATCCTTCCCCTTCCCCCGCCCAGGTGGAGGAGTGCGTGCTCAACCTGGGCAAGTTCCACAACATTGTTCGTCTCGTGGCCTTTTGCCCCTTTGCCTCGTCCCAGGTTGCCTTGGAAAATGCCAATGCCGTGTCAGAAGGTGAGTCGGCCACCTCCAAGTATTTTCAGAGAGAGAAGCCGAGATGTAGTTACTTCTCCGAGGGAGCTTATGATAATATTTGACTTTCCTAGGCTAATTTGTCTTAAATCTAATGTTCTGGCGGGTATTTGATGTGTACAGATGTAACTTAAAATAGTCTTCATAGCCCAAGGTCTGGGGAGTATGGTTGACTGAATGTTACATTTAAAGCACACAGATCCAGCATGCTGTTTTACCTTGTGGACACTAGTGATGTATGATTCTTAAATGAAATCTGGTGTGGGGAGGCTGGTTCAGTGCTCAGCCTTCACAAGTGGTTCTCTACTACTTGATTCACGTGATTGGGAAGAGTGATTTTGATACATAAAAGCCAAGAAAAGGATTTGGTCCCACAGGGCAAATTGGGAGCTAAATACTTTTGTAGTGCTGGTGCTCCAGGGTGTGTTTTAAGCTTTCAGTTATGCTTAAAACTTGTGCTGTTGGATCGGAGTCTTGTTCCTCCCATGCTTGATGCAGGCTTTGCAGTGATGACTTGAGTCTGTCAATCCCCTGAGTGCAGTCACTGATGTCTCCTTGTCTCTGAGCAAAGCCTGAAGGGGAGGGGTCGAGGTAACCCATCCCAGCATGCTCTGCTGGACCAGTGTAAGAGCAGTCTGTCACTTAATCAGCAGTTAAGGAGATAGGATCTCTTTTATGACTTAAGCATCCTTCAGTTTGTTAGTGGGAACTGTTTTTTGCTCTGAGGTGTTGTTCATGAGGACCTCCGCCTGCTTTTGGAGACTCACCTGCCATCCAAAAAGAAGAAAGTACTCTTGGGGGTTGGGGACCCCAAGATTGGTGCTGCTATACAAGAAGAGTTAGGGTACAACTGCCAGACTGGAGGTGTGATAGCCGAGATCCTTCGAGGTGAGCCCATTGTCTGTTGACATTTTGAGGGGGTTTCTGGAAACGAAGTAGGGTACTTAAGGTTGCTTCTGGTAAGCCCTCCTGCTTGGCTGGTACCCATAGGTACAGGAGCTCGCTCAGGGCCGTTCCTCACTCATAGTCTTGCCCTCCTCCAGGCGTTCGTCTGCACTTCCACAACTTGGTGAAGGGTCTGACGGATCTGTCTGCTTGTAAAGCCCAGCTGGGGCTGGGACACAGCTATTCACGTGCCAAAGTGAAGTTTAATGTGAACCGGGTTGACAATATGATTATCCAGTCCATTAGCCTTCTGGACCAGCTGGATAAGGATATCAATACCTTCTCCATGCGTGTCAGGTAAAGTACAGGGGTGACCCTTGACAACAGGGTCTGTGGCTTGTGGTTTAGCTAATTTTGAATCCTAAGATGAGGACCGACTCCTATGGATAGAACCATGGGTGGGAGGGAGGTGCTGGGCCTCCCAGTGCTTACCACAGGCTGTGTTTTTACACTGACTGTATAGAAAGAGGAGGCAGAGTAAACCCACCCCATATACACCTCAGCCCAGGCCCTTTGCCTGGTCTGTATTGTGAATGGGGAGACACGGAGTTGAGATTTGGGATCTGACTTGTTCTCACTTCTTCCGGGCAAAGAGTACACATAGAAAGGGCTGAGGCTGTAGCTCTATTTGAGACATGGCAGCTGGGGAAAGGAGTGATTGTGGCTCTTTGCAGGGAGTGGTATGGGTATCACTTTCCCGAGCTGGTGAAGATCATCAATGACAATGCTACATACTGCCGCCTTGCTCAGTTCATTGGGAACCGAAGGGAGCTGAATGAAGAAAAGTTAGAGAAGCTGGAAGAGCTGACAATGGATGGGGCCAAGGCTAAGGCTATTCTGGATGCCTCGCGGTCCTCCATGGGTCAGTACAGAGCCTGGCAACCAAAATAAGGTACGGGGCTCTGACTGTCTGGCTCCTGCCCTCACACTTGGTGTCCTTCAGGCATGGACATATCAGCCATCGACTTGATAAACATCGAGAGCTTCTCCAGTCGTGTGGTGTCTTTGTCAGAGTACCGCCAGAGCCTGCACACGTATCTGCGATCCAAGATGAGCCAAGTAGCCCCCAGCTTGTCGGCCCTAATTGGGGAAGCGGTGCGTTGTGGGGAATGATAAAACGGGGTTCAGAAATGGCAACCATGTATGTCTGCTGCTATACTTCCTGACCCACCATATTGCCCCAGTTGCCCTTGAAGGGGGGAGGTGAAGCAGAATTGTGCAGTCAGTAGGCTGGCCATTCCAGCTTCTGTGGCTAACTCCTGGTTTTGTGGCTAATTCTTCTCCAGGTAGGCGCACGTCTCATTGCTCATGCTGGCAGCCTCACCAACCTGGCCAAGTATCCAGCATCCACAGTGCAGATCCTTGGGGCTGAAAAGGCCCTGTTCAGGTACCAGTGAGGGCATCTGCCCACACTCAGGTGCCACTTCTGTTGCCCACTGCTTTTTGGGGGATCACAGTGATGGCTGACCAGGGCTTCCTGACCTATACAGACCTCTGCTATGGGGGTGATGGCCAGTCCTGGTGTCTGAGTGATTCCCAGGGCTCAGCAAAGGGACCAAGTTTCCAGGTCAGCGACATTGGATGCCTTCCCTCTGCCTCTGGGAGCTGTGGGTTGGCATGAAGTGGGATAAGAGGCCCAGCCCAGCCTGAGGCTGAGGCTCACTCTGTAGACTGGGAGAGGAGGGGAGGGGAGGAGCTGCCTTGGCTGATGTGGTTGAAATTTCTGACTGTAAACTCTGCACTGAATGTTCTTCTCCCAGAGCCCTGAAGACAAGGGGTAACACCCCAAAATATGGACTCATTTTCCACTCCACCTTCATTGGCCGAGCAGCTGCCAAGAACAAAGGCCGCATCTCCCGATACCTGGCAAACAAATGCAGTATTGCCTCCCGAATCGATTGCTTCTCTGGTATGGGGGAGGAGTCGGCATTCATGAGAAAGGGCTGAGGGAGGGGAGGCTGAGTACCTTAGCTTCTACAATGATGGTAACATTTTTCGTCAACAGCAGTTCACCTAGTGAGTGTTGATACTTTGGGTCTGAGTGAAGCTGAGGGTGGAGGAAATACTGAGGGTGGGAGAGTAGTTACCTCTTTAGGAGCTGACAGGCTTTGTTTACCCCCCCACACACACATATCAGAGGTACCCACAAGTGTATTTGGGGAGAAGCTTCGAGAACAAGTTGAGGAGCGGCTGTCCTTCTATGAGACGGGAGCGATTCCACGGAAGAATCTGGAGGTCATGAAGGAGGCAATGGTTCAGGTCAGTTCGGACGTTGCTAGGTGCGGGGAGAACCATAGCTGGCTGTTGGAGGTGATGAACTGTCCTAGCCTGACCTGCTGGAGTGGAGGCAAAAACTGATTTAATGAGTCTGATCCAATGAAGCCAGGAGGAGGGAGGCCTGGGGGGCCAGAGGTCTTCAGACCTTTCTCAGCACTTTTTTTTGGCCAGGCTGAGGAAGCAGCGGCTGAGATTACTAGGAAGCTGGAGAAACAGGAGAAAAAACGCTTGAAGAAGGAAAAGAAGCGGCTGGCTGCCCTTGCCCTAGCGTCCTCGGAAAACAGCAGTACACCAGAGGAGTGCGAGGTCAGTAGGCAGGTCGGCCTAAGCCGAGGCCTGGGGGTGGAAGATTTTCTTTCAGCAGCAGAACAAAGGATGTGAGGCCTCACAGCCATGGTCTCGAGTCCAGGCTGAAACATCTAAAATTGCCTCTTAATTCTGTAGGAAGGAAATAGATGCTGAGAGAACTGCTCAAGAGCCCGGAGAGCTGGTTGTAGCACACCAGTTCCCCGGGCAAGTGCGCTGTCCTCGGCTGCCTCCCAGGAGTCCTCAACGGGGGGTAGTGTGAATTCCTGCTATTTGTTCTCGGTCTCGTGTTTCAGAGGTGGTAGCATTTCATAGTGGGGATGGGGGCAGGGAGGTCTCCAGTGTGCTAGCTCCCCTGGGGTTTTATTAATGCCCAGTCTGTTGAACAGTTTCAGGGTCCCCTCTGGAACCTGGCATGACAGTTCTATTGTGATCGGCATGGCAGGTTTTTCCTCTTAAGTTACTTAATGAGTTTAAATAAGTATATGTTCTCCCTACCTTCTGAGTGGCAGTCACCTTTGAGGTGGATTTCCAGTTTTATCCATAACAATTAAAAACCATCCCAGAAACACTGTGCAAACTACCAGCATTTCCACCAGTCTTTTTGCCCTACTTAATTGCTGGAACTTTAATTGGGGGTGGGGGGTGTCAAACAGTGAGTGACAGTATTTCATGCCCATTTACCCCTCTAGGAGACAAATGAAAGACCCAAAAAGAAGAAAAAGCAAAAGCTCCAGGAGGCTCCCCAGGAAAATGGAACGGAAGACCCACCTGTCTCTTTATCCAAACCCAAGAAAAAGAAATCTTTTTCCAAGGACGAGCTGATTAGTACTGATCTTGAGGAAACAGGTGGTAGTGGAAGTCTCCCCAAGAAGAAGAAATCTTCCCCCAAAGAGGAATCACTTAATGACCCTGAAGAGACAGGAAACAGGAGCATCCCCAAGAAAAAGAGGAAATTCTCTTCTAAAGAGGAGCCACTCAGCAGCGGGCCTGAAGAGGCTGCTGCCATCAAGAGCAGCAAGAAAAAGAAAAGGGTTCAGAAGGTGTCCCAGGAAGATTAGAATGGACAGTGCCCTGGGGGGACACAGCCACCCACAGTGACATCTCCCAACCCTTATCCCAATAAAAACAGATTCACGAGAGTTGATACACATGTTTTATTGGACACCTTTACATGGGTGTGGGTGGGACCTATGGGTGGGACAGGGCATCAATGACAGCCTCAGTGAAGTCTCGGCAGGTGGCATAGCCACCCATGTCAGGAGTTCGAACCTGTGGGGGAGAATTGTCATCATCCCTGTGGCCTAGGCCCATCCCTATCCCTCCCCCACACCTAACATACACAGTCCCTTAAGGAAGCCAGCCCCGGGACAACCTAGGCTCTGCCCAGAAGGTGATTATGGTCTACAGGTTTAAGGGTTCTTGTGTGGTCCACTGTATTGAAGGGGAGGTGTAGGTAGTATGGTCCTCGTGAGGTTGGAGGGAATAAAGGGCTCTAGCCCCCATAGGGGTGCAGGTGGCCGATGACAGACTTGATGAAGTCGGTTGTGGTGCTGTAGCCGCCCATGTCTCGCGTCCGCACCTACAGCCACCACCGGCAACAGCCGAGGGGAAGAAGAGAAGAGAGCCCATGAAGAAGGGGTCGGGCAATGTGATGGAAATGGGAGTCCAAGAAGGGGTGACAAGGCCAGGAGACAATGCAGCAAGTTGCAAGGAAGTGGCCAGGTTTGGAAGAAGAGTCCAGGCAAGTCCACTCAGTCTTCTGAGGGCCAGAGCCAGTTAGCTGTGCTGCGGCCTGAACAGTATGAATGGGAGGCTGCGCAGGAAGTAAGATGGGGAATGCAGACTGCAGACAGGATGAGGCTGCCTTGGAGGAAATAAGGATGACAGACCAAGTGGGAGGAAAGAAATGCAAATGAGGATGGCTTCTAGGGTGGAGGTGCCTGACACCCAGGCCCCATCCTGCCTGCTATCTCCCTCTGCTCCTCCATCCCTCATGCTCTCCCGACAGAGAGAGCTGCAAGTTCAGCATTAAGATGGCCCATAAAAGAGCCAATGGATGGAGCAAGAAAGAAGGAATAGCAGAAGGGAACCAAGAGGCAAAGGAGATCAAGAGAATGAAACAGCCAAGAGGAGGGAGGTGCAGAGCAGCCCTGAAAGGAACAGGGAAAGATCAGAGAGCAGATGTTCTGGGACCTACAGAAAAAGCCCCCGACTCAGGTTACCCAGAGAGTAGTGCCAAGGCCTTGAACCCCAGAGCCTTTCTAAACTCACCTTGCCAACTTTGATCACCTTCTTCACCGCATCTGCAATCATGTTGGAGTGATACTCTAGGCTGTCAATGTGGACAGGAAGAAACAGGTTACCCCCTCATCAGGCCCCAATTTTCACACCTGTGCTCCCTTCACAACCCCCAGCCTTCTCCCCAGCCAGCCACAACCTACTTGAGGTGCCGTAGCATGTTGGAAGCTGACAGCAGCATGGCTGTGGGATTGGCTATATTCCTACCCACTGCCTGGGCAAATGGGTGCCGGGCACCCTGTGGAGAGAGGGGCAGGCCAGAGTCACTAGGAGCAGAGGTTATGCAGAGGTTAGGGTCCGGGAAAGGCATCAGGGAAGAAAAAGGTCAGGTCAAGACACTGAGGATTGGGGGTGAGGGGGAGGGGTAAGCAGGAGCTTACCAGGGTCGCTTGGGAGGGGGTCACATCTGGGGGAAGCTATTGGGGGATGTGATGTCAGAAGGGTACAGAGAGGGCTGAGAGAGAAGGTGACCTCACCATTTCAAAGACTGCGTACTCTGCACTGTAACTCTCGCCAGGGACAACACCAGCTCCCCCAACCAGGCCAGCAGCCAGATTGTCAATAATGTTCCCATAGAGGTTGGGCATGACCAGCACATCAAACTGGTAAGGATTCTGCACCAGCTGAAGTGGGTAAGAGGGGGCATGGAGAAGAGAAGTAAATTCTCCTCCCCATCCTCCCTTAGCACTGAGAGCACAGACACAAGGAGGGCCTCACCTGCATGCAGCAGTTGTCTATGATCATCGTCTCAAACTTGATTTTGGGATATAGTTCAGCAACTTCCTCACAGCACTGCAGGAACAACCCATCCCCAAGTTTCCTGTCCATGGGCCAAAAGAAACAGATTCAGCCAAGAGAGTGTAAGGGACTACCTGCCCAGGAACCTATCCCACACAAAGCATGTATGTCCCTCACATGATATTGGCCTTGTGGACAGCCGTGACTTTGTTCCGACCCTTCTTAGTGGCATAGTCAAAGGCGAACTTTGCAATCCGCTGAGATTTGGTTCGAGTGACAATCTTCAAGCACTCTATCACGCCCCTGGCACTCTGGGTAAGAAGAGAAGCAGCTGAATGACACCGAAAAGGAAAAAGGGGCTATTCCTCTCTCCCACCTTCACCCCTGCCCTCCCCAAATTCTAGGGCCTCACCTCATGTTCCAGAGAGCTGTACTCCCCTTCTGTCTGCTCTCGAATGATCACCAGATCTAGATTGTTGTGCCGAGTCATATATCCAGGAAGTGACTTCACATGGACTACATTGGCAAACAAGTCCAACTTACGCCTGGGGGTGGGGCAGAGCCATCAGCACTGTGCCTGGTACCCAGTACCCCTCTGATCCATGGCTCCCCACCACCTACCTCAGTCGCATATCATAGGAGGCTAGCTCCCCTTTATACTCCATCGGGGTATGGATCTTTCCTGCATAAACAAAGTTGCAGGGGTGGGGAGATGTCAGGCACAGGCCAAGCCCAAATGAACCAAGATCAGTGCCCAATCCCCTCAGTGACATAACGCAACCCAACTCCCATCTCCAACTCCCAAATCAGTGACCCTTAAATGCCTCTTGAGGCAAGGGGCAAAGGAGAATAATGCAGTGATAACCAGAAACATTTTGTCTACTGTTTTATTTTAGTCACTATGTTTAATTTATGTTGAAACCTCAAAATGACCTAAAAGAAGGACAGAAGATTTTTTTCATGGTATCGAAGAGCCTGGGTCTAATATGTTGAGAAACAATCTGGGGGATCTGTGACCTTTCTTGATGTTTCTGTGTCTGCCTATTTTCAATCAACAATTACTGTACATCAATACCATGTGTAAGGTACTAGGTATATCAACCAAAAACACAACACACAAATCCTGTTCTCAAGGGGCAAACAATGCAGCAGGGAAGATAGATAATATAAAATACATGATAAAAACCATGAAAGGTATTACAATGTACATAAAAACACAGAAAAGAAATTCCTCTGGTAATATCAGGAAATGTCACAGAACAGTTGGTACTTCAACCAGACCTCAGGTTTAGTGAATAGACCCTCAAAATTATACGTCCATGCCCTAACCCCTAGAACATGTAAATGTGACCTTACTTAGAAAAATAATGTTTGCAGATGTAATTAAGGATCTTGAGAAGAAATCGACCTGGATTAGGGTGGACCCAAAATCCAACACCAGTCCTTACACAAGAAAAGAAAGAGAAACAGATACACAGACACAGAGAGGAGAAAGCCATCTACAAGCCAAGATACACCAAGGAACAGTGGAAGCTACCAGGAGCCACTAGCAGCGGGAAGAGCCAAGGGAGGTTTCTCCCCTAGCCCTTCAGAGGTAGCCCTGCACACCCCCTAATTTTGGAATTCTGGCCTCCAGAACTGTGAAAGAATACATTTCTGTTATTTTAAGCCACAAGAAGTGTAGTTAATTGTTTATGGCAGCCCTAGGAAACCAATACAGTGAGTTGAGGAGGATTCTGACAGGAAGCACCAGAACATTCTGGGCAGAAGGAACAGCGTAAGTCAAGACAGTACATGTTAGTGAAAACTAACATAGCCTAGTGTGACCAAAGCACAGACCAAGTGTTGTGGATACAAAAGCAGAAAAACTAAGGGTCACTGTATAAAGAACTTACTTTCCTATGCTAAAGCCGGGCCTGGCAAAGTCATGCTGGTCTTTCCAAAAGAAGAGATGTAGAAGACGGACTGGAAGGGCAGAACTGGAAGCCAAAAAATCTAATGAGGATATTCAAGTAGGGAAGCAGAGGGAAGACAGGAAAGAGGTGGCTAAAAGTGGCACTCTAGAAACACAATTAACAAGATTGGATGACCCATGGTGTAGCCCCAAGACAGACCCTTGGAGCCTTCCCACAGACAGTTCACTTGATCTCTCTACTCCTGGTTCCAACTGGAAGGAACATATGGCTACGAATCTGGTGGGAGCTCAGGGGAGTTAATGTATTAGTATGTGCAGAGGGAAGCTTAATGAACATCTGCTCATTTGATTTTAAACGGCACATGAGTGGGTATCAAGGGGGTACACATACCAATAATAGCCACCTTGTTTTCCTTCATGGAACTCAACACTTGCTCCAACTTCTCCTCAGAAGCCATATTCTGCACCTCACTCAGGTAATGCTCCTGGAACTCCACTGGGACACAGGCAGCCTTCGGGGACAAGTACCCAAAATTATAGGCTCAGGATCAAGTAAGGCCTTTCCAACCCACCCCATCGTTCCTGCTGGCTGATTCCCTCAGGCCACTGACCTTGAACACCTCCTTGACAGCGTGCATCAGCTCAGGTCCCACGCCATCTCCTGGCAGCATGGTTACGGGAAAGGCGCCCTCCACCCTCAAGTCCTCGGCCTGTGATCGGGGCCATCAGAGCTAGCGCTGGAGTGGGAGCAAGGGTCCTGGGGGTGGGGGGGGAGGGAGAGGGGAGGTGGGAGAGACTCGAGTGGGCCTAGCGCTTGCTTACCTGGCTTCGCAAGGTGGCGTGCGCCACAGGCGAGGTACACAGGCTCCGCCATGCGCCGGGGTTGGTGGAGACCAGAGCCTGCGACAGAGACACACGAGCCTATGAGATCAGGTCTGGAACCCCCAGACCCTGAATACTGCAGTGAGCCTGGTAGAAAACCCCCACTCCCCTGCCCACCCCCGGCCCGTCCTGGCCTGCCCTCGGGCCTCACTCGGGTCAGCCAGCGGGCACCGCTGAGAGCCGCCATGTTCTCCACAGGAAGTCGCGATGGAAGTGACGCCACAAACCTGCGCGACCTGGCACCCTGACTTCCGGTCCGTCCTGCGACGCTGGATACTTTTCCGTCCTCCCCCAACTAATGACGGTCGCCCCCACTTCTCTTCCTCTTTCATCCCGTTCTACTCACACTCTCCCTCTGGAGGCTGACGGGAGACACAACCACTTTGTCTATTGCTTTATTTTCAGTCACCATATTTAATTTATGTTGAAACTTCAAAATAACATTAAAGGAGAATATGAGAATATGTTTATCAGATTAATACCTGAGTTTGATAACAAATTGAGGCGCAATACTGGGCAATCTGTCTTCATTTTTGTGTCTACATGCTTTCCTTGCAACCAGTACTCGCCGAACATTCATATGGCAGGCACTAAAGGTGTTAATGAGCACAACACAGTCTATGAGAGAAAGTGTGCGTCTGGTTTCTCCTTCAGTCTCCTAGCCTTGACAGTTAACTCGGTATTGTTCAAATCTTCTCATTGTGTTTTCCTGTGTGGTCTTGTTCTTTGCTCAGACAGTTGTTTCTCTAGAGTGTGTCGCAGACCTAAACTCCCCTGGGCAGGAACACAAATGTAGACAGAACTTACTTCGAACATGTATGTGTGACTAAACGGAAATTTCAGACTGATTTCTAAAATTCTAGTCACATGCTATGTATAAGTGACATGCCTAAAAACAAAATGACAGGAGAATTTGCCTAAGCCAGTATTCTGGAAGTGTGGTTTTGGATCACCTGTCCGAGTGGACCAGGGGCACTTGTTTAATGCAGAGTTATGAATTCCACCCCAGGCTTGCTGAATCCAAATCTCAAGATTGGGGCCCCAGAAAATGCACATTTAATAGGATCCCCCAGATGATAACACATTGAAATTTAAGAACCACTAGCTAGGTTCTTTGTGATTTGTATACCTCATCCATCCAAAAAGTTGCAAGGCATTCTCCCAGTCTAAGGGAGGGAATGCAGCGGTCCTAACCTTGGGGACCAAACATGGGCTTCATGTCTCTCTCTGCATTCCTTTAGACAGGGTATTCTCTACAGTAGTGGAATGAAGAGATTTATAAATTTAAAGATTAAATAATAAATTTGTAAGAGTCTTGAACAAATAAGTGCTGTATAAGGCTGTTTTAATATTATAATTTGTTAATGTATATTAATATAACATGCTCCTTCATCTCCACTCGTACAGCCCATGAAACAAATCAAAACCAGAGAGCATCACCATCTTTCCATAGACTTTCTAGTCCCAACTTCCACACTGCTGTTGCCATCCATCACCATTTTTCTCCTCCAAACGTCACTCTTTCAGATGAAGGAAAGTGGGAGATTTACTCTTCTTAAAAATTATATTTTTCTGCTACTTTAGGACATTTAGAGTGGGAAAGAAGAGATATGTGCCATCTTGATCCAATCTCTCGTAACAACCTAATTTTTATCCCAGAAAAAAATATTAATTTTCTTGAGGGTAACTACAATACTATTTTCCTATCTAAATTCTGCACAGACCTGAGCCCAGGTGACACGCAAACAATATCTGCTAACTAATATGACAGTATGTAGCTGCTGGCAGGATGAACGGGACTAATTAAGGGTACCAATTCACTCAAGCTGAGGAAATGAGATCATTATTGTCTGAAGGCCATTGTGTTCTTCCTGTCAGCTTGGTGAGTTCTCCTGACCTTTGAGTCCCAATGAAAGTACTTCTCACAGATACTGACCTGAGAATGAAAAAGTTCAGTAAGGGCCCTTGAAAAGTTCCTGAACCAATCTCTTGGGCAGGGAAGGGAGGTTAAATCATCTTGTTTATTTTAACTGTTGTAAAGCATATATGAGTGTTCAGAGTGAGGCTGAGTAGATCAAATGTCAATTTCCTTGGCCTACAAATCCTATAGTACAGGGGTCATAACTTGAGATCCACAGAGCCTCCAAGTGTCCATGAATACAAATCAATACCATGAACTTGGATGGAGAAAATCCAATAGTCACATCTTTATTCTCACTAACCTCTACTGAAATTTACCCTTTCCTTTCACTATGAATGTAGAATGAAATTATAGTGCTTCCTGCACTTGACTTTGTCACTAATAGATATAGTATTTCATATTGCATTTCAGTTAAGGAAGATATCCTGAAATATCGTTTACTCTCATCCTTACTTTGATATGATTTGACCCAGTGCTAGATTTTGTTATTTAATGCATTAATAAAGCAGCACACATAGTACAGTGTTGTCTTATTAGTATTATCTATCAAAATAATGAGTTTCCTTTGTAATCTTATTTGTTTTATTTTATGCATTTAAAAGCATTTCCTAAGAAGAGGACAGGGAAAAGGGCTCAGCAAGATTTGGCCTCAGGTTTATCTGGGAGCTCTGCATCATTAATGATGTTCTTCAGGTTGTCACCCAATTTGAGGCAAGGCTTAATAACCCTCCTTCAGCCCAGCATGGACTAATCTTCCAAGCATCTCGGGCACTTAGAGGCTCCATTTGACCATGGACAACCCTCCAGAGAAGTGGGTAACTGAGCAATTAACAACCAATGCCTGAAGTAAATGGGGTGCTGTCTGAGATCCTCATCCTTGGTGCCTCATATACACCATGTGACTGCTACAGCTCTGAATATCACTTCTGCATTCAGAACTGGAAAGAGAGAAAAAAAAACAGTCCTGGCCATATCTGTTCCTCCTTATCAGAAATGTAAAAACTTTCCCGGAAACATTCTCAGCGTATTCCCACTTAGGTATCACAGGCCGGAAGTAGGTCCATGACCATTCCTACTGCAAGGGAAACTTGAAAAGAGATGAAGAGGTTTGTCCTGATAGACTTAACTGATTCTTCACACTCTGTCTGCACATTAGATTTGACTTGGGGAATTTTTTTAAAGTACCTATGTGTGGACCCCACCACCGGAGGGTGCAGATACTAGTGTTATTTAAAACCTCCCTGAACGACTCTAAAAGTAGACTGGAGTTGAGAACCAGTGATTTATGCCAATCATGATCCTTCACCTGGGCCTGGAGAGGTATCAATTAGAACTAGTGAGTAACAATGTACAACATAACCACAACCCAAACAAGACAAGGGGTCATTTCTCATTCACATGAGTGTTCAATGATAGTTGGTCCAGGGTTGGACTGGCCCTCCATGATGTCAGAGGCTCAGACTCTGTTATTTTGTTGGTCTGCCTTTCAAAGCCTCCATTCCCAAGTTTATTCAAGATCCAAGACCGTTATTCCAGCTCCAGCCATCATGTATGGATTTCAACCAGCAAGAAGGACAGGGAAAGAAGGAAGCAAGGGCCCTCAGCCCTTTAATGGCATTTCCTGGGAGTTAGTTGCACACCCCATTTTGCTTTACATCTCAAGTGATACAAAGACATGTCAACCCTTTTCTTCAAAGCTCTAGCTTTCTTTTCAGAATACCTCCTCTCCCTTAAGATGATAAGCGTATTCCCCAATATTTTTTCTAATGCTATTATGGTTTTGTGTGTTTATATGGTTTGGGCCATTAATTTATCTGAAATGTAGTTTTGTAAAAGGTGAAAGTACCTAACTTTATTTTTTCAAAAGGTTAGCTAATTGCCCTGGTATCACTAATCATATTTTCCTCCAGATAAGAAATTCTACCTTTAGCAAATACTAAATTCCCACATATATAATATATTAGGTCAAACCATGTGAAACTGCTGATGCATATCACCTCACTCAACTTTTTATTTTCTCAATTATATCAGTCACTACTACATATTTGTGTGACACTTTACATATTTCTTTGTTTGTTTATTGTCTGTGTCTCTCAGTTGAATGTAAGTTCAATGAAGACTAGGATTTCTGTCGTTTTTGTCAACCATTGGCTCATATGTATCTGCTAATTGAATAAATGAGATTTTTTTTGGAGGGGGGGGGTAGTTCCCTGACTGGGAAATTGCATGAGATTTATCCTTGAGTCTGTTAATAGATATTGATAGCTTTTTAATGTTGAGCCATGTTTATATGTTAGAAAAGCTGGCTTGGGTGTGGTATATTATTATTGAAGTACACTGCTCTATATGATCAGCTAACATCTGTTTAATTTGTTTGCATCTGTGATCTTAAAAGAGCTTGGATTTCTCTTTGTTTGTACTGCCATTATCCAGCCTGGGCATCAGGACTGAGACACAGGGCTTTAAAAAAAGAGAGATGGAAGGTGATGGAAAGAGAAGTCACATTAGATGGCAAACTTATTATACAACAAGTAGACAATGCACTGTAGAATTGTATGCCTGAAACCTATGTAATCCTTGCTAACAGATGTCACCCCAAAAAGTCTGACAATAAAAACAAATTTAAAAAGAGAGAAATAGAGAAAGAGAAGGGCATGGCCCAGAAGTGGACATGGGATAGGAGCTATTGGGAAATGCAATCGGCCATGAGCCCTGAGTGTCCCTGCACATTCTTATTGGATATGCCAAGAATGATCTTTGCCCACACCATTTCACAGATTTGAATTTGTGGTGAATAACCTTGAAGGATGAAGTAATACCATCCTCTAGAACAAAGAGCAAGCTTGCTTACTTCCTACTATAAAAGAGGTGGGTTCCCCAAACTCTATGTTCCTCAGAGGCAACACAAACCTAGTGCATGCACAGCATCTTCTGGGCCCTCCATGTTGCCTCCTCTGTGGGATGTGGGGGAAGGGGACCAACGGAAACGTTACGCTATGCTGCTTGCTGTGCCATGAGTAATAAAGCCCTTTGTCTCTATCCCAGGAGTCTCATCTTCACCAACATCCTTGAAATAGAAAGAGGCTAATTATTTGCTTATCCGACAGAGTGAATTCAAATGCCAGACCCTGACAGTTTTTGGCAGGAAGAAAGGGATGGTAACAGAGACATGGCTTTTTTGGAAGAGGAAGGACAAGGACCCTGTGGGCCAGATCAGGGGATATGAAAAGACTCCTAGCATAAGTTAGTGAATCCTCTGAACCAAATGGTGGGTGGCAGGGCAAGGTGGCTAGAGCAATGGTCTTATACTGACTTACCTTAACGAGGCCCAGCAGTGAGGGGCAGGATGAAAACAAATCATCTGAATGGTGCATTGTTCCTGCTCACTCCTCCATGCACAAGGTGGAAGGGACCCTATGACAATGAGGCAGCAAGCCCCTCAGCCCCACCCGCAAGGCAGTGTGGATGCTGCTGCTGAATCAAAGGGTCCCAGACAGGATGTTTGAAATAGAGCTTTAGGTGAACCAAAAACATTACCAGTTTATTTGGGTGAGCCCAATAGGAGGCCATTCAAACCTGAAGTGAACCACAGCCTTGCTCACTCTCACAGACCTGCTCTCTCTCTCTCTGTTCCCCATCCCTCTGTCCCCATGCTACTCCCACCTAAGCTGCTTTGATGAAAAAACGTAGTATGCTGGGAATTTCATGGAGGTGAGGGCCTCAAATGTTTATAGCTCTGTGGGACCCAAGTGCCCATGTCTCCATCTTACCTAGTCCTGTGGATGGACTCATGCAGAGGTGGCTGAAGGCACCAAGGAATGCAGTAGCCCTAGGCTCAGGGGACTGTGTGGACTGATGCTGGTGATACACAGGAGAGGAGGCAGTGGCATGCCTACCCTGAAGCCAGAGGCCAACAGAAAATACAAGCCTCCCAGCTGCCCCACCCCCACCCCCATAGACTGGCCTCCCGCACCACTCAGCTCTCCCTGCTCTCCCCTGTGGAATAGCACGATCTGCAGCTGTTGCCATAGCTCCTGATCCACAGACACTAAGCTCCTTGGTGTGTTTTTCCATAAAGTAAAAAAAAAAAAACAAAAAAAAAAAACACCCATTTTCAACTGATGGGCTTTGAGCAAAGTTTGCAGTGAGAAATGGAAATTAAAGCGGTTCTGTTGGTGGGTCCTTTGGGCCAATTCAATGTACTGTACTGTCATTGGGCTGCCACTGCTGAAAGTGTAACTGGTATTGATGTTTTTGAACAGGCCCATAAGTGTCAGAGGAGATTTGCCCATTCAGAGACTGCTGCGTGTACAGAGGTGATTCCTGAACACTCTGGGATGGTCCGGAAGAAACCCTATAGGTTTCCAAGAGGAGAGATGTGTAATAGAAGGGAGAGATTCAACCGCTGCAATTACTCACAAGCTGTTTTCCTGCACGACAGTGCCACCTGCTGGACGCTGTTACCAAGTACTAATACACACGTCCCTTTTTCAAAAGGGACCTAACTTGTTACTGACTCGTAGGGGCCCTGTGACTCTCCAACCTGACATCCATCCCCATTTTGGAATGCATCAACTTGGATTTAGTGGCATCTGGGGAAAACTTCGTTCCTCATTTCATCACCTAAAGCATTACTGCTAGCTCAATGGGGCCCTCAATTAAAAGAGGGTCCCCTAAGTGCCTGCCTGGTTCACTGGTGGTTTGGCTATGCTGACAAACTAAGGTGTTCACGTTCAACCTCAGCTCCAGCTATGCAGAATCAAAAAAGCAGGTGTGGTCCTTCTGCTCAATGGGCAGAAGTGAAGGCAGCGCTAATAGTCGTGGCCAACACCTTCCCTGATGAAATGTGGTACGTTTTTACTGCCTCTTCACTATTGTCAATGGCCTAGCTGTCTGCAAGATTGGCAGATTAAAGACATGCTTCTTTGGAGCTGTAAACTGTGGAAACAAATTCAGCTGCCAATTAGACATACTGGGTCATTTATGCACATACTCCTAATAAGACCAGCTGGAATCCAGCTGCTAGTCCAGCCTGCACTACCCGTATAATTGCCACCACTGCTTGGTTCAATGTACCAGCCATGGCAACACATCTACCATGAAGGATTGGGCATGAAATAAAGAACTGTATGTGTCTGATGCGGAAGCCACCGTGCCATATCAGACTTGTGACACCTCCCAAGAGTTGAACTGTTTATCTTACATTAAAAAGGCCACATTGCCAGGCATTGCTCCCACCCGCTCTGGGTGATTGAGTACCTCAGTCCTTTGAGCCCCTCTCTGGACTGTTATTGGTGTTTCATTGCTGGGAGCACATTTTCAAGTTAGAGTGTTGCTGTTCTAGTCTGATCAGGATACTGTGGCCTCACCACTGTGGCCCTTGCAACTAAGCCATGTCAAGTTTTTGTTATTTCAGACCACCTACAGTCTGACAATGATGCAACCTTTGTTGCTAAAGCCACCCAACAAAAAGACAATCGTCAAGGTATGTGGGGGCCATGCCATGCTCCCTACCATTTACAGGGGTCTCATATTACTGAGCACTCAATGGCCTCCTCAAAAGTAAACTCAAAAAGCTTCTGCCCACCTCCCTTATCTCCTTTCGATCCACACACCTAGGTAAAGCAGTGTGGTCACTGAGTGTAGCTGTCCCCAGACAAGAATCATCTCCTCTCAGCAATTTGCCAGGTAATTATTAGGACAAAAGAAATGGAAGGTTTTATAGACTTGTTTTGAAGATTTGGGATTTTGACTATTTCTGGGCATGGTGCTTTCCTCCACCCTTAACAATAGCCCCAGGCCAGTCAAATAGGCACACCCTCCAGGTTTCAGCCTGGCAAAGGGAGCCTACGGGGTTCAAACTCAATTCTGGTTTAGCCACCTGGATTCTCCTGATGGATTTACATGATTCGAGGTCAGAAAAGTAGTAAGCACTCGGTTGAGTACACTGCTTGCCAAGTCCCCCTACACTGGCCCACACAGGCCAAGGTGGGAGATATATAATGGGTCTCTACAAATTTTGTCCCACTCACACCTGGCCCCTACAGATAAAAGGCCCAGGAACAAGTTAGGAAAAGACTGGAGCAAAGGTGAGGCTATAGTTACTGGGATGGACACACTGCTCTCTCGGATTAGGAGGCCTGGTGAGAAAACACTTTAGATGCCAACAGATGCAGGGAGGGGGGATGGTAATGTCCTCTTTGTCTCCTAGATCCAGCACTGAGGTCAACAAAACCATCACCTTGTTGACCTGAGTCAAGCTGCAGCTGGCAACCTGAGCGCTCTGGGTTTGTCCTCCTGTCCTCATGCTATGGAAACAGAAGAACTCACGTGGGCATGGCCATTCCTGAACTATTTGTGCCATCTGCCATCAGTGGCAGCTCCTGAATGTGGAAACTCACCCACTCCCATGCTTGTACAAACACACCATCCAGCACAACCTTGTTTCAATCTGACTGAAACAAATACACATGCTTTTACTGTCACCTGAATGGTCTTGGTTCGCATGTAGCAACCAAGGCTACAACTATGTGGTAACACTGGCCATGTGGTTTGACCAAACCAGTGTAACAGTGATGCAGATCAGATCGAATCAGATTTAACACCAAATCTTGAATGCAGTGACATGTGTGTGTTCGCATGTGACCCTGCAGAGTGTATGCTTCTATGTGAGCCATGGCATGTCTCTCCATTAGGGATGGGAATTGCTTTTTGGCTCATGTATTGCCTCCTGTAATTTTTAGCAGTGACACCAAAGATCAGTAGGTTTAGTCTAAAACTCAACTTGTGAGAATTTTATTGGATAATAACCTGTCTCTAGACTATATCCTGACTGTCTGAAAAATAAGACCTACTGATTCCCTTGAGACTTACTCACAGGTGACTGACTGAGTGTGGGACCCTGGGTGGCATGGTTGAAGCCAATGCTTCAGGTTGGCCTCCATTTGCTCCTTGAAGTTCTATTGCTAGTCGCCTTAATTAAATTCTGTATGAGACAGATTGAACAGATTTGGTTCTACTCTCTGAGGATCAGATAACTCAGAGTGGTGGATGGATGGTGTGCCCATGTGAATACTCAAGTTCAGCCAAGAGTATGTAGGGTCACTTGTTGAGAGAGGCGAGCTGCCATAGGCCCTGTGCATCCCTGTTCATTTTTACTGGGCATGCCAAGGTTATAAAGCCCTGACTCCTCTGCCTCGGCTATTTCTTTTTTAATAATTTTTAAAATTTTTCAATTATAGTTGATATGCAATATTCTACTCATTTCAGGTATATAATGTAGTGATTAGATATTTATATAACTTATGACATGATCACCCCAATAAGCCTAGTACCCATTTGACATCATATGTAGTTATTACCATATGGTTTACTATATTCCCTCTGCTGTACTTTACCATGCCTATTTTTCTAACTGCCAATTTGTACTTCTTAATCTCCCCACCTTTTTCACCCAGCCTCCAACCCCCTTCCCATATGGCAACCATCAATTTGTTCTCTGTATCGATGAGATTC
Source organism: Lyroderma lyra (assembly GCA_004026885.1). Taxonomy (NCBI): domain Eukaryota; kingdom Metazoa; phylum Chordata; class Mammalia; order Chiroptera; family Megadermatidae; genus Lyroderma; species Lyroderma lyra. The sequence goes on from PVJL010000585.1 coordinate 55,788, forward strand.
CTTCTGTTTTGTTTGTTGCCTGGACTATTTCTCAAGGTTGTGTGTACAGCAAACAACCTTGAGAAATGAAGTAATAGTTCTCTCCAAGACAAAGACCTTGCTTATTGCCTTCTGTAGAAGAGGTGGGTTCCCCGATACTTGTGTTCCCCAGATGCAACACAAGCCCACTGTATGCGCCGCACCCACAGGGCTCCCCCACACTGCCCCTGTGGGACTTAGGGGGAGTATGGTGGGTGGACAACAAGACATAATGCTTTTGCTACTTGCTGTGCTGTAATAAACTTCTTTGTGTCTGATTCAGGAATCTTATGTCTTCTGCCAACATCCATGAAACAATAACAGGTTAACTTACTAGCTTGAAAGCAGGGCAAAATCAAATTCCAAATAGTTATCTGTAGTGGGGTAAAGGGAATGAAGAGTAACTGCTAGAAAGGGCCTTAAGAGAAAGGATGTCCTTGGGTATTGTCTTAGTCTGCTCAGGCTACCATAACAAAATACCATAGATTGGGTGGCTTAAACAACAAAAATTTATTTTCTTATAGTGCCGGAGGCTGGGCAGTCCAAGATCAAGGTGCCAGCGATTCCGTTCCTGGTGAGGACTCCTCCCTGCTTGCAGATAGCTGCCCTCTCACTGAGTGCTCACATGGGGGAGAGAGCGCTAGTCTCTTCCTAGCCGTGTCGGGTTAGGGCCTCATCCTTACGGCCTCGTTTAACCTTTATCACCTCCTCATAGGCCTTATCTCCAAATAGTCACACTGTGGGCTTAGGGCTTCAACATAAGAATTTAAGGAGGACATAAACATTCAGTCTGCAACAGGTGTCATCCAGAATTCAGTTGAGGCTGGAGGTGAGAGAAAGCTTTAAAAGAAATGTTGAAAATATGAGCAAGTTGGATGATAATGAAGAAGGACCTCTGAAGGGTATGGCAGGTGTTTTTGGAGATGAAGTAGTGGAGGATCAGTCAGGGCCAAGGAGAAACTGAGTACGTGGCCAGGAGAGCCAACCTTTGTGATCCACAGTTTCATAGATGAGTGTCAAAAACAGGCATGAGAAGCACAAAAGAAACTTTTATTAAGTTAAAGTTATTAAAAGTCTTCACTAGGAATACTACACAGAAATGAAAATAAATGAACTGCGCTTACATACAACATGGATAATGATGAGTAAAAGTCAGATTCAAAAGACTGCATAGTTCACGATACCATTTATATGAACTCCAAGAACTGGAAAAACAGTTTACGGAGCTGGAGTCAGGAGAGGAGTTACCTCTGAGGGGCAGGTATTGCCCAGGAGGAGGTACTAGAGATAGGGCATTGGAAATTTTTTGTATCTCAATCTGGGAGTGGTTGTATGGATATATGTGTGTAAAAAAATCATCAAGATATACATGTGCAATTTACTGTGTTATGGCCATAATAAAAAAAAAAACATTTTTTGAACAACTAAAAAAATAAATAAAAGTTGGACAATGGGTCAAATTAATCATCACATACATTTCACCCACATAAAATGATCTTGCTAGTAAAAACTGCCCACATACAGCCTGGCATACAGTATGAGGCCCTTTCATCTATCACTCTTGTTCAAATAAAGGGAGACTTCTGTCATCAGGACCCACACTGGTGTGCTAGAATCAGCTTGTGCAGGCTCTGGAGAACCTGTCATGCGTACCTCTTCCCACCATGCTCAGTAATGTCACATTGGTAGTTTGAAATCAGCCATGGGAGGCACACATACATCATGAAAATTGGTAATGCTACAAATCAGATTTATTTTTTGAGAGGTAGTTGTTAAACATCTACCATCATTTCAATGGACCCTTAATATCCCAGGCTTATGCAGAAAACAACTGAAGCTGAAGATAATTAGGTGATAATATCTAATTATATTAAATATAATAATAATTAGGCAATCGTATTGCCTACTCAAGTCTCCAGGCCCCAAATCCTTTACATCACGTGGTGCAATTCCAAGGACCTGGCTACACCTGGCCAAGTGGCCATCGACGGTTAAGAGGGAGAGACCCTGACTCTCTCTATCCCAGGAGTGGGCCTGGGTGACAAAGCAGAGCAGGATTAGTGACAGGTAGTAAGTATGCCGAGTCCACCTATTTGGGGCACCCTGTGGGACCCCACATACCGAATCAGTCATGAGTTCCTGACCTGTTCCTCCTAGACAAGGACTAATTTCACAAATATCTGCGTGATAGGCACTGTTCTGACCACTGCGGACACAGAAGAGAAGAAAAGCAACAAAATTCCTCATCTGGGAAAGCTGAAGGCCAGTGATAGCCCATTTCTATTAAGACATATCTCTCTTCTGTTCCTCTCACTCCTTGCTTAACCGGCCTTAATTAGGTCTTTATCATGTCTTACCTGAATTGTTCTACCCAACTGCAGGTCCTGTTGGAAGATCTAGGTTTGGGGGAGTCCTAAGTCTTAGATAATGGGGGGTGGCTTTTTAAGAAGAAAAATACATTATGAATACATTATAAAATTAGAAAAACTTAATGAATACATAATATAGAACCATGGAATACATTGCAAGGAGCTCTTGAAGGGCCTTGGAAGGGCTCTGTATGGATGAGGGTCCCTGAAGCATACGCCTCCTGGATAATCAGCCTCTGCCAGGTCCTCTTCCCACTTAACTGGGGACAAAGTGAACAATAGCTCCCTCCCACCTTTCCCCTTTACTCCCCTCAACCTCTACCCTAATCTGCCCCACTTCAGATGTGATAGCTTCCTTTCCTATTGACCCCACAGCACTCAGAAAAAGAAACTGATCTTGGCCTGTGAATAAAAATTATATAAATATACTTTTATTTTAGATTCCTGCCACTGCCTCTGGATAGCTAAGGGGCAGCCCTCCAGGGAGAGTGTTGGGTGCTGTTACAACTATAGGTTAGCCGTCCGCAGGTCCTGCAACCTCTCTGAAAGCTGCAGGATTAACTAAGGGGCCAGCCTAGAGCACATATTGCTGTACCAGGAAAAGTGGTTTTCTTCATCCCCCTCAGTGGAGATTGAGACTGGCTGGCTTTGAGCTGGTCTGTGATTGGTGGCGGTGTGGACAACCAGGACCACCAAAAGGACATGCAGCCTTCGCTCCAGCCCTGGGATTGGTGGTGCCAGCTCTACTCTCCTGCCAAAGCGTCCACCATGATAGCTCTTACTGTATCATTATTTCAGATTGAATAACTCAGCCTAGATGAGGGGAAGGGGATGGATCCTAAGGCAAGACTAACCCCTGTAGTGCGGACTTTTTCTGGAAAGGTTGATGAGACCTCGGGAGTCAACAGGGAGAAAGGCTAAGAGTTGGGCATACTAACCAGGGAACCTCTGGGATGGCCCTAACATTTTTTGCTTTCTTCGTGGAACTATGTGGACACCCATATTTAGTGAATGCTTTGATTTTTTTTTTTCTTCTTCCTATCAGGAAGAATTTTAAAAATTCCTATTTTCACTCCTATCAGGAAACTTGACATGAAGTGGATCCAAGGGCCGACCTGACCCTCGGGGACCCCCAGGGGGCGCTGTGGCCCACTGCACACGCCGGCCAGGGGCGCTCCGGCCTAACGCACCGCTTGGGGTGCTTTCCGAGGTCTTGCAGCCCCGCTCGCCGCCGCCGCCCCGCCCTTTTAGAAAAAGAGAGCGGGACGGAGAGCAGGGTTCCACCGAAGGCCCAGGTCTCCAGGGAAAATTCCAAACTCCTCAGCCTGGCACCCTAGGCACGAGCAGGGTGCTCCAGGTCCTGAAAGCTTCCTGACGCAAGTGCAGCGACCTAGTCACTGAGCGCTCCTAGTCTTACGGATGCTGATCCTTCTGCCCAAGAAGCCCTCCGCCCCCTCTCAGGCTCAGGCTCTTCTGTGCTGGTCCCTGAACTGGCCCCTGCATTTTTAATTACGCTGACCAGACGTACCATTTAAAATGGGACAGAAAACATGGTACTATCTCATTTCAAATGGAACATAGGGTCAGCCTAGTCTCATTGGGCTAAGTTCAAGGTGTCCATACATGCCATTTGAAATGGGACAGTACCGTTGTTTTCTGTCCTATTTAAAATGGTACGTTTGGTCAGCCTACCCCAAAGTGACACTATGTGTTTACAAGTCCCCCACTACCACACTGTGGTACCCATAAGGTCACAGCCTGTGTCTTAGTCGTTGCTTATTTCCTAGCACTGGGCACACGACAATGCCCTCCCCATAGATGTGAGAAGGGTTCACAAATGTCCAGGACAGGGAAGGATGAGGTCAGAGGCTCTGGGCTGGTTGGGATGGGCCTCTGTCTGGGCCAGAAAGGACTGGCATTCTCCGCAGGCTTGGACTCAGCCTCCTTTATCTGTCACCACCACCCCTCTAGCTCTTTGTGACCACAGCCAGCCTCCAAATCCTTTTCCTAGGAAGAAGCTGCAGCAGTTTGAGGATAAATTTGCCAAAGGAACTAAGATAAATAATGCAAAATAAAACCATGCATAAGAGTTCCAAGAAACCGACTTGCTGGATCTAAAGGAGAGATGTTTACTTTGGACCCGAAAGCTGACCCAGAATTCCCTCACTGGGCTTCCACCTGCTGGCCCAGTGGCTTCCCTCATCACCCAGAAGCTTTGCCCCTCGGTTCAGCGGCTTTAACCAAGAAGCCTTTCTCTCGGGTTGCAAGCCCTGAGAAGCCTCCAACACTCTCCTGGTTGGTTTCTTTCTGTGTGGTTACAATGGAATAGAAACCCACACAAGTCAGGAGCACATCCAGGTGGGCTTTGGCTCAGTACACTCTCCTGGGTTATTTGACTTCCCTTTCTGCCCCATGTTAATTCCATGCACTACGTCCCAAATCTACCTTGCAGTCTTTCAGAACCATGAATATCTGCAACACCAAAGCCTTTCAACCATCATGAAAAGGAATGTGGACCTTGCTGCCTCCCAGACAAGAAGGGTGTTGCAAAAGTAAGGGCATTACAGGTAGAGGGGACAGCCAGAGTAACGGCATGGAACTGAGAGTATGGGACCTGTATTCGAGAAACAGTAATGTCTTCTGTGTCAGGCAAGAAAGAGAGTCCCACAGCAAGGAAACGGAGGCAAGGCTGGCATTTGGATCATGCATCAGGGGGCCTAGAATACCCCTAAACTGAGTCCCTAGATGTCTACCTGGGAAGCTACAAGAGGAATTTGTAAGTTTCTAAGCAGGTGATGGCATGCTTTTAAAAACTGTGGCAGGACTGCTGCATCTACTGTGAGGATGAAAACCATTCTCAGCAGTCAGACTGTGGACGTTCACTCAAAAGGGATGCACAGCTATTGTGAAGGGCTCCAGAGGCACCCTGCCGAGGGACTTCAATCACATCAATGCAGAACTGAGTCTCCTTGGAAAGAAAAAGAAGAGGTTCCGGTCCCCAAATGGTGGGGAAATAGAAAGGAACTGGCTCCTTTCACACTGTCTGCAGTCACGTACAGAATGTGATCAAGGGTGTTACACTGGGCTTCCGTTAGTTACACTGGGTTTCTGTTACAAGATGAGCGCTGTGTACGCTCACTTCCCCATCGTTATTCAGGAGAATGATTCTCTTATAGAAATCTGAAATTTCTTGGGTGAAAAATACATTCGCAGGGTTCAGATGAGGTCAGGTGTTGCTTGTTCAGTATCTCAAGCCCAGAAAGATGAGTTATTTCTTGAAGGAAATGATAGTGAACTACTATCAAATTCAGCTGCTTTGATTCAACAAGCCACAACAGTTATAAACACGGCTATGAGAAAATTTGGGGGTGGTAGCTGTGTTTCTGCAAATGGAACAGTTCAGCAAGCTGATGAATAGGATCTAAGTTGTTCAGCCACAGAAATGCCAAGATGTCAAATGATTCCTCAGATTTATTTGTGATATTTTAAAGATGCGATAAAAGTCACGTATTGATTTGGGACTTTTTTCTTTAAAAAATAAAACAACTGTGACAGGAGGATGGAGGGTGGTTAGGGGTGGACGGCTGGGGTGAGGGAGATGGCTAAGGGGGCTGTCATCAGACTGGGGCAGATTTCTCCTTCAAGCCGTGGAGGTGTGCGGGGCAGTGTCATTGTTAAAGATACTGACTGTAGGCACGGGGGGCAGGGAAAAGGACATGGAGGGAGAATCCTGAAGACCGTACAAAGGTAGCTGTGGACAGGCAAGGAAAGTATTGAAGATGAACTTCTGGGCCCCAAGCCTACTAGGCATCAGGAGGAGGTGTCATGGGCAGACATGGGGGAGCCAGGAGGAAGAGCTGGCTTGTAGGGAATGTGCAATGTGGCCTGGGCAGGTGGAGATGAAGCAGCCCCAGCCCTGGGCCAGGGGCAGAGCTATTGCAATACAGACCCTCGTGGAGCCAGGTGCTCCCCGCCTTCCAGAGATTCAGGCCCTGCTCTGCCCTCACCAGCTGGTGTTCAGGACTGACAAAAGCAGGATGGAGGCCCACACGAGATCATTTCCCCAAAGATGGTCCCTGAGACTGTGGAAGAGCATACCTTCTCTGAGGGAGAATGGGAGAAGGGAGAGCAAAGCAGGCCGGGGTGCTCAGAGGGATAAGAGGAGTGCTCTGGCCATCAGGAGGGCTTTCCCAAGGGGGTGGGGGAGGAGGGGTGCAGAGCCCGATGCTGCAGGGGGATCAGAAGCTGGAGGCTGAGAGAGGAGCAAACAGCAGCAAAGCTGGGAGGGAGCCAGACCACAAGGCAGAACTGGGAGGGAGCCAGACCACCAGGGCTCTGGAGTGGCTTGCTGGGGGCTGGCAAGGCACCCTTTGGAGGAGTGTACTTGTGGACTTTCTCATAAATAGGAGGGGCACAAGTTGGAGGAGGAGGTGGGGACACGAGGGGCTTCTTTTAAGAATGAGGAGGTCTGAGCAGAGGAAAGGAGGACCAAGATGTGAACAGATCAGATGAGGCAACAGGAGGAGATGCAGAAGATGAAACTGAGCAAAGAGGTCCCTGAGTCCACATGTTTCTCAGGGGTGCAAGGAGAGGAAGAGAATGGATGAAGAGACCGAGAAAGGACAAAAATGACGGACAGCTGAGAGACAGCAGGATTCTACCAAGACTCCCTGCATCCTCCCCATTAAGAGGTAGGGTGTCTGCTAGAAATTTAAAGAGCCAGAAGCAGGTTTGAAGGCTGGAGAGAGAGGTAGAACACATTATGGAACAGCTTGGGGGGTTTCTAGCACAATGCTGCTGAAATGGAAGGTGTGCACGGATCACCTGGGATCTTGTTGACAGGCAGGTTCTGAGTCAGCAGCTGGACAGGACCTAAGATTCCACATTTCTAACAAGCTCCTGTGTAATGCCGATGCTTCTGGTCCAGGGACCACATTGGAAGGAGCAAGGATTTAGAGAGCCAGATAAGGAGAAAGAGACTAGCTGAAGAATTCACCTTAAGGAGAGACCTACCTACCTTTGATAATCTCACCTGGGGTAAGAGCTGAAACCTTGAGAAGTCTCGGTGGGGGGGGGGGGGGGGGGAGTGACAGGCCCTGCAGGTGCTAGAGCAGGGGGCATGGAGAGGAAGGAATGGTAAAGGGGACAGGTGTCAGGAGAGGAAGTGGGAAGATTCTGGGGTGGTAGGCCCAACAATGCCCCTGGGCCCCCCCATCTGGGCCCACGTGGGGCAGGTCACTAACTGCACACGTGGAGGACCCCCAAAAAGAGAATCGGAGTCAGCTGGGGCTGGAAAGTGATATTCCAGGGGTGTCTGAGAGTGGCACAGCAGGCAGGGCACACCAACCCCATGCTGTTCTGCGGGAAAGGGCTGGACTCATTCTGGGCTTGTGCAAAGCCTGGTCAGGACAGAATGTGGGGAGAGGGGCAGAAAGGGCTCTGCCCTGGGGTCAAGGGCAAGATGATCTCCGAGCCAGGAACTAATAAAAGGGGAATGAAATTTGAGAGGAAAGACTCTCCGACCAAGAAGAAAGTGAGCTGGCTCTGAGTCCTAACTCCCAGCCCTAAGTCCCAACTTGGAATCAAACCTCAAGAGGATTCTGAAAGGCACAGGTTGGAAAGAAAATGCTTTAGGTTTAGGCTGCCCAGGGACAGGGACTAGAGACGATGAGGGGTGCAGGGAAGCCGCTCAGCGACTCTGGGGCCCAGTCTAAGGGACAGAGGTTTGAGTCCAGGGTTGAGGTTAAACCGAGGTCAGGTTCACCAGGGAAATGCGGGAAATGCGGGGAGGACAGCCGGGCGAGCAAAGAACATCAAGAGTAAAAGCTTGGAGACTTCAAAATGAGCAGCAAGTGCAGGACCAGGGCGTCGGCGTGAAGATCACGGCGGGTACTTTGCACAGGGAGGTGAGGCGGAGAAACAGGAGCTACGTCCTGCGGCGACCCCGAGGTGGCGGCGGTGTCTGAGCGCAGCGTGGCAGGTTCCTCCGCCTCCCGCCGGGCGCCCCCATCCTACAGCCCCGACTGCTCCCTGCCTGGGCCTCCCTGGCCCCGCTGGTCTCTCCTACCCTTCCTGCGGCCTCAGCCAGGCCGCAGCCCCCAGCCCGGGCGACCGACTCGCCAGGGTCCGCCCCGCCGCGGCGGCCCGGGCCCGGCCGCTCCTCCCCCGATGATGTCACGTCCCTGGCCGCCCCTCGGCCGGCCGCGCCGCCCCGCCCCCGCCTCCCCTGGCCCCCAGTCCCCTGGGCCCGCCCGCTCCCGCCATCCCTCCTCCCACCCGCGCTCCCTCCTTTCGGCTCCCGCTCCCCCGGGAGCGGCGGCGGCGGCGGGATGGCCCGGGCCCGCGGCCAGGCCCCGGGGAGCGGCGGTCGGCGGCGGCCGCGGCGGGGTGGCGCGGGAACCGGGCCCCGGGGGGAGTCGGCTGGGCTGCTTCTGCTGCTGCTCCAGGTGCTGCCGCCCGGGGCTGCGGCAGGGCCGGGGCGCCGGGGCACGCGGGGCGCTGGCGGCGGCGGCGTCTACTGGCCCGGCGCTGCCCCTGCCTTTCCCCGGGACGCACGGCTGCTACTGCTCCTGCCTCCGTTGCCGCCGCTGTCGCCGCCGCCGCCGCCGCCGCCGCCGCCGCCGCCGCCAAGCTCCGCGCCCGCAGCCTCCGCCTCCCGGATGGTAATCAGCGCCCCGCGCCAGCGCCGCGGGCGGGCGGGCGGGCGGGAGAGGGGGGCGGCGAGGGGGAAAGGGCGGGCAGCCAGGCGCCCCCTCCTCGCCGGAGGCAGCTCCCGGGGCGTTCGCCCTCCCCCCTCCGACGACCGCGGCCCTGGGCAGCCGCCAGAGCGCGCCTCTGGGGCGCCTCCGCGCGGACCGGGTGCCGGCTGCGCTCTCGCTCTCCCCGCCCCGCTCTCAGTCCGCCCGCCAGTGCTCAGGCCGCGGGGGAATCCCTCCATCTCCCCGCCCCGTGCCCCTGGAGGGGAGGGGACAGCGCCGGCACTTGTGGACCCGCTTTCTCCGAGGGAGCGCCCCAGAGGCTGGTGCGCACAGAGCCGCCGGGACTCGGCGCAGCGCTGCGCTCTCAGAGGCGCAGGGTGCCGTCGGGTCCGGCGGAGCTGAGACGCCCGCAGCCTCCGTGGGCGCGGATCCCCGGCGGCGGGGGCGCCCACCCACTGCGCGCCCTCATGTTCCCCGCTCAGGACGCTCTGCCCCGCGGCGGGCTGAACCTGAAGGAGGAGCCGCTGCTGCCTGCCGGCCTGGGCTCGGTGCGCTCCTGGATGCAGGGTGCGGGCATCCTGGACGCCAGCACCGCGGCGCAGAGGTAAGCGCTCGGACGCGACCGGCGCGCTCTGGTTGGATGACTCCGCGCCTCCTTCACTCAGCTTGCTGAGCTGCTGGGGTGAAGGCTACAGGGAGCCCTAATTCAGGACAGCCCCGACAAGCTCTCACGTCCACCCTACCCCGAGCGCCCGTGCTTCATCCTGTGGATGTGGGGCGGGGCGGGGCGGGGCTTCTGCCTCCACTCCCGGCTGTCCCGACTCTGACTTCCGACTGCTGCTGGTGGGCCTGTCAGTGACTCTAGAGGAGGAGGTATCCCAGCTGCCCGCCGTCCCTCACCTATGCCCCACAGCCACCAGCCGTCAAGGAAAGACCAACCCCTCCTTTCTGGGCAGTACCAGTACCCCTCCCGGTCCAATTCTGCGGCTCTCTACCAGGAAAGGCATGAAACCCAGCTCCCTTTCTGCTTTCCCACGCCCCTCAGAGTTGGAGGATGGGTGTGCCGGACTAGAGAAATGGCTGGAGGCTGAAGAGTGGGGGAAAGATGAGGTGGGCAGTTGGCTTGGCTGGAATGATTGGGGCTAAGAACGGGGCAGAGCCACTCCTGTCCCGCCTCTCGAGGTGTTTTTTTCTGGTAGGTCCTGCAGAAGGCAGGGTGTCCCTTGGAACCCCACCCCCACGCCCTTCTCCTCTGACTCCTTTGCAGGAGTCTGGACAGGGGGAGTCAGTGGGGGAAGGTGGATTCCTGAATGTGGAAAGGAAGTTTAATGATTTGTTTAGCTGCCTCCCACAACACCTGGGCCCCCAGCTTTATGTACCCCCAGTTGTGAGCATGGAGTGTGGGGGCTAGGACTAGGGAGATACTGCCTTTGCAGACAGCTGGAGCATGTGAAAGCCTGGCTTCTCAAAGTTCTGAGCAGCTGTTCCTCCAGGGGCCAGAAGGGATTCTACTAGAAGGTTGCCAGGGTGGACCAGGCCTGGCATGCAGGCCACACATTCCCATTCCCAGTCCTGTCCAGGGGACACCACTCACAGTCCAGCCCAACCTCACTCCTTAACAGACACACACCTTGTTTCGTGCATGAACTGAACCAGCGGTTCTGCACCCCTGTCCTTGGATGACTGTCAGGAAGGAGCACTGGGAGCTCTCTCTGGAGCTCATATTTTCAGGAAGTGAGATTCTTACCTATGACTTAATTCACATGGTCTTACTCATGACACAACTATATTCCAAGAAATTGGAAAAAATAGAAAGCAAAATCCCACTTCTCTAATACAACTACTGTCAACATTTTAGTGTATTTCCTTCCCATCTTTCTTCTCATTAACATGTTTTTTTTTTCCTGTGCTATGCTTAGAATTCTGTATCCTACTTGCTTTTCTGTTGCTCCTGTTTATTTTTTTTATTTAACTTCAGATGGTCAATTTTAATGGGGCCCTATTTTTCTCCACAATGACTGTGTGGTGAGAGCTCCTTATAGTAGTGGATGGGGAGTTTCAGTGGGGCCTCTGGGGTTTGAGGTGCCCATTTCTCTTTGACCCTCTCCTCTGTCACAGCCCCAGGGAGCAGGTTGATGAAGGGGAAGCAGACCTGAAGGAGGCAGTGCCCTTGTGGCCTGTGTCAGGTGGAGGAAGTGTGCAGATGAGGCTCTCCCAGGGGATCGGGCTACCAGCGGTGTTGTATGCACATGGGCGGGCGGGGGTTGGGGGAGGTCTTGACTAGTGTTGGGGAGTTCAATCTGAGTCCCCAGGGCCACATTGCGGGGACTCAGAAGGCTTGCCCAATTTGAAAAGGGGCATGTCTTCAGGCGTAGGCTGCTTATCTCCTAGTCCAGAGACGTCTTTGTCTTAGGGCACAGATTGGGAGCCCCCCCACACACACACATTTGGTTGACTCTAGACCACCTCCTTCCAGAGGGGAGCAGGCTAATCCTTTCCCCTCACTTTTCCCCAGGTAGCCTGGCACCTCGCCCGTTTGTATCTAGATCCTGGTCGGTCTTCTGCTCAGATCTTCCCATCCTAAAACAGCAACGACCAAACTTTCTTTCCTATCCCTGCCCCCCTCTTCAGCCTGTCCCTCTCAGCTCCGAGGAACCTGCTCAGAAGCACTCCTCCCAAGGCTGCTTGGGATCTGACAGTTGTCTTTGAGGCTCTCCTCCCCTTCCCTGCCTGGCCACCTGGTGGTCAAGGCTTCTGGACGTTCCCTCTGTGCCCTACTCCGAACCTCCATGCCCGCAGCCAACTGTTAACAGTGACACCGCCCCAACCTGCACCACTTGCCTCCCTGCCTGACGTTTCCCACCTCGGGCTCCTAACCCACTGCCCTAGCCCCCCGCCCTTCTCACCACTCCCCCCGAACCATCTGCCCTGCAGGGGAGAGCCAAAGTAATATTTCCAATGAATTCTTTTTCTGATCATGACCCTCTCAAATTAAAAACTTCAGTGACCTACACATCCTCTTAGATATTCAGCATTCAAGGCCGATTACAATCTGACCCCAAACATTTTTCCAGCCTCTGTATGATACTCGGCATCCGGCAATGTCTCTTGATACAATTCCCCTGCCTCCAGCACCCACACACCCACTGAATAAAGTCTTACAGCCTCTGGGAGCCGCCCTACCTAGCACCTTCTCTGTCTGTGCCCTCCTTCGCAGCCCAGGGGAATGGTTCTTGGTGCCACCTAAGCATTCTCACCACAGGACAGAGTCAGCTGTGCCCTGACAGCCTGCACCTTTCCTTAAGACAAGGATGGTGGCTTGTTCATCCTTGTGTCCACAGCACAAGGACAGGCTCAAGCAGTCAGTAGAGGTGCAATGAGTATCTGCTGAGGGAGGCAGGGGTGCATATTAGAGGGTTCCCAGATCCCTTTCTATTGGGCTTCCCTTTCCGTGTTGGTGCTCTCTAGGATCTACCTGACCTCAGATCTGGGTACTGGAGTCACTATTGCCCTCCAGCTTTATAAATGCCAAGATTTTGCTGAAGGAGAAGGATCAGGGCCCAAGGACATTGAGAGAGGCTCTGCCAATAGGAAGGAGCAGAAGGGGATAGGGAGAAAAGGGTCTTCGTGCCCTCACACTGGAGGCCATGGGATAGGCTGGTGCAGGGGGCGGCAAGGTCTTCCTCATGGGGAACTCTGCTCAGGAACCTAGCCATTGCCATGACTGTTTCTCCCCTGTGCCAACAGAACTTCATCTCTGAGACCCACATCCCAGCCTGAGCCCACCTTCCCCGAACTCCCCTTCAGACCCATGTCCTCTTACTAGAAGCAGCCGTCCTCTCAGCCTGATGTGATTCCCAGCCTGGGAGACCCCTGGAGGACCCAGGCCAGCCCTCCCCCTTGAGCTGGTTCCAGCGCACTTGCAGGGCCCCGAGAGGGAAGCCAGCTGGGGCTGCCTTTCCTGTAAGCAGCTGCAGGCTAGCCTCCCTGCTAGGAAATGCTTTTGTTTGCTTTAATAATTAATAGCCAATCCTCGGCTGGGACCTGGCAGGCAGGCCTGGGGGTGGCTGGCGAGAGGGTGAGCTTAGAGAAGCTGGGTGGGCAGTCTTTTTGTCCCTTGTTTAGTGTGACCTTGGTGGTAAGGCAGCTTCCTGGGGCAGGTGATCAGAGCCACTGTTGGAGCATTGGGAGCAGAGGGATATGAAGCAACTCCCAAAGCCTCTTCTTCTGGCAGGCCCCCTGGACATAGGTTCTGAACAGCTGCCTCTAGCCACCAGGCCCCCCTCTGCCTACATTGTCAAGGTGGTGTGCCCCATGGACCTGCTGCTTTTATCTTCCTGGTCTGTGGCACAGCCAGGCTCTAGGCACGTCAGGTTGGCAAGGCCTAGACTGATAGATCTTGGCTGGGACCAGGAATGCCAGGCCCAGCTCCATGGTTACAATCAGTCCCAGGGGCCCAGAGGATGCCTGCAGAGACACCGGGGCCCAGTGGGACCCTTGGAGGAAGAGAGGATGCACCAAAAAGGAAGGGGGCATTTATGCCTTCATGCAAAGATGGGAAAAGGAAGAGCTGGGTTTAGCAGAAACTTCAGGGAAATCTGAGATGAGTGGGGAGGTATAGGAGACATACACTTTTTACTCCTTCCACCTCCTGCAGGGATCAAAAAGAAGCCTCCCCCCATTGCTGATGACCTCAGGGCGTGTCCTCACTTTCCTGGCATCCCAGACTCCAAGGTAGATCAAGCGCAAGCCAGGACACTGCTCAGAATCTTGAGCTGTCAGGAAGGCAAGAGTTAGGATTTGGTGGGGGTTGGGGGAGGCAGAGGCCTGAGGATGCCTCTGGGGGGAGGCCAAAGCCCTAGCCTCCGCCCCTTGTACCCTGAGGGGTTTGGTAAGCTTGTTTTCAATTGCTTGTATCTATAATAAGCATGTAGTCAAGGATGTAAGGAGCCACGAGTGGCCTTCTGAGTAGAGACCAGAGGCTGTAAGGGAGGTCGTGTCTATACTGAACAGCTGTGGTAGGGTCCAGCAGCTGCCGCCAGAAAGGCCCTGGGGCATCCTTCTCAGTCTCACAAAGGAGCATCTCCAGGGACCACTGTGTGGCCCCAACAATAGCAGTCAGACAGCTCAGCAGCCCCCAGCATGTCCCCATAGGCAGTCCCCTGTATTCTGGAGCACAGGCAACCTGAATGGCCCAGGCTGTGATGGTCAGGCTGTCCTTGGTGTCGAACAAACCCAGACTCTCAGCACAATACACAGGAAGCCTGTGCACACTGTGCTTGCTACGAGACAGGTGTCCTCCTACCAAAAAGTAGCTGTGCAAAGTAAAACTTTTCCTTCAAATAGTTGCCTTTAACCTTTGGGCTGTTTTCAGAACAGACGATGGGAAGGGGTGAGTGGGCCATGGTGGAAATACGGTCTCACATTCGGTTCCTTTAGTATCGGAGCAAATGACCCACCACCTTAGTACACTCGAGTTGATAGGAAAGTGTTTTGAACATCTTTTTTAAGAAAACAAGGAGATGTGTAACTTGTTTCAGAGTCTTACGAAAGGTAGTTAATGTGGCTGTTTTCATCACTCAGCCGCATTTATCTGAAAAAAGCACGTACGTGGCAGGCTTTGTGCACTAATGATGCTAAGTGAACGAGATGTTTCTGAATTTGAGGCCCCGGCAACACATACCAGGAGGCAGTTCTTGTGCATATCTGCCAGGCTGCGCTCAGGCCCTCGGGCTGAAGCTTTGCTGGCTTCCATCACACACAGCTTCTGGGTGGCTGGGACCCCACCTATGTCACCTCGGACCCTTGGTGAATGGTCTGCTTCCCCTGCCAGCCTCTGCTCCTAAGACTTTCTGAGTGGCCAGAGCCTACTCTGCCCGCTTGCACATCAACCAGAGGTGACTGAGAAGTACCACCAGAAGCCCCCAACCAATGACATCCAGAGTTGGGGGATAAATACCCCAGCACCTTCTGCCAGTCCTGGGGGGCAGGGTACTGCCAAAGCACATGTTTTAGGCTGTTAGCAGAGCTCCCGGTGGGATGGAGCTGCAGTTGCCCACAGTGGGTACTTGTCAAAATGTGCCCTTTAAAAACTGCCTGTCCTTGCTCCCTCACCCCACACCCCCAGACTCACCTCACACATAAACTTTGCATTTGAGGGCCCTGCTTCTGGGGAAACTCAAATAAAAGATTTGCCTCTCCTGACTTCAGGGACTCTAGTCCGGCCTCCTTTCTTTCACATAAAGGATTCATATCAATGGGCATCCCCACAGTTTCCCCCCACACTCTAGTGGTTGACTTGGGCAGCCCCACTATGGAGACCACAGAAGCAGACATTGGCCTTCATCCATCGGTCTGCCCCTAAGCAAGTGTGAAAGTGCACAGGGGCCCCACCTCCCACCTGCATCCCACACGTCTGCACCCAGGGCACACCCAGCAGGCCTCTCAGACCTCTCCACACCCCATGTCTGTCTTCCGAGTCATTTGACCAGATCTCTATGTTTCTTTCTATTCTTTAATCGTGGTTTGTTTTCTCGTTACAAGAGCATAGCTATTCCCAAGGGGAGAAAAGCAAAAGTCTCTCCTTCCCCCTCCCATCCCTCTCCCTTTGGGACTTATGGTTCCATTCAGGGATGTTGGTTGGTCACCTACTGCACCTTGCTGGTGGAGGTGCCTGGTGGGAACCAGGAAAAGTAAGCATAGTCCAGACCAGCCTCTGATGCTGCTATGATGTGCTGATACTTATGTCACTCTCTGTCTGTTGTTCGTAAGAAATCCTAGAACATCTTTAAAGCAAAACCTTTTCTATTTCGCCTTGATCTTACTTGTCTGGCAGGAGTGTGAGCAGGGTAAACTGGAGACATGCAGACCAGGGGCAGCCCTGGCTGTGCCCAGCAGTGGAGGGCGGCCGGCCCATTCCGCAGTCTTTCTCTGGTCTGCAGGAGGCTGGGGCTGTGACGTTATTCTGTTGTTCATGATAGCGATCCTGTCTCCGGGCTGTACCCTAGCCACCTCTGTCCCATTGCTGTGAGTGGGTGGGTCCACCCTGTGAAGGGAGCTTGGCATGGGGCTCAGGCCAGGCTTCCCAGGTCTAATCCTTAGGAGCCTGGCAGCAGCCAGTAGGCAGCCAGGAGCCAGGACTGACTGGTATTTGCCAAGAGGGTCGGATGGGAGAGGAAGCTCAGGCCAGCGTCGTTGATTTACTCTTGGCCTGGGAAGTAGGGTATCTGTGTAGAAAGGGCATGTTGAATGGTCTGGGGGGTTGCGCTACTGCCCAGCATCCACCCCTCCTCTCTTATGACGTTTTTCTTTCTTGGTCCCCTCCCTCCCTCCCTCTGAAAGCTTTCCAGTGCCTTTCCTGGGCTAGATGGCAGAGTAAAGGGCGGAGTGATCTGGGATGGCTCCACAAGCCCGACCCGCTCTGGCCTCCTCTCCCTCCAAGTGGTCCCTGGGGGCAGGAGGGAGGAGTCAAGGTCGCTACCTCATTAGCATATTCATCAATAGTAATCAGGGACCTGCTGTGATCAAAGCCTACTTTGGGCTTCCCTGCTTTTTGGCAAATGGGAAGTGGGAGGGTCAAGCCTGGACTTGAAAGGACTGTAGCAGGACGAGGGAGGACGAAGGACGACTTTCTCTAAAGAGAGGAGCAAGTGTAGAAAGGAACCTTTTGTGGGGAGCAGAAGGTGTTGGTTCCCCCTGCCCCCCATTCATCTTGGTCTGGACAAGCAAGACCCATCACTTCAGCCTCTGGAACCAGCATTTCACGGGGACCACTGAGGCTCCCAAGCAGGCTTTCACAAGGAGGAAATTTTCATTGTATTGTTTACGTATTTGCGGTAATCTGTACTAACAAAACACAGCAAGTCTCTCAGGCCCGTGACATCCCAGATATTACAGCTTCACGTGAGGCCCAGGAAGAGTTAGCTGATTTTAAATCACATGAAGAAAAACCTTCAGTAGCGATGAATATGGCAGACATGGTCTCAGTGGCATGTCGGTGGTGGGACTCTGGTCTAAATGGCTCTCCAGGCAGTGCCACCATCCTCATCCTACTCTGCACCCCTACAGCAGCCTCTCTCTTTTCCCACTGCACCCTCCCCACCTGCAGCATCTTCCAAGTGCTGCCTCGCATCAGAACCTTCTGGTGGCCTTTAGTTGTGTTTCCCATCCCACGTCCCTCAACAAAAATGCTCCATTGTCAAGTAAGCATAGTGTGTCATTTATCTATCGCCACTTAAAAAATTACCCTGCAGCATAAGACAGCAAACTTGTCACACAGTTTCTGAGAGTCAGACATCAGCATAGCTGGGTGGTTCTGGCTCGGGCTTTCTTATGAGGTTGCAGTCAAGATGAAAGCCAAGGCTGCAGTCATGTGAAGGCTCGACTGGGGCTGGTGGATCGGCTTCCAAGGTGGCTCACTCAAGTTCATTCTGGCTGGTGGCAGGAGGCCTTGGTTCTTCTCTGTGTGGACCTTCCATAGGGCTGCTTGAGTGTTCATAATATAGCATCCAGCTTCCCCCTGAGTAACTGATCCAAGAGAGGAAACAAAGCAGAAGATATATCTTTTATGACCCAACGGTAGAAATCATATGCTATCACTTGTGCCATATTCTATCGGCCACACAGACCAATCCTGACAGCATGTGAGGGGACTATACAAGGACATGAATACCAGAAGGTGGGGATCATGGGGAACCATCTTGGAGGCTGGCTACCGTACATGGGGAGCACTGGCCTGAG
Source organism: Lyroderma lyra (assembly GCA_004026885.1). Lineage (NCBI taxonomy): Eukaryota > Metazoa > Chordata > Mammalia > Chiroptera > Megadermatidae > Lyroderma > Lyroderma lyra. The sequence goes on from PVJL010000585.1 coordinate 73,612, forward strand.
ACAGGTCAAGGAGGGTCCATTCCTGGGGAGTGTTCCAGGGTCCCCTACGTACATGCATGTATACTATGAAGCCTCATTGCCCAGCAGTTGTGGCCATAGCACCCTTTTGTAGAGGGAGCGTCTGGAGCTATGAGAGATCTAAGAACACACTTTGGAAGACCTTGACACAGCAAAGAAAATCTAAGCTCTGTGTCTCTGGATAGTCTAGCACTTCCAATATAACCTTTTCTCTCCTCATTTCTGTGGTCCAGTGAAACTCATCCTCACGTCTACAGCTGTATCTTGGGCTGTTTGGTCCACCCTTTGGGCTGCTGCGTCTGTTGAACTCCTATTCATTCCTCAAAAACCAAGGAAAAGCTACCATCTCCAGGAAGTCTTCCCCTCATCTCTCACAGAAATAATTCACCTTTTCTTCCTTTGCTTCTATGGTGTTTTCTATAGTAGCATCTTTTGGGGAGCACCCCCCACTTTGTCTTGTGTTACAGCTCTCTATATGTATGTTCCCTCCCCTTCTAGGTATTTAGCTCCAGCCCCATTCGATGCCATGTCTAATGCTTGGTACGTTATTGGGGTTCAGGAAATACTTGACTAGGGCCTTGGTTCTCCTCTTCCTGCTCTTGCCCTCACCTTGCTTCTGGGAATGGTTTCTGATGAGACAGGAGAAAGCCAGACCAGAAGCTTCTACCCAAGCGAGCCAGTGGCTGTCTTTCCCAGAGTGTGAAGCACATACCCCCACACCTGAGGAGGGCACCCCCAGCCTTCAGCCATAGCCCAGGGTCCAGATTGGGCAAAGTAGTGGCTCTGAGCCAGCGTGATGTCTCTGAGAGTCTGATGGACATCACCTCTCCCAGGCAATGCTGCAGGCTCATGTGTACAGCCACAGACTGGGGTACATATAGTGGGATATTTGTTCCAGAACCTCCCAGCTGCACCTTGATGCTCTATAGGACAGTCACAGAAGCCTCTGGTCAGCAAGCTAGGTTGTTCACACATTTGGTTTTGGAGGTCAGCCTTTCAAAATGAGGGGCCTGGGGAAGAGCCTGGGCCCCACCGGCTGTGCTGCCTGCTCCCTTGGGGTCCCATCTCGGCTAGAGGCCTCTGTCTGGACCTGAGATGGGCCTGGCAAGGGTGGGTCAGGCCCATCCAATGTATTACTTGCCCAAACTCTTGCCCAAAGTCCTGGCCAGCCGCCTACCAGCTCAGAGGCGATGAGGTCTTTCTTTTCAGAAGGTACTTCTGGTGGTTTCCCAGCTCTTTTCCTCCTGCAGTGGCGTGGGCCTGGCTCGAGCACATTTTGAGAAGCAGCCTCCCTCCAACCTCAGGAAATCCAACTTCTTCCACTTCGTGCTGGCCATGTATGACCGGCAGGGGCAGCCCGTGGAGGTGGAGCGCACCGCCTTCATTGACTTCGTGGAAAAGGACCGAGTGAGAGGCTCGTGGGCTCGGCTGGACGGAGTGTGGGGACGAGGAGGAGGGAGGGCTCCCGGGACCTCCCTCTGATGGATAGATGGTGGAGGAGTGGAGAAAGGGGAGTGAATGGATGGAAGGGAGGAAGAAAGGGTGGGGTTAGGGAAGAGGGTTGGTGGGGTGGCTGGAGCACCGGAGCATCCTCCCCACCTTGGCCCTGCAGGAGCCTGGGGCTGAAAAGACCAACAATGGGATCCATTACCGCCTCCGGCTGGTGTATAACAATGGTGAGTGAAGTCCACTGCCCACTGGGTACCAAAGCCCCATAGGACACATATACCCTGTCGTCAGGGCTGAGGAGGCCCCTGGCTCCAGGTAGGGAGTGTGTGGAGTCCAGACCAGTCATCAGAAGCCGCAGATCCTCCACATGCAGCAGCTCTCTCCACCTTCCCACCCTTAGGACTTCGGACAGAACAGGACCTCTACGTGCGTCTGATTGACTCCATGTCCAAACAGGTGAGCCAACCGGAGGATGCTTAGGCCGTCTCACCCTCTCTTTGGACCCCATATCCTGGTGGTCTGAGTGAGCATCTTTGTCCTTGCCCCTGTCTCTCTGTGCTGCCACCCCCACTGGTCTGGCTCCCCCCAGCCCTCATCCTAGCCTATGGCAGGAGAATCGTGGTCCTTGCCCTTAGTCTAGAAAAAGGCAATGTTTTTTGAAGCCCCAATCTTAGGTCATATTCCCTAGAAACCCAGCACAGATGGAGATTCAGCTACACAAGGCTTATGGGAAAGGCAGAGAGGGGGCTCTCAGGAGAAAGGGAGGGAAGCAGGACAGGGGAGGGGATGTTCAGCAAGGGTGAGGTCTCAGCTGGAGTCCAGCCTTGCCCTGATCCACCGGAAACTCTGGAGAAGGAATGACACCAGTGTTGTCCCCACCTTGCAGCAATTTGGCCAGGATTCTGTGCCCTGTGTCAGTCAGTCATTGGCTGTGGAACACAACTAAGGCGAGCTTATAACCTTCTAGATGTGTTTGGGCAAGGTGGCTGTTATCTGCTGAGAACATTCTCAAGAGAAAACCCTTACCAGCCAGTAATAATTGCAACGGGGGGGGGGGGCATACAATGGCCCAGAAAAGGGGACCGGGTGGGGCCCCAGAGCTTCTACTGCAGACCCTCAGCACCCTGGTGGGCTTTGCAGAGAAGTTGTATGCACTGGTGAGGGAGTAGAGCCTGAAATGGACTGATCAGTGGCCCCCCAAATGCAACATGGAGACTTGGGCTTTCCCACACAGCAGGGTCTTCTGGGGGTTTCCACCCAATCTCAGGGCAGAGAAAGAAATGGTTTGTTTCTAGAAAGCCTGTGGTCCTTGTGGGAGGGAAAAGACAGAATGAACAGTGACAGAGTAGGACTGTGTGGGGGACAAGTGTGGAAGATGTTGAAGACAGTTCAGTGAGAAAGGGACCCCACAAGTGGGACATTGAGGGGAGGCCTGGGGGATTATAAAATGGGAAGCCAGATTCGCGGTTTAGGAAGCTTGCTCCTTGCTTCGGCGCAGAGAGTGGGGGACCCATGAGGAGACTGATGGAATAGTCCAAGGGGGAGACACTGACCTGGGCCAGGGAAAGCTGATGAGCCGGCTGGGGTAGCCTACAGGACAATACTTGTGCGCAGAAGCAGAGGTCCATGGGAATGGTGGGATAGGAATGTCTACCCCCATCCCAGCCTGACCTTGGTGCTTGGTCTTGGGACCACCCTGGCCCTAAGCAGAGCCAGAACTGGAAAAAGCTGTCTGTGGACAAACAGAATCTACAGACCTCATGCCACTCAGGCCCTCCCTGGTGGTAGTCCTGGTTCGGGGAGCCAGACGCCCAGCTCCTGCTTTGCACTCGTCGGTCTCCCAAGCAACTTGGAAGGCACGATCTTCCCACGGGGCAGAACCCATCTCTCCCCCTGCATGTGACATAAGAGGAGCCTCCTTCCCCTTGAGCCTGTGTTCTTCCTCTCTCCTCCAGGCCATTATCTATGAAGGGCAGGACAAGAACCCTGAAATGTGCCGAGTGCTGCTCACCCACGAGATCATGTGCAGGTGAGAAGGGCTGGGTCATTTTCACCTTGTCCATTGGCCAAGAGGTTGCCAAGGACCCCCCACCAGGCCCTGTCCCCCACCCCCACCATTGCCACAACCACCCTCCCTGCTGTTCCCCGGGGAAGCCTGGTGGTGGGGAGGCAATGAGGGAGGAGGGAGGCCCCTGGGCCCAGGGCTGGCTGAGGAGAGGGTCCTGGAGGCCCCATTAGCCTGGCCTGTTTGTGTGGTGTCTCCAAGTGTTTTTATAAGAGAGGCCTCCTGCCACTACTGGGAAGCTTACTAATAAAGCTCAGGGGAGGGCTCTCCGGGGGATGTGGGGGCGGGGCCTGGGCCTCCTGGATTTGCTCTGGAGCAGCAGGGAGGAAACTTTGCTCCCTCCTACTTGACCCTTGGGGCACTTCCTGGGTGGGGCAGGGTAGAATGGGAGGAACACAGCTCTTGGTTCCCCTTCCCCATTACCACAGGGTTTGGCATTTCCAGACAAGGTCTTCCAGGAGACGCCAGTCACACAGCATCCTTGGAGGCAGCCCTCATACCTGGAAAAGAGAATTCATAGTGCTTTAAAAATCTGGTTGGGATGGTGGCTACCTTTGGGAAGAGTAGTAACAAGGAAAGAACACGAAGGGGCTTCTGGGGTGCTGGTCACATGGTATTTCTTGGTCTGGGTGCTGGTTACATAGATGGGTTCACTTGTGATCATTCACAAGCTGCACACTTACAACTTGAGCACCTCTCTCTATGTATAAAAAGTGTACACACAGAGAGTGAGGATCCTGTAGGAGGCCAGCAGTCTGCCCTTTGCTGGATCCTCCAGGAACAGAGCAACTTTGGGACAAGCATTTCCAGGACAACCTTAACCCCAGGGCTGGGCTTTCCGGGACCCTGTGACAGGAACCTCACTGCCTTTCCCCTCCAGGCCCCTGGCGGTGAGCCCCTCTTACCCAGGGAGTCCATATCCAGAGAGGGGACATCAGCATCTTTATCTCACAGCAACACACACACACACACACACACACACACACACACACACCACAGATGCACTGTAATCTCCCTCTCCTTACTTCCTTCCTCCTTCTCTCCCTTCTCATCTTTCTATCAGCCGGTGCTGTGACCGAAAGAGCTGTGGCAACCGGAATGAGACACCCTCAGACCCCGTCATTATTGACAGGTACAGACTGGGAGCGGGACCTGGGAGCTGCTAGGCCTGGGCAGACTGGGTTCAGTCACAGAACACTGGTGGCTCCAGGGAGGAATGGAGCACCCACCCCCACCCCCTTCCACTCCTATATTGGTGGCTCTGAGCAGAGGGAGAAACTGTCAGATACCAGGGAGCCACCAGCCATGGCCCCCTGAGTGAAGCCGTGGCAAACTTTCTGGTGCTAGACTTAGGAGCAGTGTTTCCTCACCCAAGGAGCCCAGGAGGAGCAGAGGCAGGAATGGAGATGGGGTGGAGGAAGTGGACCAGCCCCTGAGAGAGGCTGGGAGAATGGAGGGGCTGGCATGGGCCGGACAGGGGAAGCTGGGTTCTAGTCCAGGTGCCACCTGTGTACTGTTTGACTTGACTTCTCTGAATGTTGCCTTCATATGAAAACTGGGGAAACATTTGACAGGTTTCAGTCATAGGACTGTCAAGGTGATGCATGTGAACATTCATTCTACCCCCATGATTTAAAAAATTATTTCATTTGTTTTTGGATAGGAAATACATATATAAGATACAAAATTCAAAAGGTACAAAATAGTAAATAATGAAAAGTAAGTCAGCCCCCACCACTATGTACAGCATACTACACACACTCTTTCATACTTAACTTTTTAAAAAAATTCATAACATATAAATATATCTTAAAGATCATTCTGTATTGGAACATAAACCTTGCCTTATTCTTCTTTTAATCAATAAAACATTCACAAGGTGCAAAATTTCAAAAAGTTTAAGAGGGTTCATAGTGTCTCCCACCTCTTCCTCTGACCCATCCATTGTCCTCCAAGTTAGCAGTTTCTTGGGTGTCCTTCCTGACATAGTCAGTGCATATACAAGGAAATACAGAGACATACTATTTTTGCATCTTTCCCTTTGTTTTTATAAAAAATGGTGGCATATTAAATGATTAGCACCTCTCTCTTTCTCTCCATATATATGTGGGCTGTTTGGAAAAAAATCCGGGCATACATGCCTCTATTTTTCATATTATGTGGCTGGATACTTTCTGGACAGCCCTCATATACATATATATGTGTATGTATATATGTGTGTGTGTGTGTGTTTGTGTGTGTGTGTGTGCACATATTTTATATATATGAACTTATATCAAGATACAAGCAGTCTCATTACTTTTTGCTACTGTAAAATATTCCATTGTATGGTGGGACTATATTTCTTTCAATAGTCCTTATTGCTCGACATTTGGGCTGTTTTTATTCTTTTTTCAGGGATAAAGTATGCTGCAATTACTTTGTCCATGTGTCATTTTGCACATATATAAATGTATACGAAAGATATTACCAGAAGTAGAATTGCTGGATCAAAAGATAGATGCATTTGTAATTCTGATAGTTATTGCCAATTTACCCTCTGTAGAGATTATACCAATTGACATTCGTACCAGCAACTTTGAGAATGCCTGTTCCCCACACTCTGGCCAATTAAGTAGGTTGTTTATTCATCCAACAAATAATTTTTCAGCATCCACTCTGTGACAGGGTTTCTTCCATATGCTGTGGATTAAACAGTGACCAAAATACACAAAAAGCCTTGTGTGCATGAGCTTATGGTCTAGTAGGGGAGATAAACATAAGCTGATGGAATGAATAAAATGTATAGCATGTTAGATGATGATAATGGCTAAGGAGAAAAACAAAGCCATCAGGAAGGGTCAGAGAGTGCCCAGGAAGGGAGTATTGCAATTTTAGAATATGTAAGGAAGGCCTCACTGAAAAGATGACATTTCAGCCAAGACCTAAAGGAAGAAAGGGAGTGAGCCATGTATGAATCTGGGAGGAAATGTTCTTGGCAGGAGTATGTCTGGTGTGTTTAAGGGACAGCAAGAAGTTTCAGGTGATTGGAATAAGAGGGGCAGTAGGAGGAAGTGATGTTGGAGAACTGGTGGGTGAGGCATAAGGAAGGCAAGGTCATGCAGGATCTTGTAGGCTGCATGTGGGCCATGCTTGTAGGCTTTTGTGAGGACTTTGGCTTTTATTCTGAATGATATGGAAGGCACTGGGTGGGGGCGAGAGCATTGAGAAGAATGATATGACCTGATTTATAGTTCAGCAAGATCACACAGGCTCCTGTGTTGAAGATGACCTGTAGGAGGCAAGAGTGGAAAGCAGGGAGATGAGTTAGGAAGCCAGGTGAGAGATGATAGAGGCCAAGACCAGGATGTTATGACAAGAAGTTGTAAGGAGTGGTTGGATTCTGGATATATTTCACAGGCAGAAGTGACAGGATTTGTGATGGAACAAGAGAGACAAAGTGACAGAGAGAAGTCAAAGACATTGCCAAAGTTTCTGACTTGAGCAACTTAGAAAGAACGTCTCTTTGCTGAGAAGGGCGAGATTTCAGGAGGAACAGGTTTGGAAGGAGGAAGGTCAGGAGTTTGGTTTTGGACGTGTTATATTTAAGATGCTTACTTAACATCCAGGTGTGGGTGTTGGAAAAAGCAGCTGAAAACATGAGTATGGCTCTCAAGGGAAAGGTCCAGGCTGCAGGTAGAAATTTGAATGAATGAAATCATCAAGGGAATGAGTGTTGATAGAAAATAGAAGTTCAAGAACTGAATCCTGGGGTGTCCAGTGTTTGGAAGTCATGGAGATGTGCGATGAGCAAAGAAGAATGAGGAGCAGCAGTCAGTTAAGTCAGAGGGAAGTTCGGGGAGTAGAGTGTCTTCAAGGCCTAGACAAGAAAATATGCCAAAAAGCAAGCAGTAGTCAACTGCATCGTGTGGACATGATAAAAAGGGGCTAAGGATTGACCATTGAACTTAGCAACGTGGGGGACATTGGTGACCTCCACATGAGCTATTCAGTGGAGTGGAGAGGCAGAAGTCTGACAAGGGTCTAAGAGAGAATAGGAGAAGTGAGATCAGAGACAATGAATGGAGGAATTCTTTTGAATTTTTCTCTGTAGGAATCAAAGAAATGGGGTGGTGGCTGGACCACAATGTAAGATCAAGGGGACAAAAACATATATAGCTTGTTTACAAGCTGTTGAGAAAAACCCAGTAGAAAAAGGGATAAGAGATAGAAGGGAGAATTGCTAAAGCCATGTTCTTTAGTTGGCAAAGATAGGAATGGATCACATGCACCGGACTGATTTTAGCTGAAAGCAGACACAGTTATCGATGGAAACAGCAGGGGAGACAGAGAACCTGGACACAGAAGTGAATAAAGGGGTATATCCAATCTGGGAGCTTGCAGACATTCTCTTCACATTGCTTTGTTTTCTCAGTGAAATAGGAAACAGAGACAACAGTTGAGGATGAGGATGGGAAGGGAGACACTAGGGCCTGAAATAGTTGTTCAGAGAAGTGAATGGACCATGGAAATGTCACGTGATTGCCAAGCAGTGCTAAGGGCCCGCCTGAAGTTTGTAGTCAGAAATTTAAAGTGAGAACTTTCTCCCGCCAGGCAGAACTACACAAATGCAGGTACAGAGCAGGTGAGTGGTGGCTTAAAACCAGAGTTAAGGGCTTCCCAAGTGAGTACAATAAAACATGAGAGGGCAAAAGAGTGAAAGTGTATGAAGAGGTGTTTACAAAAGTGAAACAAGGAATTTAAGTGTGAGGAGAGGAATGCAGGAGAGGGAAGAGAAGGCAGGATGAGAGGCACATAGGTTCGGATGGAGCCAAAGAATTATTGGAATGGAGGTTCTAGAAGGGGCTTGAGCTGGAGGCTAGAAGGTGGTTAGAGAGTGGGGTGCCTGTAGGTAGAATTATTTGGGAATTGCATTTATTGGTCATGTGTGGCCAAGGGAGGATAAAGACAAGGACATTGCAGGAGGGATACTCAAAGAATGGAGAGGAGAATGTGTTGGAAGAATTATCTATCTATATTGGTATTGAAATCACCAAGAATTATGACAGGACCAATGTTCAAGAGCACATATAGTGATTCAGGACTAAAATCTTCAAGGAATGCAGGCAAGTGATCTCAGGATTGAGAAATGACTACAACAAGCAGAGGTTACCTTTTATTTTTCATCTTTCTCCATCGTATAAATCAATTGTGATATCCCAGGGAATTCCACTGCGCTTGCTCTGAGGTTGAGTACACATTCATGTATTTAAAGTGTATTTGTATTTCCTTTTCTGTGAACTGTCTGTTCATAGCTTTTGCTTATTTTTCTATAAAGGATTGGCTTTTGTTACTGATCTGTAGGAGTATATATTAAGGAAATTAGCCCTTTTAAGTACTTTGGATTTTTATCCTATTCAGAAATGCCTTTATCATGCCAAGATAGTATTTTAAAAAATTTATCCTGTGGTTTCTTCTAGTACTTTTATGGTTATATTATTTACACTTAAATAGTAGATCCATTTGGAAAAAAATTTTAAGTTATTATATCCTAGATGATCCATAGAAAAGAAAAATTTATCAAAATAAAAATTAGGAAGCATAATAATCAACGTACACTTGTGAACCTATCAACAAACTTAAAATTAGAACATTACAAATACCATTGATGCCACCACCACGTTCCTTCCTGTCTCACACCCACCCACTCCTAAAGGTAATAAAATAAAGTTGAGTTTTGTGTTTATCATGACCTTGCTTTTTAAAAAGTAAATTAGGACAGGTTGTATATTAGACATTTTGTTTCATTGTGCTTGTGTTTAACTATAAAAATGATGTCATTTTTATATATAGTAGTCTTCTAAAATGTCCTTTTTAAATTCAGCATTATATTTCTAAGATTTTTCTATGTTGCTATATTTAGTTGTAGTTTGTTGCATTTTATTTTTGCTGTGATAATCAAAGCCGCTAGGAACACTCTTGTTTGTCTCTCCTAATTTGAATGAGTTTGTTTAGGATATAAACCCGAGGCTGAAATTAAGTGTCTTTTATTTATTTTTCTTGCCTGATTGTACTAGCTAGACCTTTCAGTACAATATTGAGTAACAGTAGTAAGAATGGACATCTGTCTTGCTCCAATCTTAGGTGGAAAGTACTGACTTTCACCATCACATATGTATGTGTGTATGTATGGTTGTAGGTATGAGGTATGTAGCTATATGTTTTTCATAAACGCCTTTTATCAAGTTTAAGAAATTCCCTACTATTTTCAGTTCCTGAGAGTTTTTATCAGAAGTGGATGTTAGATTTGTCTAATGCTTTTTCTGCATCTATTGAGATGATTACAGATTTTTTGAGTTTAATATTATAAAGTACTTCAATTGGTTTTCCGATGTTAAACCAACCCTACATTTCCCAGATAAACCTCACTGGGACACGGTGTGTTATCTTTGCAATAAGGGTCCACCTAAGATTTGTGGTAAATAATATAAAGTGAGAACTTTCTCTAGTCATGCAGAGCTGCACAAATGCAGGAATTGATTTAATAAAATTTTGTTAAGAATTTTTGCATCAATCTTCATGATGACTCTTTGTCTGGTTTTGGTATCAGTTATGATATGCTGGCCTCATATTAATAGAATAAGTTGGGAGTTATTTTGTCCTCTTCAGTTTTTTGGAAGAGTTTGTGTAGAATTGGTCTTACTTCTTCCTTAAGCTCTTCTAGAATGAGCTTTGGTAACTTGTTGGGGTTTTTTTAAGGAATTTGTCCATTTCTTATAAGTTGCTGAATTTGTTGGCATAAAATTGTTCATAATATTCTCTATTCATTTAATATCTCTAGAATCTGTAGCAATGTCACTACTCTTATTTCTGATATTGGTGAATTATGTCTTCCATCTTTTTTTCCTAAGCATTGTGACTACAGGTTTATCCATTTATTGACTTTCTAAAAGAACCAGCTTTTGATTTCACTAATTTTCTCTATTGTTTTTCTGTCTTTTATTTTTATGTGTATTAATTCTTTTCTTCTGCTTACTTTGGGTTTAACTTCCTCTCCTTTTTCTGGTTCCTTAGAGTGGAAGCTAAGATCTTTGATTTAAGGCCTTTCTTTTTGTTTAAAATAGACTATTAGTGCTTTACATTTCTCCCTAAATACTGCGTTAGGGGCATATCACAAATGTTGATATGTTATGTTTTCATTTTCATTCAGTTAAAATATTTTTCTAATTTCCCTTTTGAGTGCGTTTGTTTGTTTGTTTGTAAACCTGTGTGTTAGTTAGTTTCCAAAAATTCAGGGATTCTCCTAGAGTCTTACCATTATTGAGTTCTAATTTAATTCTGTTGTCAGAAAGCATATACTTTGTACATCTTGAATTCTTTTCAAAGAAGTGTTTTGCCATTTGTTTTATGGCCCAGAATTTGGCCTACCTCATAAATATTTTGTGTGCACTTAGGAAGAATGTGTATTTTGTATTGTTGGGTGAAGTGTTCTATAAATATCAAACAAGTCAAATTATTTGATAGTGTTGTTTGAGTTTAGTATATCCTGACTGATTTTTTTTGCCTATGTAATTCTGTTATTGAAAGCAGGATATTAAAATCACCAATAATTATTTTGTATTTGTCTATTTCTCCATGCAATTCTATCAGTTTTTCTTCATGTAATTTGAAAAACTGCCATTAGGTACATATTTGTTTAGGATTACTATGTCCTCTGTTTAATTGACCTCTATCATGAATCCATGACATCTACTTTGATAAAAATATAGCCACTCCAGCTTTCTATCGACTAGTATTGGCATGATAAATCTTTCTCCATCCTTTTACTTTTAACCTATTTATGCCTTTGTATTAAAAGTACATTTCTTTTTTTTTTTCTTTTTTTTTTTCTTTTTTTTTTATGTGGGTAGTTCCCTGACTGGGAATCGAATCCAGGCCACAGCGTTGACAGTGCCAAAGCCTTAGCCATTACAAAAAGTGCATTTCTTGATACAAAGAACAAACTGATGGGAGGGGGCTTGTGGGGCTGGGTGAGAAAGGTGAAGGGATTGGGAAGTACACATCGGTAGTTATAAAATAGTCACAGAGATGTGAAGTACAATATGGGGAATGTAGTTAATAATATTGTAAAAACTATGTACAGTATCAGATGGGTACTAGACTTATCAGGGGGAATCACTTCATAGATTATATAAATGCCTAACCACTATGCTGTACACCTGAAACTAATATAAAATAATCTTGAGAGTCAACTATAATTTTAAAAATATTTATAGTCACAGGTTGTAAGGTACAACATAGGGAATATAGTCAATGGTATTGTAATAGCTATATACAATGTCAGATGGGTAGTAGGGTGGTTTGAGTTATCACTTTGTGAGATGTGTAAATATCTAATCACTGTTGTTTTGTATACCTAAAACTAATAATTAAAAAAAATGTAAAAACTGAATTTCTCATAGGTAGCATATAGTTTGGTCTTCTTTTAAAAATCCAATCTGATAATTTCCACCTTTCAATTGGAATATTTAGGTCATTTACATTTTAATGTGGTTATTAATATGGTTAGATTTGTGGGTATAAACTTGACTTTTATTTTTCCATTGTTCTGTTTCTTTTTATTCTTTAGATTTGGGATTTTTTTTTTCACTGTTCAAGGTTTATTTGGTGTTTTAGTTGGTATGACACTTAGAAAGTTGGATGCATTATTTTTATGTAGACTTTTCTTTTTACATTTTATGCCAATGTACACTATTCTGATACATAAGAGTACACAAAATAAGATCCTTTGAAAACAGTTATACACAAGACATGCAATTTTAGGTTTATACATTAGATCCCAGGATGTGACTGATGGGAGAAAAATAGTTAAAAATATGGAACGCTTCACGAATTTGTGTGTCATCCTTGCACAGGGGCCATGCTAATTTTCTCTGTATCATTCCAATTTTAGTATATGTGCTGCCGAAGCGAGCACTAGATTTGGGAATTTTTATTATTCTATTTTATTTCCTTTATTGGTTTATTAGCAAAACTTTTTGTTATTTTTAGTAGTTGCTTTAGGATTTACAGTACACATCTTTAACTTATTGTGATCTACTCTGTTATATCACTTCATGTATAGTATGCTATTGTGTCATAAATTTTATTTTTATATATATTATAAAATCCAGAGTGCAATGTTATGATTTTTGTTTAAACAGCTAAATATTTTTAAAGAGCTTTAAATACTATGAAAAAAAAATCTTATATATTTACTCATATAGTTACCATTTCCATTACTCTTTATTCCTTTCTATAGATCCAGATTTCCAGCTGTTACTATTTTTATTGTTGTTATGCCTGAAGGGCACCCTTTAATATGTCTTGCATGTTTTTTGAAAGATATTTTCACTGGGTATAAAATTTTAGATTGACAGTTGTTGTTTTAAGCTGTTGCTCCACTATCTTCTCTCTTGGATTTCTGATGAAAAATCTGATACCATTGTTATCTTTGTTCCTCTTTGTGTAACATGTCTTTTATCTCTGGCAGCCTTTAAGATTTTCCCTTTATTATTTATTTTTTTAGCAGCCTTGATTAAGATATGCCTTGGTATAGTTTTCTTTATGTTTCTTGTGCTTGGAAGGTTTTTATCTTTTTGGATCTATGAGTTTACAGTTTTCATTACGTTTGGAAAGTTTTTGACCACTGTTTCTTTAGATATTTTTTCTACCACCCCTCCTTGGGACTCCTGTTACCCATATATTAAACGGCTTCAGTTGTACTGTAGCTCACTGCTAATTCTTTCTCTTTTTTGGGGGGGTGGGGAGTGGTAAAAATTTTTTTTCTGTATTTCATTTTTGGATAGTTTCTACTGCTGTGCCTTCAACTTTTTTTCTAATCATTTTTTCTGCAATATCTCAGTATCTTATCTGCTGTTAATTCCATCCAATGTATTTTTATCGCATATGTTGTACTTTTCATCTCTGTAAGTTTGATTTGTATCTTTTTTATATCTTCCATGTCTCTACTTAAATTTTTGAACATGCCAAATACAATCATAATTACTCTTTTAATGCCCTTTTCTGCTAATTTTAATATCTATGTCTATTCTATGTCCATTTTCAATTGATTATTTTCTTCCATATGGGCCATATTTTTTTTGCATCTTGTCATGCACAGTAATCTGTTATTGGATGCCAGACATTGTGAATTTCTCCCTTTTGGGTAGTGGATACTTTTGTATTCCTAAAATCTTCTTGAGCTTTGTTCTGGGATGCAGTTAAGTTAGTTGAAAACAGTTTGATCTCTTGAGTCTTGCTTTTATGATTTCCTAAATGGGTCCACAGCAATAATCGATCTGGAGCTAATTATTCCTCACTATTAAAATGAGACATTCCTGAGTACTGTACACAGTGCTTCATGAATTATTAGTTGTTTTCAGTCTAGCTGGTAGAAACAGGCACTATTCCCATCCCTGTATGAGCAACAATACTGCTCTTTTTATTCCTTTGGGGTGATTCTTTCCATGGCCTCTTTCTTCACATGCATGCACTGATTAGTACAGCACTCAGATTCTCTTTCTGTGCACCTCTTTCCTCTGTAAGACTCTGTCCTATGAAGTCTAGCTACTTCTATCTCTCTGAGCTCTCAGTTCTATCTCCTTATCTCTGGAAGTCTGCTGGGCTCTACCTCAGTCCCCCACACCCTTCAACTCCATGCTGTGGCCTAGAAAATCTCAAAGCATTATGCTGGGACATTTATAAGGTTCACCATGTTTATTTCCCATCTCTCAGGGATCACTGTCCTTTGTTATCCAATATTATTGTCTCAAAAAATATTGTTTTGTGTATTTTGTCTGGTTTGTTTTGTTTTCAGGCCACAAGTAAATGTGGTCTCTATTACTCCATTCTGGCTTAAGCAAAAGTAGAAGTGTTTCTTAATATCCAAACAGGTGGTTTTTTTTCTTTCTTTCCTTTTTTTTTTAAATTAAATTTATTAGGATGATATTGGTTAGTAAAATTACATAGGTTCCAGGTGTACTGTTCTTTATCATCTATGTGTTGCATGTGTTCTCACTACCCAGAGTAATTTTTTTTCTATCATGTATTTGAATCCCCATCCCTTCTTTCCCACCCACAGGTGGTATTTTTTGAGTTATCTTTTGTTACCAATTTCTAATCTAATTGTCTCACTGAATCTACTGTTATCTATGTCCATTAAATCAGGATTGTCTGCTGTGTTGTTTAGTTCTTTACTTATCATTGTCTGTTTGGCCTATTAAAATTTAGCGATGAATTTTCAGCTTATCCTTGTGGGTTCCATTAATTTTTGATATATATATGAGGGCTGTCTGGCAAAAACTCCAGCCATAAATGCCTTTATTTTTCATATTACGTGGCTGGATACTTTCCGGAGAGCCCTCGTATATTATTCACTCTTTTATTAAGTGTGAACAAGTTAGAAATCTTGTAGCTTCCTTCTCAGTTGATATTCTTATCAACAATTATTGATCCTTAATTTCTAATAATAATTTTGCTCTAAAGTCTATTTTATCAATATTATTTAGAGCAGTGGTTCTCGACCTTCCTAATGCCACGACCCTTTAATACTGTTCCTCATGTTGTGGTGACCCCCATAAAATTATTTTCATTGCTACTTCATGAGTGTAATTTTGCTACTGTTATGAATCATAATGTAAATATCTGATATGTGTTTTCCGATGGTCTTAGGCGACCCCTGTGAAAGGGTCATTTGACCCCCAAAGGGGTCGCGACCCACAGGTTGAGAACCGCTGATTTAGAGACTTTCTCAACTTACTTGTGGTTGTATTTGCCTCATATTTCTTTTACATCCTATTAATTTCAACCATTATGTACCCTTATGTTTCAGATATTTCTCTTTTTTAGTACATATTGCTGGATTAAAAATCTAGTCTGTTTTTAACCTGACAAGTTTAGTCCATTTACTTTATTGACATTATTGATTTATTTCAACTACTTTCTATCATCTTTGTGCTTTCTATGTGTTCCACTTCTTGCATGTTTCTTCGTTTTGGTTTCTTGCTATTTAAAATGGTTTTACTATTTTCTTTGATGTGGCGTATGTGTTTTTTATTCCATTTTCCCCTTTACTGATTTGGAAATGTATTCACTTCATTTCTATTATTTTAGTTATTCCTCTTGAAATTTGCTGTGTATTCTGAACAAAGTCATAATTCCTTTCCTGACTAATATTAGAATCTTTGACAGTGGTGTGCCTGCACTGGCTCATACTAACTCACAAGAGCTAACTATTAGCAACTCTTCTCAATTTCATGTTCAGTGACATCACATTGGTAGGTTGAAGTCAGCCATGGGGAGAACATACAACCATAGAAATTGACAAGCACCATAAATCGGGGTTTTCCCTCCTCTGGAAATGGCTATTAAACATTTACCAGGGGTTCCCTGATGTAGTGGCTAAGGCTTCGGCGCTGGCGCTGTCAGCGCTGCGGCCTGGGTTCGGTTCCCAGCCTGGGAGCTACCCACATATAAAATAAATAAACAAACAAATAAATAAAAAACATTTACCAGCACACCATTTGTCTTAGGCCATTCTAATATTTATAAGCCATGCAACCCAGAATATTAATTTGTTTTAAATTCCACACATTCTTACTACTCTTCTTATTTTATAGAAACAATTTTTCTTTAGATTTACCAAACTTTCACTCATCTTTTTCTTTTTTGCATCTCAAACAACTTTTTGTGAGGTCATTTTCTGAAGTCCATCTTTTAGAAATTTCCCCTTCAGGGAAAGTCTGCTGGTAATAAACCATTCTCACTTTTGTTTTACTATAAATGTCTTGATATCACTCTGTTTCTGAAATATGGTTTTCCTGGGAACACAATTATAAATTGGCAGTTATTTTTTACTGAGCTCTTTGAATATATTTCTGCACTGATCAGTGCAGTAGCCAATAGCCACACGTACCTATTGGGCACTTGAAATGAAACTGCCATGACTGAGGAACTGAATGTTTAATTATATTTACGTTTTAATTAATTGAGATTTAAATAGCCACATTAAAATGACTATCTTATCAGACATCAAGGCTCTAAGATTAAATATTTTCTTGATTGGCCAGGATGACTGCTCTCCTCCTCTGACTCCCGGAGGTGGACAGGAGCTGTGGGCTATAATCACTCTTTATCACTCTCTGGCATGTCCTTGTGCCTGATGTACAATGGGTGTCCTTCAGTGACACTGTTAAAACAGGTCATATCTGAGCCATCTGGCAGAAGTAAGCTCTAATGTATGTACCCTGTTGGTGTCAAACTTAAACCACAATCCCTAGATAAGTACAATGTGACAAATGTAATTTGATGAGAAGGGGTTGTGGGAGCTGTGAGAGAATTAGCCCCCATTTCTCATCCAGTGGTCAGTGGAACATTCCTTGTTTTCCTCTGTGGCCACCACACCAGCCCATGATAGAAGCTGGTGTTTCTCCCTACCCTTTCCAGTAGGATCTCTGCACTCCCACATTGATGCTGCAAGTACAGGTTTCTGTCTGCGGTCCATTTCGGCAATTGCCCTTGAGGTCCCAGAACCTCCCTGCTGAGTCCGTGCAGAAGTGGGACTGAAGTTTTCCCTGCCCCATCCCTTGCAGAGCTGGGAGCATTTGAGGGAGGGAGAAGCAGGTGGGCTTTATGCAAGATTCCCCCATGTGCCTTGGGGTTCATGTAGGCTGGGATGGCAATCACAAAGACAAGGGTCCCCAAGCCACCCCTAATTCAGAGCAAAGACTTAAGGGAAGACATCTGGGTAACTGAAACCAAGCTTGAGGTCAGAGTGGCCCTGATGCTAAGGCAGGCATGAAGCTGTGGGCAATGCCCCCAGAGGATATTGGAGGAGAGAGGGAGTGCCCACAAAAGGAGGCCTGGGGAACCATAATAGGTGGAGAGGGAGATGGCTAGTGATTGAACTGTCTGCACTTTGAATGGTAAACTCTCACCATAAAGCTAAGGGCTATTCAGGTTTAGGGGTCTCAAGTCAACCTGGAATGTCTGGCCACATGACTGGAAGTGAGGTCTTACCGCTCTCAGCTTCAGTTTCCTCGTTTGTAAAATGGAGCTGACTCTTAACCCCAGCTTGAAAGGATGTTGTGAGGTTAAGTTACAAGTATTTTCACAGTGCATGGTACAATCCCTGCCAAAATACCATTTCTTACCCCACCCGCCCTCACCTCAATTGACCATCTTAGAGGGTAAGCGCAACAGAGCCTAGTTAGCCACAAGAAAGTCAGAGCCAGGGAAGCGCTCAGAGTTGAGCAGGAGAGGAGTGTGAACCTCTGCCAGGGGCCCCGGAGTACCTGGGCTGGTAATGAGTCTGTCTCTGAATGGGAAGGGGGCAACACCCAGCCTTCTGCCTGTTCTCTCCGCGCTGGATCAGTGGTCACATTGTGGAAGGTGCCAGGCCTTGCCCACCCCCCACCTCTGCCTCTGTCATGATTCATAAATAAGAGGTCCCAAGATCTCTGGCTTTGCGGACTGGCTCACCCACCCATGGACAGAGGAACATACAACTTCATCTTCCCTTCAGTCTTGGGACCCCCACCTTCCCTTTATGTCCCCAAATTACTCACAAGCACACCTTCCTCTTCTGTGGCTTGTCGGCCTGTGCATCCCCAGCCCTGCAATCCATCCATCCTCAGCTCTGCAATCCATCCTACTTTTTTCCCATCCCTCCTCCTCTTCTGTTCTTCCCACCCTATGTTCACAGAAGACTCCTTGGACTTGGGGTACATGCAGGGGACATGTGTATCTCTGTGTCCACACAGGCACAAATGGGCTTCATGCTCAGGTGACCCACTGCAACCACACTCCAGCCTGTCCCTGCCACTCCATGTGGGGTGCCCAGAGGGCTCCCATTAGCAGCCTCTCCATCCCTCCCCTCAGGCCCCATTAGGGGAAAGTGGAGTTACCACCACTCTTCATGGGCAGCTGGGGGCCCCTTAGCAGTCTCTCCACCTCCTCTCCTCCTTCTCCTCAGGCCCCATGCCCAGCCCCGAGGTTTGGAGAGCCTAGTAAGTGCCCTATCAACATGTTAATCAAATTACTTAGGAGCTAAAATTGACGCTGTTCATTAATTATACAAGATTATGCTAATTGTGCATGCAAATGCATGCAGGGGAACAGAAGGTGTTCAGGCGCATGGTGGGCCATTAGCATAGAGGATGGGGTTTGGGTGCATTGGCATGCTAATGTATGCACCCTGGCTATTTATAGACCCCCAGCCCATCTGCACTACAGCCACCTCTGCCCTAGTGAGGATCACTGTGGGGACACAAAGTCCAGGTATAGCAGGTGGCTATGGCCCTGGGGACACTGGGCCTTGGCTGTTGGCCCAGGCTAAGACCAGGAAGCAGCATAGGCCTCCTCCATCCGGGCCACCCAACCTGGGCCTGGACTATCCCACCAACCTCCTCATTCACCATTCCTTCTCTGACCTAGGCCCTTTGGGACCTGCTTCTCCCTGGAGGCAAAATGACTCTTCCAAATGACACAGCCAGTAAGGAACCCCATGTTGACGCCCCATCACCTACAGGGTCCAAATCCCACATGATCTGGTGCCAAGACCTCGAGGCTCTGGTCCATAGCTGCCCTCCTCGGTCTTGTCAGGCACCGCTGGGGAAGTGTGCCATGCACGCCATCTGTCCCTTGGCAGGGCATTATTTCTGTTACATGGAGGGCTCCTGACTTCTACTTCTCTATGAGGGAAAATGCCCCTGATCCTCCAAGACTCAGAATGCCCAAGATCACATGTGACTTCTAGGACCCCCTCCACCTCTCCCAGGCAGAGTGGCTGCTGCAGATTACATTTAGCAAGTTACTCTGCCATGCCCACCACTCTAACTTATTGGCTGCACTTGAAGTTTCTCTCTTTCCTGCTGCATTATAATTTCCTTAAGATCTTGTTCATCTCTAGAATCCACTGCCTAACGCATAGAAGGTGTTTAATACATCTTTTAAAATAGGTGTATTGAATGAGTGAGAGAATGAATGTTCCAGCTGTCTGTATCCTCCTCCTCTGTCCTCGGGCTGGGGGCAGGGGGCAGCAGACAAGGAAAACAGTAGAGAGCACAGACGGTGACACAGAAGATGTTTTGTTTCCTCTGAGCCCTTTGGGGTGAAAATTAGTGGAGGATCCCCACACACACACCATTTTTCCCCATCCCAGGCAATGCCAACCTTTGACTTGGATATAAATATCTAGTTTTATTCTACCCTTTGCTCCCAATCTACTTCCTTTCCCAAGGCCTGCATAGGATACTCTGTTGTTTTGAACACCCTACCCCAACCATATATCCATTCACATTACTTCCTTTTGCTAGATCTGTATTTTTCAATATGGTAGCCACAAGCCACATGTGACTATTTAAATTACCATATTTTGTCATGTATAATACATACTTTTTTGGCCAAATTTGTGAGCGGAAAAATAAGGGTGCACATTATGCATGCGTAGTACTAATTCCATATCTATATCAATGTTTTTAATTCTTTTATTTATGCTTATGAGTTAAAAGTGTAACTCTAGAAATCAATAATGATATCCATACACAAAATAATACCCTATAATGAGATAATACAATAAATGCTAAACTTTCTTTATAATACAAAAAACAAGTACCTGAATATAAACAAATAAAATTTTAAATTAAAAAATTAAAATGAAAGATTTTTTTCCCTGAAAGTTTGGGCCAAAAACGTGGGTGCGCCTTATACACAGGAGCACATTATACCCAGAAATTAAAAACAAATAAGATTTTAAATTTAGTCTCAGTCACACTAGCCACATGCCAAGTGCCCAGTAGCCACATGTGGCTAGTGGTTATCACTTTGGGAGAAGTGTCATTGGGCAGAACTTGTATCCAGACACTCAATCCCTTGTTCCTAACAGTCCTATTGTAGCAAGTGCCCTTGGGCTCAGGCCAGCTCTTTCAGTTACTAACAGCTTTCTCTTTGGAAATGGGGACATAATTCCAGCTCTAAATATCTCATAGGGATATAGAGAAAAAAGCTGGTAAAAAGCTCTGTAATTTGGTTTCTTAGGATGAGAATCCCAGAAGCAGAGCTGGAGATGGGAATTCTTGTGAAAGTGATGTACTGGAGGAGAGTTCTGGGGAGAAAAGGAGTGAGTGAAGCAGGACCAGGCAGAAGGAGTTAGCAAGGTGGTCTCAGCTGGAGTCCAGCTCCAGCCTGATCCTTTGGGGAGTTCTGAGGTATGAATAGCACTAAGTGTTGGTCATCCTTGTGATGTCAGTCTGTTTTGACCATGGGCTGCTGGTGGGGAGCATAGGCGTCTTGTATTTGTTCGTGTTTTCTTCTAATAATTCCACTGGCAGCTCCTGGGACTTTATCTTTCTCTTACCACCCTTTCTGTGGGACCATGCCCCCAAAGACCCTCATGGTCACAACGAGGATGTCACTGGGCACAGGTCCTTCCTGGCCCAGGAGGCATCCTAAAATGCTCACCCTCCATGGGGGTACTCAGGTCACCAGTGCTGTGGGCTTGGCCCTGCCCAGCTAGGGAAAGGGATCCCCTTCCAGCTCCATGGCACATAGTGGGGGTGCTTCTTCCATCCCCCTACCCTCCCCACCCCAGGCATCATTCAGGCTTGTGGGGAGAGGTGCTTCTTTCATGGCAAGCAGTGTTCCACAGCCCAACAAAGTACAGATCCCTTCCTGCCTCAGGTCCCTAAAGGATGTCCCGGGCTCCAGAGCAGGATGGTGTGGTCCTCACTTCCCCAGACCCTGCCAAGCTCCCTTCTTTCCAAGGGAGTATGGGAAGGGCTGGAGGAAGGGAGGGAGGGAGGGGGAGAGGGAGGGAGGGAGAAGAACCAGGAATAAGATTGCAAAGTTAAATGCAAAAAACTCTTTAATGTCCATTGGACAATAAAAATTGTTACCCTTAAAAAAAGCTGTTACCCTTAGGGGTAATTTCTCTATTGAACAAAAATTATTTACTTCTCCCAACAAAAATCATTTGCTTCTCATCAGTTTTCCGTAAATTAGCACCTAACTTGATAGCGTCTGAACCCCAATCAATAGCAAATATGAGTCAAAGTTACTTTCCCTTGGGGAATCAGCTAACTCTTAGATGGCTTTGTTAATGTAACTCTCTAGTGTCAATATAAATCTAATGCAAGCCACATATGTAATTTAAAATTTTCTAGTAACCACAAATTTTAAAAAGTCACTGGTAACATTAGTTGGGACAATATATTTTTAACTCAATATATCCAAAATAACATTTCAACATGTAATCAATACCAAAAAATTTATTAATGCAATACTTTACATTCTTTTTATTTCTAATTAAACAATTGATATCTAATGTGTATTTTACACTTCCAGCACATCTCAGTGCAAACTAACCACATAGCCCTGGTGGCTGTCGAATGGGATAGTGAAGCTCCAGTTCAGGGGTTCTTAAACTTTAGGGAGCATCAGAATCACCTGGAGGGCTCATGAAAACACAGATGGTGCAGCCTCACCCCAAGAGTTTCTGATTCAGCAGTCCTGAGGTGGGGCCTGAGATTCTGCATTTCTAGCAAGTTCCCAGGTGATAGATAAGTGTTGCTGCTGGTCTGGGCACCACACTTTGAAAACCACTGTTCCAGGGGTGACTTTGCAATGACTCCCAGTTTTTTTGTTTTGTTTTGTTTTGTTTTGTTTTGTTTTGTTTTGTTTTGTTTTTGGCTTATTTGCAAGTTATGGATAATTTTTTTCAACAGCCCTAGAGCTGGCAGCAGGTAGGGGACACACTCAGCAGGCTCTCCAGAAAGCGTGTGCATTGGCTGGGCCTCTGGCTGGGTGCGGGCAGCCTGACTGACTACCAGCTGGTAGGGAGTGAGATGGGGGCAGCTCCACCACTGATGACATCCACTGTGTGCAGCTCTGAGCTAGAGGCTCAGAGAGAAAGGAAAGGGGGACTAACTCTCATCCCTGCCCCACCCCCAACCCCCGAGGGCCCAGCCTTTGTGTGGCTGTTTCTTACTCAACACTACTCTGCAGCTAGTGTCAGCCAGGCTCAAAAACAGAGATGTCCTGGGCAGGTCCTCAAAGATGAAGGTGCTGTCAGGGCCCTGGGCCTCTCAGAGTAGGGTGGTCCCTGAAGCCTAGAGTGGCCAAAAAAAAAAAAAGACAGGTAGACAGGAAATGAACCCAAAGGACAAATGCAGTCTGTAAGGGAAAGGGAAAGGGTGGGAAGACCTGCGGAGCAAGGGCTGTGGAGGGGGCCAAGAGGGAGCTCCCCTAGGGGGGGCCTGGACCTTGCAGGAAACAGGAGCCTGAGGCATTGGATGGTCAGAAATCCCAGAGGCTGTCCCAGAAGCAGGACTGGAGGATGCCTTAGCAGCCATCAGTTTCTCCTCTCCTGGTTCCCAGACAAAGATGGATGCCAGAAATGGAGGATTTGTCCCAGGTCACACAGTGAGTCTGTGCCTGGGCCAGAGCCTACGCCGCCAGCCCCATCTCAGGGAACCTTCCTCTGGATTCTGTTGGTTTGGAGTGGGGTTGGGTGCAGCAGGTGTGTCTGTGGATGCAAAGGAAGTGTGTTTCATCTGTGAGGCACTCCCAGACTTGTTACATCATCAGTGGCATCCAAGGGTGAGCGTTAATCCCCTTCACAACAAGGACTGTGTCCTGTGCCCCCGTGTCTACCACCTTGTAAAGGACTGTGCACATGAATACGGAATTTAAATAAACTGGTCCACACTGGATGTGATTAGAGTGTCTACACTCTATGTCGTATAAATGTGGGACATACCCGAAGTGGGGATAGCGTTGTTTATACGATAGGGTGTCTTATAGGGGTGTAGGGAGTCATTGCTATAGCACATAATGTGAGATAAATGGTATGTCTACACTCTATAGGTATACTATTTGAGAGCATTTGAGGTGCCTGCACCTTGGAGTGACCTATTGGGGTATATAGGGCACCTATACTGTGACTGCCATCTGGGGACATATAAGCTATTTGCACTGCTGGGTGTCCTGTAGGGCTGGATGAAGTGTCTACATGGTGGATGTGTACTATTTGGGGTCATATGACATGTTGCACCTCAGAGGGCTCTATGGGGGTGTACAAGTATACGTATCATAAACAGTATCAATATATCCATTACAAAGACTGTGTCTGCCTTATGTACTGTTACTCACAAAACATAGCCATCACACACAGGGCATAGCCACCACACTCAGGGTACACCCTTCAGAGAGGTACATGGAATTCATACTCCACATACAGCCTGTACTCATCACACACATATGGCATATTCATCACACATGTAGTCTATACGTCATGCACAGTGTAGGTGCATCCTGCATAGTATATGAACGGAAAGAATATGAGACTATATGCACTAATACAGTATATGATTATCTAAAATACAGTCATTGCAAATACTGTGTAGTCATCATATATATTCAATAGCAAGCAGATCCCCCTCCCTCCCTCACAGCAGATGCCCCACAAATCCCCCTCACACACAACAGATCTCACGCACACACATTCTACATCCACTGTGTACAGAGCAAAACCCTAGTCACACCAAGCCTACACCCATCATATACACGTGAGTACCTGCCAGACACACTGTACAAACAGGTACACAGTGAATACATACCTTCTTTTTCATATACAATAGTTGGGGGAGAAAGCACAGTATAGGCCTGCTTTTTAGACAAACACATGAGTCCTTCCAGGCTGTTGGCTGTGATGGTGGGGCCTTAGCCCTGCCACCCACCAGTGAGGTAACTGTGGATAATACTCTGGTTTTGTATTCTTAATAAACTTAGAACATTATCCATATCTGCCTTAGCCCCTACAGACTTTGTGAGCATCTGGGGAGATGCCCTTTACAAACTGTGATGTGCAGGGCTACAGTCCGTGAGGGTGCTGGCATGTGGCACAGCGTCCTAGGCCACTCTATGAACTCCTCGGTCAGCTTCCTCATTTTACCACCTCCCCCTGGTTTTGAACATATATTTAACTCATCAAAGTTGTCTCCAAAGTCTGCAAACATGGAATTCACGTTCAGAGGGAGATTTGTTACAGCCTCTGAAAACTAGTCCCCAAAGATGAGGTCCCCAAGGGTTGGGAGGGTACCACCTCTGGGACAGAGGTGTCCCCAAGGCAGCCCCTCATTGGGTGATAGTACTAGTCACCTTCCTGGAGAGGCACCTCCCTTGAGCCCTGCCTCTGCCCCACTGCTGACCCCTTAGGGCCTGTGGCATTCTCCCACACTGGGTGCCCCTCTGGGAACCTCTTTAGTTCCCTTTCCATGGTTTCCTTTCCGTTACATCAGCATGCATTTCCACCCACAGTGGACACCCCCCAAAATACTTTCAGTGGTGCAGACCTTGTGTACGAGTATAATGGACATATTCCTTGTGAATATACTTTGTGTGCGTGTGATAAGAACACACATTGAGACACATAAGTACTTGTGTAATCCTACGCTGTCAGGGACATTCTGTGTAGGGACACCATTGGGTCTACTCCATGGGTATCAGGCACTCTGTGTGAATGCAGCTTGTGATGGGAATATGGCGGGGGGAGGGGGGTCCTTTGTGTAAGCTGGCAGAGGGGAATCACTCTGCTGGGGGGGCATGGCAGGGAGCAGTTGGATCTTCATCTGTTTCCAGAACCCCCAGACCCTTGAGCCCACCCACCACACTGTTTCAGGTTCTTCCTCAAGTTCTTCCTCAAATGCAACCAGAACTGCCTAAAGAACGCAGGGAATCCCAGAGACATGCGCCGCTTCCAGGTGGGTCTGGAGAGGGGGTTCCCCGCTGCAAACCTGCCCTTTCCTGATAGTGGAAGTTGTGGGGAGGCTGTGACCCTGCCACCCTGGGAAAGGCCCTGAGGGCAGATCCCTGCCCAGCCCTTGTGTTTCAGTGCCTGGCGCCTGCTGGGGGCGGGTAGCTCCATCTCAACTTCTGCTGGCTGCCAAGGGAGGCTTCATTAGAGTCCCACTTAAGGAGATGCTAATTGTGACATTTTTACATGATTAACGACCTAGGTAATTTGCATAGCATGAAGCGGGAGAGCAGCTGCCCTTAGCACATCCCCAACCTGCACACCCCTCCGAGTGAAGTGGGGGGAGAAGGAGGCAGCCCAAAACTCTCCCACTTGCCTAAGACCCAATTCCTGCCTTGGAGCGCCAGGGATACAACCTGGGGTGCATGTGTGCAATAGTAGTAGCCTATCCCACCAAAGAGCTAGAGAGGTTTTTTTCTCAGGGCTCTTGACTTTTCTAGGTGAGGGGGTGGGGTAGGCAGGTCAGTTCCCCTGGGCAGCCAGAGATTGTGCCCCTGAGGGTGTCACCTGATCCAGCTGGCCTCCCTTCCACCAGCTCAGCCCCTATGCCAGTGACTCTGAATTCCAGCATCCAGCCATGGCCTCAAGTTGCTGGTGCCTCCCAACAGTTCCCCAGCCAGGCTGGCCTCGGCTCTCCCCGCAGGTGGTGGTGTCCACAACAGTGAGCGTGGACGGACACGTGCTGGCTGTGTCCGACAACATGTTTGTGCACAACAACTCCAAGCATGGCCGCAGAGCACGCCGCCTGGACCCCTCTGAAGGTCAGGACCCCCGGGCCAGCCCCGACTGCCACGGACCCAGCCAGCCCCCATTCTCTACCTTGGCACCACCCCCTGACCTGGTTCTTCTCCTGCCCCCAGCTGCCACCCCCTGCATTAAGGCCATTAGCCCCGGGGAGGGCTGGACCACGGGTGGCGCCACTGTCATTGTCATAGGCGACAACTTCTTTGACGGGTTGCAAGTCGTGTTCGGGAACGTGCTCGTGTGGAGCGAGGTGGGTCACTCCCATCGGTCTCCCTTCGGGCCTCGGGGCTGGGCCCTCCCCTCGCCAGGTCGGAACTCGCAGGCTTCCCCTTTCCCCTCGCAGCTCATCACGCCCCACGCCATACGGGTGCAGACGCCCCCGCGGCACATTCCCGGGGTGGTGGAGGTGACCCTGTCCTACAAGTCCAAGCAATTTTGCAAGGGAGCCCCTGGCCGCTTTGTCTACACAGGTAAGGAGTCAAGTGGAGGAGGGGAGGCCTAGCGTCCAAGGACTGAGCCCCATCCTGCCCGCGTGAACCCTAGTTTCAGAGTTCGCCAATGTCAATGTCGACAGTGACCACGTTTCCCAGCACTTGCTTCCCTCCGCCCCGCCCTCCCCCAATACCCTAAGACCCCTCCTCGCTCTGGACCTTTCCCTGTGCTTCTCCCTGGTCTCTGGCTCCTCAGTGCCCTGTCTGGCACAGAGTTCCTGCCCTCTCTATTCTATCTGCCAGGGTGTCTAGAACATCCCACTCCCCAGAGTCTAGAACATTTCCACGGGGATGTTTATTTCAAAGATTTCTCACAATAAGCTCACTGATCCTGTAATCCTCCCTGAGTCTCTTGGTTCCCCCAAGCTACCCCAGGCCTCACGCTGCGTGTGTGTGCGCACGCGCGCACACACACACACACACACACACACACACACCTTTCAGGAAGGGGGGTGTGAGCGAGGAAAGCGGTTCCCTGAAGATTCGTGGGCTTTATCTGGTCACTAGCCAGGGTCCTCTCCACCTCCGCCTTCCCACCTGCCCCAGCCCAGCCACCCACTCATCCCCATCTCCCCCATCCCACCCAGCAACTCCGAGCCCCTCATGGGGCTTCGCCACTCGGTAGCGACCCTGCTTACCTTCAGGGAATTCCAGTGTAACTGGGGAGGCGGAGCAGCGAACACCGTGTTGGGTGGGTGGAGCTACACGTGGAGGGGTTGGGGGGCAGGGAACACCTTCTGGCGGGAATGCAGGCTAAACTGGGACAGCGGGGAGGAAGAGGGAGATAGAGATGGGGAAGGAAAGGTCCCCGGACAAAGAATGCAGGGGCAAAGACCCAGGGATGAGTGCTTTACCCTTTGGGGTAAACAGAAGGAAATTATTTAAATGTGGAGATGGAGGTGAAGGTAGGTAGTAAGGCTTTGACACTGACTGAGTTGGAAAAGAGGTTGGGGTGAGGAGGAAGGAGAGGAGGGGGCGAGGAGGGTGACGGGAGCCTGGTCAGGAGGCTGCTGTGGCCGGGGTCCTCCAGAGAGCCCTGAGTGGGCCAGTCCCTTCCCTGGGGCACACGCCAGGTTCTAATGTTCAGGTGCTGAGTCCACCTGAGCTGGGATAAATGGAAATTGTTGGGGGTTTTCGTTTTTATAATAAATAATTTACTCCTGATGAGACCAAATGCAGACAGAAAACTCTCTCCTCCAGTCCTGCCCCCAGGAATATAGAAGCTAATGTTTATATACAGTTTCCTTTTTTTTTCCCCTAATAAGAAAGGAACTGAGGACACTTCAAACCTCGCTGACCTGGGTGCCCAGAGTTTTCCAGAGGTTTGGGCTGGGCTTGGTGGAGGGGTCTGCAGTGAGGCTCCTGGACTGGCTGCTGGCGGGCTTGGCCCTGCGCGGGGTGCTGGGACTGGGCATCCCCCAAACGCCGCCCCTCTCCCCAGCCCTGAATGAGCCCACCATTGACTACGGATTCCAGAGGCTACAGAAAGTCATTCCCAGACACCCCGGGGATCCCGAGAGGCTGCCCAAGGTACTCAGAGGGGCGCAAACGGGCGGGGATCAGGGTGTCCCGGGGCCGAGGTGGGAGGAGGGGGCTTCCGGCCCCTCTGTCGCTTCCAGGGACTGTCCCTTGGTCCCGCTGCCTCCTCCCTGTCCCCCAGGAAGTGCTGCTGAAGCGGGCGGCCGACTTGGCGGAGGCCCTGTACGGAGTGCCCAGCAGTAACCAGGTACGGCGCCTCGGGTTGTGTGCTCGTGCCGCCAGGCCCGTAGCTGTCCCCGTCCCGAAGCCTGCGGCTCCCCGGGCCATGCCCTGCCCTCGCCTTCGCAGGAGCTCCTCCTGAAGCGCGCGGCGGACGTGGCGGAGGCTCTGTACAGCGCGCCCCGCGCGCCCGCGCCCCTCGGACCCCTGGCCCCCAGCCATCCGCACCCCGCCGTCGTGGGCATCAACGCCTTCAGCAGCCCGCTGGCCATCGCCGTCGGGGACGCCACGCCAGGCTCGGAGCCGGGTGCGTCCCGCAGTCCCCCGCACCCAGACGGTCCCTTCCCGGCGGCACTGCGTCCCTGACGGCCGCTCTCTCGCAGGCTACGCGCGCAGCTGCAGCAGCGCGTCCCCCCGCGGGTTTGCGCCCAGCCCCGGCTCGCAGCAGAGCAGCTACGGCAGCGGCCTCGGAGCTGGCCTCGGCGGCTACGGGGCTCCAGGCGTGGCCAGCCTCGGTGTGCCCGGGTCCCCGAGCTTCCTCAATGGCTCCACGGCCACCTCACCCTTCGCCAGTGAGTGTCCTCTGTCCGCGGAGGGAGGGACCGGGGCCCTGGGGAGCGGAGCGGGGCTCGGCCTTGCCCGCTCCCAGCCCTTGGTGGGGGAGGAGCCCCTGTCCACGAGGATGAACCCTGGCCAGCGCTGAAGTTGGGTTCCCGCCCCGCAGCCCCACCCCGCGGCTTCGCATCCGGGCCCGGGGCCGGGGCACTTCGTACACCTGTAGCTCCTTGCTGACCCCAGTGGTGCACATGGCTTCCAGCCCTGCCCTCCTCCGGAACCGGGCTTTAACTAGGGGACGTCCCGCTGAAACCTGCCGGACCGCCCGAAGTCGGACTTGGTCGCCCGCCCGGACTTCGGGCGGAGGCGGGCGCCGCCTGCCGGACGCCTGCGGAACGGCTCCTCCCTGGCTCCGCACTGCCCCGGGCCTGAGAGGCGGGCGCCGGGGCAGGAAGGCGTGGCTCCGCGCCGCGCGGGCGGGCAGAGCGAGCGAATTCTGTGTGGTCAGACAGCCCGAGTGAGTTTGAGGGTCCTAATCAGCTGTCTGCCACTAAGCAAGTTACTTCTGTGAGCGTCAGTTTTCTCATGTAAAATGGGATTATTAGCAGCCCTTGCCTAGAGTCGTTCCCATTCTGTCCGGGTTCCTGCGGGGGGCAGCTCAGAGCTGGCTGGCCGGCCAACGGGGCATTTATGTTTTTACCATTTTGCACTGCCCTCAAATTCTTTCCGACACCAAGTCCCAGAGCAGCCTGTTTTCAGCTCCTTATTGTCTCTTCAGCAGACATTTATAAAGCACCTACTGGGTGCAAAGCACCTCCCTATCAGTTGTAAGAGAGCTTGTACCTCAGGTCCTGGGAGACGCTACTAAGCCAGAGGAACGGAGGTGGTTGTGGCTTTTCCTGCAGTTGCTCCACCTGTCCCCCATCTTATGTTTGCTATTGCTGAGGACCGAAATATCTGGCCACCTGCCTAGCCTTCTTTGCCAGTGGCCTAACATCCTGGGGACTGCTCTTTACGGCTGTGGGTTTGAGTCTGGCACTCTCCTTCCTGCCCAAGCTCAACTTCCGGGACCTGAAACCCATCTATCAGCATCCACACTGGCCATGACCCCGCTGTGTCCCTTCCAAGGCCTCTGTCTCTCCTGGCCATTTGCTCAGGCCAGGCTTTATGCTCCCACTTCCCTTCGGTTCTGGGACAGGGACAGTACTCTTACAGCCTC
This sequence comes from Lyroderma lyra, assembly GCA_004026885.1. Classification (NCBI taxonomy): domain Eukaryota; kingdom Metazoa; phylum Chordata; class Mammalia; order Chiroptera; family Megadermatidae; genus Lyroderma; species Lyroderma lyra. The sequence continues at coordinate 103,680 of PVJL010000585.1, forward strand.
TCTCTGGATACCCCTCAGATTCGAATCTGGTGGAGCCTGGACCACCAACGTCCTCCCCCACTACACACACAGTGCCATCAGCAGTGGAGGAACATTGCCCCAGTGGACAGAAGCCAGGCCACCTGGGGTCTCCTCATTCAGCCGAAGGATATAGAATTCTAGAGCTGCTTCTGCCTCACTCCCATTCAGCATCAGCTGGAGACACCCTGGACTAGCCCAGGGGTCAGTCCCATCTCATAATATTGTCTTGACCAGTGCTTACCCAGGACCCCATCCACTCTTCACGTGCAGAGGACTTTGTGGTACAGCTTCAGGGGCTGTCATTTTCATTGAGTGTGCCAGGACATACCAGGAACAAAATCCAGAACTGTTCCGGCCAGAGGGTCTGGGGGTATCTATTTGGACTTCCCCTTGGTCTACTTTGGCCACCAGCAGTCCTGGACTGACCCACAGCTGCCAGTCCTACCCAAGTTACAAAATGTGGCTGTGAGCCCCTGGCCTTTAGAGAGAGAAAGGATGTTTGTCTCAAGCCCTCCATGGAGCTCATGGCCTCCTCAGCTATCAGTGAGCATTGTCTTAAAGGAGATGGCCATCCGTGGGGCTGAGGACGTTTGGAACAGGGACAGCATTGTATAAATGTGGGGGAAGGGTTCTCTGATGCCAAAGGCAGCCTTCTCAGGCTATTGATTTCTTCCAGGAAGCCCCCACCCCCACCCCGTAGCCAGCTGCTTGGACAACACTGAAGTCACAGCCTGATTGGTCTTTAGGAGAGGCAGGGAATTGGATTGATGAGGATGTAGAAAGAGAGATCCAGAGATGACCTGTACAGGAGCCCCCGGGAAGGGATGCCGCAGGAGGGAGAGGCAGGTAAAGCCTCTGTGTAAGAGAGCAAGCCCAGCCCTGGGTGGCTAGGGGGTTGGAGAACAGGAGATCTGAGAATGCAGATTCCTTTAAAATTGCCCAGCTGCAAGAGGGGGATACAGCACCTGGGCTGGAGATGACAAGGACCTGCATTAAGCTGGAAGAGAGCAAAGTGCGGAGGAATGAGGGGTGATTGGTTAGGGGAGCATGTTTGTGGAGGAAGTTAAAGTGCTTGTGTGAGCTGTGATCCTGGACAGAGCGGCCTTGTAACAGGAGCCTACATGTACGCCCAGGCTTCATCCCTGACCACTTCTCTCAGTAGTGAACCCCATTCTTTGACTCTAACCTGGGTACCTCAGGCCCCACAAACATTTCTCAGCATCTTAGACTCCCAGTGGTTTTCAGCAGGAATCCTAATCGGTTCCATCTTTTGCTCATCTCTCTTCTATGGTGACACATCGAGTATTTGATTTTGTTGGATGTTCTGGTTTTGCTTTTGTTTTTACCTAGTCTGACTCTGTCACCTCCAGCTCTGAGAAGGGGTCTCTAGGACTCTGCCCTGTACTGGTCTCCCCAGGACGCTCACAACCCCCAGTGAGGTCTGAGCCTGGGTCAGCAGCCCCTGCCAGGGCCCCAACCGAGCTGCTCACTCTGGTGCTGTCTCCCTGTTGTGTCTCCCACTGCCTTCCCTGCTGCACCTGCCCCTCCCTGCCCCGCCCCGGAGTCATGCCCTCTAGCCCCCCGATGGCCGCTGCCTCCTCCATGTCCCTCCCGGCCGCTGCCCCCACCACCAGCATCTTCTCCTTCTCGCCTGTCAACATGATCTCCGCTGTCAAACAGAGGAGCGCTTTCGCCCCTGTGCTGCGCCCACCCAGCTCCCCACCCCAGGCCTGCCCCAGAGCCCACGGGGAGGGGCTTCAAGGTAAGTGGTCCATGCTGCCCCACTGTGGTCTGGTGGAACAGCTGGGCTTGAGGGGCCTATTCCGCCCACATCTCACCAGAGCCTCATGCCGGTTGACCAGTTCTCCCTGGAGGTGCAGAGCAGGGTGATGGAAGCAATGAATGTCACGGAGAAGGTCAGAAACCACCCCAAGGCCCAAACCCATCCAGTTGAGCCCAGAGCAGAGACTCAATATTCAGAGCCAGAGGAGCCCCATATGGACTGCATGCTTTTGACCTGTGCATCCACTGGAGGGGAGCACACACCATTGTGAGCGACTGGGCCACTCCCTGGGTGGAAGGAGACTGGCCTTGGACAAAGTTTAGCCCAGCACCCCCTCCCCCATATGGAATTGAGACCATGTCTCCCTTCCGTATCCCATCTGTGAAGTGATTGTCATTTGTCACTTATCAGTCTCCTCCAGGTCAACATCCAACTTTAGCAGAGCTTTGGCCCTAACCAGTAGTGCATGGAGGAAGATGACTCTTAGTGTGGGCCGGTTAGGTAATGCTCTAGGATGATTGAAAAGGTGCACAGTCATTTTTTTGCCTTGTTTTTCTTAACCTGGGTGTGTTTAGAGCTTAAAATGTGAGGCGTGGGGAGGACAGAGGGTCACCGACCTCTCCTACCAACGAAGAGAACCGTGAGAGGGGGTTAGTCGGGGCGAGGGCTGGTAGAAGTAATTTCATGGAGATACAGGAAGACAAGTCACTGCTGCTGCGTTGGGTATCAGTGCTCCTGGAGACTGGCCTCTTCCCTGTTCTGTCCTGGTACTTGGCCATCTGCTTCCTCACCTGGAGACAAGCCCTCTGAAGGAGCCAGGGCTGTGAAGAGGAGCCCAGAGCCATCTATTGATTGAGGGAGCTAGGGCAGCAAAAGCTTACCTCCTCTGTACCTCCTCACAGGCCTGAGGGACACGCCTCCTGTAACTCTGTAGTGCTGGCTCCAGGCCAGGGTGAGGCGTGGCTGACTACCCTCAAGGCTCTTAATAGCTCTGCACGCAGAACATGTTATATTCCCCGTATGCTGGACCAGCCCAGAGAGGACAGGCAGATGAGGGCCCCGGCTGCCCATGGCTCATGGCTCCTCCCTTGGTTACCACAGACCAGCCTTTTGAGGATTCTGAGAAGTTCCACTCTCCAGCCCGGGGGCTTCAAGGCCTGGCGTACTCCTAATTACGGTAGGTCTCTGCCTGGTCATGCCTCCTCCTTGGATGAGCTCTCTGGAAGACCTTAGCAGGGATGGGGAGCTGGGTCCCTCTCCAGGGCACATCTAGGCATTTGTTAGGGCCACATAGCCCATGCAGTGGCCCACAGTGAGCAAGCATAGCCACCCTTCCTCCAGGACCTTCTCTCCATCTCCCTACCAGGTTTACAGGTCTGGCCCCCACTGAGCCCGGACTGGAGGTCCCTCCAAGATTCACACCCATGTCCTGGATGGCAGCACAGACAGATGCAGGGCCAGGGCTGCAGGCAGACCTCAACCCATGGGCCTAAATGGGGAGAGCACTTCTTCCCCGTGCTCAAGCCCCACCCTACCCCCCAGCCCTGCAGGCTTCTCTCGCCACCCTTTCTTAGGGCTGGTCAGAAGCCCCAACACTGTGTGGATGCTCTTGGCAGGAGAGCATCCTGGGAGGTGCTGGAATATGGGACCTCACTGGCTAGGTCAGTTCCTCTGGTAGAAATGGACTTTGTACAGACCAAGGGCATCAGGTGACAGGAGCACAGGAAGGGGACTGTGGGAAAGAGGACAGCTCAGGGAGAGGTGGCCTGGGAAGGTCCCATTTGCATCTGACCCATCTCACCAGCCCAGTATCCCAACTTCTCTCCAGGGCAAGGGGGGTGCCCAGCAGCCTCAGGAGGCCTGCCCAGGCTCCCATGGAGCTTCCGATGGCCACTTGACCCCATGGCTGCCCCACTCCCATTGTGGACTGCACACTCATGCTTGCCACATCATGAATCCCAGTGGGGGCTTCGGGCATGGCATGTGCAGAAGAGGGGGAGCTAGGCTCCCTGAACTGTGGTCTTCCCTCCACTGGGTATCTCATGGACTCTGGCCCCCACACATGACTGGCTGGTCCCAAGAACCATGGAACGGACCCAGTTGCCCCTGACCTCACACTCTACTCTGTTGAGGTTGGAGAAAACAGAATAATAAACACAGATGCAGGTGGCCACTGGCCTCTCTTGCCTGCTTCCTTGGTGTGGATCTGCTTTTCTCAGTGGTTCTGCAGCTATCATGGGGCCCCTCCAAACTATACCCCTGGACAGCCTTCCTGCATCTTGGGCTTTTTTAACAACCCCAAAGTTGAACTGAGCAAGTATTCCCTGCCCAGGTCTGCTCTTGGGTACTGTGGGAGGAAGTGGGGAGCAGGCGAGCAGGCTTGAAGACCCAGGACATGGGCTCAGCCCTGAGCACTGGCTGAGCACAATCTGGCCACTGAAGACCTCTCCTCTAGCTGTCTGGTCAGGACCAAGGTGGGAATTGTCTGCCCCCAGGGTGGGAGTTGCTGAGAACCAAAACAGAGCAAACTAAATGCTACCCAGATGTACCCAGGCTCAGAAGTAAGATCCTCCCTGACCATAGGCCACAGGGCCTCACCTGAGCTGGGCAGGGTAGTTTTTGCCTCCCAAGGTTGTTATCTGAGCAAGTCACAATGTCCATCCCACACTCCCTAGGCCTAGGCACTTTCCGGCTCTCCTAGAGTTTGAGAGGAGGACTGGCAAAGACGTAAGATTGCTGGGCTCATTTACTTCCATCCTGGGGTGAAACCCTGTCATCCTGAGACATGTCCCCTAGACACAAAGGTCTAGCTGGCTGACCTTGCAAGTCACTTTTTTGACCCACTGTCCAGGCAGCCCAGTATCCAGCTCCAGGCCTCAGGCTTTCTTCTCTCTCCTCCTGGCAACACTCCTTGGCTCTGGCCTTTGGAAACCCTGTCCCTCTCCAGCTCATGTGCCCATGCGCTGCAGCCCTCTGGACAAATACATTGGCCAAGGCAGATGGTCTGGCCCTTCCACTTCCTTCTCTTGTGTTCTTGGCCAATACCTGGGACCCATGACAGGGGTAGACTTCTGGACATCCTGCCCTGTTCTCAGTGCTCAATTCCCATTTCCAGCCTGTGTCACAGAGCCCTGGAGCCTGCCAGCCCACACCCTGTTCCCTTCAGGCTCTGAGCATACTGGATCCAGGTGGTAACTGGACAGTGGTCACATTCTGGTTCCTGAAGGGTCAGGTGCCATGATTGATATAAATGAGATGTAGTATCTGTCCTCAAAGACCTCTCAACTGCTCAAGCCACCATTTGAGTCAACACTTCCCACTCCCTTGTCCACAGCAGGCAGAGCTAATCAATTATGATGTTTGTTATGGACTAAATTGTGTCCTCCCAAATTCATATATTGAAGCCCTAACCCTCCCCTCTCCCTGTTTGACTGTATTTGGAGATTGGGCCTTTAAGGAGGCGATTAAGGTTACATAAGGTCATGAGAGTAGTGCCCTAATCTGATAAAACTTGTGTCCTTGTAAGAAGAGAGTCCAGAGCTCTCTCTCTCCACCATGTGAGGACACAGTGAGAAGGGGCTCTCTACAAGCCAGGAAGAGAGTCCTCACCAGCATTCAAATCAACTGTCACTTGATTTGGTACTTCTAGCTTCCGGAATGATGAGAAAATAAATTTCTGTTGTTTCAGCTACCTAGTCTATGGTATTTTGTTACGGCCGCCCAGGCTGGCTAATACAGTGTTCTTTCCCACATATATTAGTTTGGGTTTCCCTAGAAGCAGAACCTAAAGCAAGTTTCCTGCTGAAAAACCCAACACAGCGACATAGAACACACCTCGGAGTTTTTCCACCTGAGAGGTGAGGGAGCTAGAGTATTTACACATCACCTTTGATCAGTCAATTGTTGATGGCTTCTAGCGGGAGTGAGGGGAGCACTACCTTCCTGGCACTTTAAGTCAACCCATGGGTGGTGAAACAGGGCTTTTCTTCCACAGGGCCAATGGGGGTGAGGGTAGGATAGGGATGAGCCACTTGCCCTTCAGAGAGACAGTATGTCCTGGAAATCCTCTGCTTTCCTATACATGTTTCCCAGCAGCAGTAGGCCGCTGTGTTCTGCATCCTACCCTGGGAACCAGGCAGCCTCTGAGTCTGCATTTGGCTGGCAAGACCCACCCTGGACTGGCCTCAATGATTCAAGGGCAGCCAGGCAGCAGACTAGACCAGCCCTGCTGCTAACTATTCTGCAAAACATCCTCCCTGCCTCCACCCATATTGGTGGGACCCTTAGCTTCTTCCAAAAAGAAAAATCTCCCAGAAAAAAATGGAAACTACTGTGCAGTGGGGAAAAGGTGGTATTTACAATAAGTGGCATTGGGTATTCATATGAAAAATTCAACTTGACCTCTACCTCACATCATGCACCAAAACCAATTCCAGGTGGGTCACGGATCTAAATGTGCAGGCTCAAACAATGAATCATCATTCCCTTAAAGATAGATGACAAACCTTTTACCACAGTAACCTCGAAGATCTACTTCTACACCACATAGTCAATTTTAGAGTGAGGCAATCATTGAACGTGCTTGAGGTGGTTCAAATGGACCCCAAAAATCTCTTTTTTTTCCCATTCACGCTTTCCCCCTCCCATTCACACCTTGCACCTATACCCTGGAGCTTCCTTCTCCTGCTACCACCTCAGTGGCAGTAAAAACACCCACACTGGTGGATGGAAAGGAATGAGCCACCTCCTTGAAGCCATAGCTTAAAGTCCAGTGTTCACAAAAACACCCCAACATGAGGGTCCTATGATTTCTTGTACACTCCCCTTCTCTCCACTCTCATTGTGGGATTTTTGATTCAATAAAGAATGTAGCCTAAGGTACTGATCTTTCCTTTATGTTTAGTGCTATGTTTATTCTCCTAAGGCATCTTTGTCCTACCCCCAAATCAGGAATATATCTTGTCTCTTGCATGTGCTGTCAGCTAGGGATCAAGTTTAATTATTTTTTTCAGTATACATTTTACATATTTTATTCACATCTCAATAAATTTAGCATATGTGTTGTCAGTATGTTGTTTCAAGTTTAATTTTTTAAAATATATTTGGAATCCTGAAATATTCTGGAATGATTTAATATGGTACTTTTTTCCTTTTACTTTTGAATTGGAATGATATGTATTATGATCCCATTTATATGTATCCTTTACCTGCCCTCACTCCAAATCACCCTTCCGTGCTTTCATTCTTTTATCTTTTTTTTCTTTCCATCACTATATATGTGTGTCCCCGTCCCTTTTCCCCCACTCCTCTTCCCTCTTACCCTGCTAAATTATTGACTGTGTCCATGAGTTTTGTTTATTTGTTGCTTTCGATTCTTTGTTAACAATTAAACTAAATTTCCCCATCCCTTTCCCTTATTTTACCCACTCTTCCATCCCTCCTCCCATCTTCAAGAAGTCCCTCTAACATTCTTTGTAGTGCTGGTTTGGTGGTGATGTATTTCTTTAACATTTCCTTATCTGAGAAGCTGTTTATCAACCTTTCAGTTTTGAATGCTAGCCTTGCTGGATACATTATTCTTGGTTGTAGGTCCTTGATTGCATCACATTGAATATTTTCTGCCAATCCCTTCTGGCCTGTCAAGTTTCTGGTGAGAAATCAACTGAGAATCAAATGGATGTCCCTTTATAAGTTACTACTTTTTAGAATTTTCTCTCTCTTTTTTAAACTTTTGCCATTTTAATTATGGTGTGTCTTGATGTGTTCTTGTTTGGGATCATCTTGTTTGGGATTCTCTGTGCATCCTGGACTTGTACGTCTATTTCCTTCACCAGGTTAGGAAATTTTTCATTCATTATTTCTTCAAATAATTTCTTGATCTCTTGCTTTCCCTCTGTCCTTTCCAGCACACTTATTATTCTGATAGTCTTCTGCTTAAGATTGTCCCAGAGAAATCTCAAACCATCCTCATTTTTCTGGATTCTCATATCTATCTGTTCTAAATGGGTGTTTTCTGCTGACTTTTCCTGGAAACCACTGCTTTGTGCTTCTATTTTATCTAGTTTGGTGACTTTTATTCCATCCTCATTTCAGTTAATATAGGCGTTATCTCTCTCTGGTCCTTTATAATGATTTGTAAGTCTTCTTTAATGCTTGCTATTTCTCTGTTGAAATTATCATTCAGTTCCTTAAGCATTTTTATAATTGCTGCCTTGAGCTCTGTTTCTGATGGGTCATCTGTCCCCATCTCTTTAATTCTCTGGTTTCTCATTTTTGCAGCCTCTCTGGACCCTCCCAGCTGCAGTTTCTTTGATGTTCGCTGCTGATACGGGTGGGCAGAGGTCTGTGGGGGAGGGGTGTTTGAGGCTTTGCTTGCTTCCTGTGGCTCTGGGGATCGTGCAGGGAGTTTGGGTGTGATTGCATCTTTCTGTTCTTGGTTTTCCCCACGCACAGATCCTGCCCTGTGCTTTGGGGTCAGACCTCTTCGATAGTCTTTTAAATCATCCTGATTGTGGGCTGAACATGCATGCAGCCCCCTCTCTCCTTCTCCTTCCTGGACGGAGTGTTCCGCTGTGGCTTCTCACTGCCCAGTCACTCCCCCTCCTCTGGGAACCAAAGGGAAGTCCAGCTGCTGAGTTTTGCAACCGGTCTGCACCTCCTGGGGCCAAAGCAAGGTGATTGCGGTATCTCATGCCCCGCCTATGGGCCTCCTTTCCTCTGTCCCATGTACAGAGTGAGGCCCGGAGCACTATCCTGCCACCTTCTTCCTCCTCCCTCTCCCAGTGGTAGAGTTCCAAGTGGGAACCCATGCTTGCATCCCCACTCTTCCCTTTATTTCTCCTTTGTTTAACCCTCTGTCTGACTGCAGGTACCCTAATGCCATGAGTGGTTTCCTTAGCTATGATTGTGTGATGTGTAGAGCATCCTTGGTGGAGGTATAGGTGTTTTATTAGTTGTAGTCTCCAGAGGAGTTTTCAGAGGGCCCTCTCATGCCACCATTTTGTTGCATCAGCCCAAGTTTAATTTTTTTATATGTGTGGATAGCCAGTTGGTTCAGCACCATTTATTGAAATGACTATCTTTTCCCCATTGTACTGTAGTAGCACTTTTATCATACTCATAAATCAATTGTCCATATATGTGAGTCTTTTCTGGATTCTCTATTCTAGTTTATTGGACTTTTTGTCTATCTTTATATCATTATCATACTATCATAATTATTTTAAATTTATAGTAAGTTTTGATATCCAGTACAGCAAGTCATTCAGCTTAGTTCTTCATGATTATCTTGGCTCTACTTGGTAATTTGCACATCTACATAAATTTTAGAATCACTTTATTAATTTGTTTTTTGTTAATTTCTAAATTTTCTTTGAAATTACATGACATTTATAGATCAATTAATGAAGAATTGAAAGCTTTAATATACTGAGTATTTAAATCTGTGGGTATTGTATATTCCTCCATTTATTTAGATCTTTTAAATATTGTTCTTTGTTTGTTTGTTTGTTTTTTGTTATGTGGGTAGTTCCCTGGCTGGGAACCAAACCCAGGCCGTAGTGCTGACAGCGCTGAAGCCTTAGCCACTACACCACGAGGGAACTCCATACTTAGATCTTTTAAAATTTCTCTTTATAGGATTTTATAGACCTCTGTGTAAAAGTCTTACACATCTTTCATTTATTCCTCAGTATTTGATTATTTTATTTGATTATAAATATATCATTTTCTTAATCTCACTTCCAAATATTTGTTGCGAGTATATAGAAATACAATTGATTTTTGTACATTAATCTTGTATCTAGAAACCTTGCTTATTAGCTTACTTATAGTAATACTTTATCCACAGATTATCTTGAATTTTCTTAAATACATAAATATGTCATCTGCAAAGAACAGTTTTATTTCTCATTTCCCATCTTTATTTCTTTTATTTCATTTTCTTGCCTAAATACATTGTTTGGAACCTACACTAAAATGCTTAATAAAAGTAGTACTGATGGACATCTTTGTTTTGTTCCTAATCATGGAAGACAAACTTTTAACATTTCACCATTATGTATCATGTTTGGTTTTATAGCTATCCTCTATTCTTAATTTTCTTATAAATTTTAAAAATTATGAATAGATGCCAAATTCTATGAAATGCTTTTCTGCATATATTGAGACTTTTTCCATTACTTTATTAATGTGCTAAATTCATTCTATGTCTAAGTTAAACCATTGCATTAACTGTCTAATTATATGTTTAATGGTATATAAGCTCCTGCATATATCTGTTACCCACAGTAGACCAATTGTTAACATGTAGCCCCATTCCCCACCTCCCTCTTTCTCTCTCTCTTTGCACTACTCTCCCAGAAGGCACCCATTGGCCCTCACCTCCCTCACTTCTCCTTAAGAAGCTAGGCTTTTGGGAAACAAAATGCATAGACCTGCAGCCCATGTCGGTACTTCACCCTGCCATGACACCTTCTACTACCTTCTTGGAGTGGGGGAGAGAAAAGCACAATAAGAAAAAACACAAGTTAATCTCTCACTAAGTCATCCTACCTTAATTCCAACCCATCTCTCCCCAGCTGAACTCTTAGCTCTGGGTACCCCCTATTGAAGTCCCAGAAGAGCACACATAGGCTGTCTGTCCAGGAGCCCCTGCCTCCACTTCACTTCCCAAAGGAGAAAGTGTCCAAACCTCCCTGCCTTGCCTCAGCCTTGGTGGAGAGCCCAGAGTGGCAGCCCCCAAGGGGATAGGGGCTTCTGGGTTTAGAGCTGCAGGAACTACCAAGGAGACTAGGTGAGAGGATTCTGAGACACACACACACACACACACACACACACACACACACACACACGAGACAGAATGGAAAAGACTGGCTTTAAAGATATAGAAGAGGCTTCCCAGTAGGGTAGTAACAAAAACAAGACCATTTACTATTTTATTCCTTGAGAGAGAAGGAGCCTAGTGTTTTAAAGGGGAAGAAAAAACACGGGTAAGTAGCAGGTCTGCTGCTCTTTGGGGCCTCGCATGCTGGCATTTTGGTTCTCCAAAGCCTTTCCTTCTCCACTGCCTGCCAGCGAGGGAATGAAAGGCACTCCTGATGCAGCCTTGGCTGTGTGGTAGGCCCCTCAGGCTAGGCTGCCAGGGCTCCGGGGCTGAGCTGCTGAGAGAGGGCAGGTAGGGATGCCTCCCCCAGGCAAGGTTATAAAGTACTGTCTATCTGGTGCTATGGCCAAGGGCCACTCCAGAGCCAGTGAGCCATCCTGTGAGTCCAGTTTCTGATTGTCTGCCTCAGGATGGAGTGTCAGCAAGAAAGCCCTCTGGTCTGGGTCCCTGCCCCTGCTGCCTCTCAGGGTTCCGCCTGCCTGGGATCCTGGCTCCCCTCCACACATACCCACTGCTCATCCAGAGCCTGAGTCTACCTTCAGGTGGGCAAGGAAGGGTCCAGCCAATTTCGTGCTGGTACCAACTCAAGTCCAACCAGCTTTGGCTTCTGTGGTGAAAACTGGTTTGTCTGGGATGCTGCCCAGGCCCTTTTTGGAGCCGGGCCCAGAGGGCTACCTTGCCAAGACAAACTGTGGCTGCCGGCTGGAATGTGGTGGAGCAGTTGCTGAGCGGGTCCAAACCTGGCAGGCCTGGCAGTGATGGCCCCATTGTGGGTTCCACAGCACAGGGCACTACAGGGCCCCCAGGGTCAGGCCAGACCAGGAACAGGTACCAACAGACCCCCAGGCATCTCTGCTTTTTGCTGATGTGGAAATATTCCCTCTTTTGGTCTTACCTGAAAACTGAAAACTCAAAATCAAGCCTCAAAATTGACAGAATTCCTCCAAACCCACTTCCTCTAGGGAATGGCTCAGTAGTAGAAGGTGGGTAAGGGGGGCTACAGAGAGGCGCGTGTGCCTGTGTCTATGCATGTGTCAGGGGAGGGCTGCCAGAGTAGGGAGAAGAGCCCTAGCAAGGTCTCTTCTTCCCTCAACAGCCCTGTATGAGGGGGCTCCATTGCCATTAGATGCCCCCATCTATTCAGCACTTGCCATGAGCCCATTCCTTTAGGTGTTGGCTGACCAAACGTACCATTTTAAATAGGACAGGAAACAATTGTATGTATGGTCAGCCTAGTCTCACTGGGCTAAATTCAAGGTTTCAGTACACTGACCAGATGTACCATTTGAAATGGGACAAACAATTCTTTTCAAACGGTACGTCTGGTCAGCCTATTTAGCTAGGACTCCCTGGAAGCAGAGCCTGAAATGGGGTTTGGTTGCTCATGAAAGTGCTCTCTGGGGTGAGGGAGGTGGACAAGGCAAGGGAAAGCACTAAGCAAAAATGTGGTCTCAGAAGGAGTCTAGCATGATCCCCAGGGAGCTCTGGAGCATGAAGGGTACCACAGTTGGACCTTCTTGGTGTCAAGGAGATGGCTCTAACACCCCTGCACTGGTCACTGACTGCAGGCTGCCAAAGTGGGGTGGAGCATGTAAGCCCTGGGTCAAGCAGCTCCCATTTGGCCAAAAGCAACATCTGAGGGAAGGGGGAACCTGTGAGCTGTTAGCAGCCAACACTCCCCACAGTTAGCGGATGGATGCACCAACTGGTGAGGAGGATCTGAGTGGGCCACTGAGGGCCTTCACTATACCCATTGATCTAGAACCTCCCAGAACAAGGGCTAGGCCTTCAGTTGTGACACGATGACTTCTTATGTCCAGGACTCCTCTCCCGTTCCAAGTGGGGTTTACAGGAGTGTCCTGGGCCATTGACAAAGGTCAGGAATCCACCCTGGTGATCTAAGGAGGCTGGGCAGAGCTCCGCAGAAGAGGTGGACACATATAGCCAGTGAGACAGTTGGCTCAATAGTGGTCACTCACTGGTGGGGGAATGGGTGGTATCTACATAGGCTCTGCTGACCCTGGGCTCCCCAGCCATTGCCACAGATGTCTCAATAAGCTGACCCATCTTCTTGTGTTTGTCCTTGGACTTCTCCCTAACCCTGCTACTCAGATGGGCTCTATCTTTCTTCTCCTTCCTCTCCCAAATCAGGTGACCCTCAGCTGGCCCCCAAAGTAGGGGGAAGGGTGGCAGTCTTGCTGTCCCTCTAGTCTCGTTCCAAGATCTGATCTTGGCATCAATTCCCGCTTCCCTCAGGCTTTCCTTTTTGATACTCAAGAGCCAATTTCCAAAGCAAAACAAAAAAGACTGAGCCTGCTCTATTTCTCCTTCCGAATCACTGGGATAGTGATCTTAATTTTCCTTCAGGCAATGTGAACACTACTGACTGACTAGGGGAAAAAGCACAGAAATGAGAAAAAGAGAGGAGGAAAGTTCAAAAGAGGGTGGTACAGTGTCCAGAGAGTCAAGAGAGTGGTGGGCTCTGGGAGGGTGAGCCTCAGAAAGGGGAGTGGGGGTCAACAGGAAGCTGAGAGGAGGGAAAATTAGGAAAAAATAAAGGAAACGTGGAAAGCACTTTATGCACCCAAAACCATAACACACAATAGAGCAGTAGAGACCCACTTCCGAGGGGATGGAGTAGATGCACCTTTCCCTATTCCTTCACTGAGTATAACTTAAAACTCTGGACATTATATGTAGAACAAACATAAAAAGATTCTGAAAAGATAGAATAGGAGGCTGATTGTTTCCCCAGATACCTCAGAATTTGAGGAAAGATGACCATGAGTTCTCTAGGTTTTCTATTTACATTATATATCCCAGATTTGGAACTGAGGCAGCTGGCAACCCAGGAATGCCAATAGGGTGCAAACAACAACAAAAACAAAAGGCCTCCCCCCGAAAAAACTGTTCTTCCTAGCCAAGGGACCGAGAAAGGAGCAAGCTTTTAGACAAAAGGTTTTTACTCCAGTCAATGCCCCGGAATAAACTGTGGCCCCACCCGTACCCACACCAGCAAAGGCCCAGTGGGAGCCTAAATTTCCACCCTCTCAGGCTGCAGTGAGGTACCGCAATACCCCCATCAGAGTTATGTCAGAGAAGACCAAGTAGAAAACCAAGACTTTCATTCCCACTGGCTGTAACCCCAGTCCACCCATATGAAAACCATTTGAATTACCTGATTTCCAATCCACTGAGCAGTAACAAGATTCCTCTCACCCTCCCTGCTGGGATGGTGTCACAGGAAGCCTAATATAGAGTCAGGGCCTCCCCATGACCCAGAGGTGAAAGACTACCCTCCACCATGGTGTCAGTGGAGATCACACTTGAAGCCAGACCTCCCATCTCTGCCCCAGTGAAAGGGACGACACCCACTCCAGTCCCCAGTGTCACCAAAGGACCAAATTTCAAAGACCTTTTGGCATGGACCAAATGCTTCCATGGATGTTTTAGATAGGGCCAGATAGATGTCCTACAAGGAAAAGGACCTTTGTAAGTTCAAAGTCCTAAGAAGCCTAAAGAGCTGGCTTAGTGCTATACTAGGTAACCTGTACTAGGTGTGCTCCCCTAAGTCTTCCTGCACACAGATTTTAGAGAGTGACCTGAAATTATAAGCAGTGTGAAGAATGTGTTGTCTCCAGAATCCAAAGAGGCCCACAGATACTGGGCTTCCTTCTTTGGGTTGGGGTTGCAAAATGCAGCAACTAGTCTCTTACTGTGGGGGAGATACCATGGTATGCCCTTAATTCATGGATCACATAAAACATTATCAAAGTGGCAGTTTCCTGAAACTTCTTAGGGTTCATTTCCCACCATCTGGACAGTACATGTGCCTTCCCAAGGCCTTTAGTGTGCTACCCATGTCACTCTAATCCTGTGCAATGTGCACGCTATCAGCAATGTAAAGGACCCTTATGGTGCTCTGCGTGATGTACATATAGATGATCCAAATATCTTGAAACTATATTATGATAGAGACTGGGAAAGTTAACGTAGCCCTAGGGCAAAACTCTAAGTGAATGTTTTCGTCCATTCTACATGAATGAAAACTGTTTCTCATCCTCTTTTCAATTGGGACGGAATTCTAATATGGAATTTACCATATTAACAAACTAAAAAAGAAAAAATATGTAATCCTCTCAAAAGATACAGAAAAAGCATTTGACAAAATCTAACATTTATTCCTAGCAAAAATTCTCAGCAAACTAAGAACAGTTTTCACATGATAAAGGGTGTCTATAAAAACCGAACAGCTAACATCAAATGAATGTTTCCCTCCTAAAACAAGGAATGAAGCAACTATGTCCACTCTCACCAGTCCTGTCCAGGGGTTCCTGTGTTTCTTTCATCTGCAAATTTGTGTCTTTCACCAAATTTGAGAGTTTTTTGCTATTCTTTCTTAATTCCTATTTAATATAGTACTGGAAGTCCTAGCAAGTGCAATAAGGCAAAAAAATAAGTAAAAGGCTTAATATTGTAAAGAAATAAATAAAACTATCCTTATTCACAGATGACATGATCATCTATGCAGAAAATCCTAAGGGAGCTATCTTTAAAAAATAAAAATAAAAAGCTCCTAGAACTAATAAGCAAGATTAGCAAGGTCACAAGATTTGAGATCAATGTACAAAAACCAATCACATCTCAACACACTAGCCATAAACAATTGGAAAATGAAATTTTTGAAAGTAGAACCTTTATCAGTTTACTAGGGCTGTCACAAACTGGGTGGCTAAAACAATAGAAATTTATTTTCCTACAGTTCTGACTGCAAAGTCCAAGACCAAGGTGTTTAAAGATTTGGTTTCTCCTGATGTCTCTCTCCTTGGTTTGTTGTTTTTCTAATTCATTTTTATTGTTAGACTTATTGGGGTGACATTTGTTAGCAAAAATTACATAGGTTTCAGGCATACAGTTCCACAGTGCATTGTCAACTTGCTGTATAATAAGTTCACCACCTGATGTGACTTCTCTTTCCATCACCTTATATTAAGCTTCCCCTCCCCTCCTCTCCCACCCCCTCCTCTTTCTCCCCTCCCTAACCCACTCGTCCCCAAATAAACATTAAACTATTGATTGTGTCCATGGGTTATTTGTTTGTTCATTTCTTTTCTCTTTGTTGCTTTCAGTTTTATATTCCGCATATGAGTGAAGTCATACAGTTCTTTGTTTTTTCTGTCTGGCTTATTTCACTTAGCATGATGATCTCCAGGTCCATCCATTTTGTTGCAAATGGCAATATTTCATCTTTTCTTATAGCTGAGTAATATTCCATTGTGTATATGTACCACAGCTTCTTTATCCAGTCGTCTGTCGCAGGGAGCTTTGGTTGTTTCCATGTTTTGGCCACTGTGAACAGTGCTGCGATGAACACTGGGGTACGTAAGTCTTTGCGGACAAAGGTTTTCAAGTTCTTTGGGTAGATCCCCAGAAGGGGGATTGCTGGGTCAAATGGTAACTCCATTCCCAATTTTCTGAGGAACCTCCACACTGCCTTCCACAGTGGTTGTACCAGTTTGCACTCCCACCAGCAGTGTACCAGAGTTCCTTTTTCCCCACATCCTCTCCAGCACCTGTTATTCCTTGTCTTGTTGATAATAGCCATTCTCACAGGTGTGAGTCTCCTTGGTTTATTGATGGATGCCTTTTCACCGTGTCCTCACATGACCTCTTTTCTGTGTATGCATGCCTCTGATGTCTCTCTGTCTCTTATGAGGACACCAGACATATTGGATTAGGGCCCACCCACCTGACCTTCCCTAACCTTAATTACTTCTTTAAAGTCTCTATTTGCACATCAGAAATATAGTCAATAATATTGTAATAAATATGTATGGTATTAAGGTGGTACTAGACTTATCAGGGGGATCATTCATAAATTATATAAATGTCTAACCACTATGCTCCACTACACTTAAAACTAACATAATATCAAATGTCAACTGTAATTGAAAAATAAAAATATAGTTTTAAAGGATGTATCTCTAGAAGTTCCCTGATGGTGTAGTGGCTTAAGGCTTTGGCACTGGCGCTGTCAGCGCTGCGGCCTGGGTTCGATTCCCAGCCAGGGAGCTACCCCACATACCAAAAAGCAAAAAAAAAAAAAAAAAAAAAAAAAAAAAAAAAAAAAAAAAAAAAAAAAAAAAAAAAAAAAAAAAAAAAAAAAAAAAAAAGGATGTATCTCTAAATATAGTCACATTCTAAGGTTCTGGGGGTTAGGACTTCAACATATGAATTTAGGGGGGATACGATTCAGTTCATATAGTACCATTTACAATAGCTCAAATACTTAGATGTAAATCTAACAAAATACGTGCAAGACCTGTATGCTAATAACTACAAAATGGTAATGAAAGTGATCAAAGAAAACTCAATGAAAGGAAAACCATACCGTGTTCATAGATTGGAAGACAGTACATTTAAGATGACAATTCTCCCATGTGGTGACCTATAAATTTAATGCAATTCCTATTAAACTCCAACAGGATTCTTTGTAGATATAGACAAGCTAAGTCTAAAATGAACATAGAAAGTTAAAAACAAAAACAACCTAGAATAGCCAAAACAATTTTGAAAGAGAAAAACAAAGATGTAGGATTCACAGTAGCCCATTTTCTGTAGGGTTTTGGGGGTTTCGTTTGTTTTTTAGTTTCTTATTGTGGTAAAGTTTACCATTGTAAGTGTTTTTAAGTACGCAGTTAGTGACATTAAGTATATTCAC
This sequence comes from Lyroderma lyra, assembly GCA_004026885.1. NCBI lineage: Eukaryota > Metazoa > Chordata > Mammalia > Chiroptera > Megadermatidae > Lyroderma > Lyroderma lyra. The sequence continues at coordinate 121,089 of PVJL010000585.1, forward strand.
AATATTGTAATGCTGGAAGTACTATTGATTTCCAGAACTTTTTCATCATCCCAAACAGAAACACTGTACCCATTGAATAATAACTACCCATTCCCCTCCCCTCAGCCCCCGATAACCTCGAATTTACTTTCTGTCTCTATGTTACCTATTTTCAGTACCTTAGATAAGTGTAATTGCAGTATTTATCCTTTTGTGTATGGCTTATTTTACTTAGCAGGATATTTTTTTGCCAAGAAATTTTGTTTTTATTGGAGCTTGTATCAGAATTTCATCCCTTTTAATGGCAAATATTCTATTGTATGTATATACTACATTCTGCTTATTCATTCAGTTTTTATGGAAACTTGGATTGTGTCTACCTTTGTTATTAATAATACTGCCTTGAACATTGGTATAGAAGTATCTCTTTGAATTGCTGCTTAAAAATTGGGGGGTATATATTTAGGAATAAAATTACTGTGTCGTTTGGTAATTGTATGTCTACCTTTTTGAGGAACCACTAAATTCTTTTTCACAACAGCTATAATATTTTACATTCCCTCCAGCAAGATGCAAGGGTTCCAATTTCTTCCCCATTATTGCTAACACTTGTTATTTTCCATTTTGTTAGTAATTGCTACCCTGAAAGCTATGAAATGCTATCTCATTGTTGTTTTGATTTGCATTTCCCTAGTGACTAATGATGTTGAGCATCTTTTCATGTACTTATGGACCATTTGTATATCTTCTTTGAAGAAATGTGTTCAAGTGCTTTGTCCATTTTTCAACTGTTTTGTTGTTTTCAAATTATAGGAGTTTTAAAATATATTTTGAATTTAAATTTCTGTAAATATTTTCTCCCATTCTGAGTATTGTGTTATCACTCTCTTGCAGTGTCCTTTGATACTCGTATACACAAGTTTTTTTATTTTGATGAAGTCTAATTTACCTATTGTTTCTTTTGTTGCTTATGCTTTTAATGTCATAGCCAAGAAATCACCAAAAATTCCAATGTCATAAAGATTTTCCCATTTTCTTCTAAAAGTTTTATAATAGTTTTAGCTCTTAAGTTTAGATTTTATACTCATTTTTGAGTTAATTTTTGTATAAGGGTTTAATTTCATTCTTTTACATGTGCATACTAGCCAATATTAAATGTGTCAGAAAACTACAGTAGTCAAGACAGTGTAGTATTTATGGAAGGATAGATATATAACAATGCAACAGACTACAAATTCCAGAAATAGACTCATACAAATACAGTCAACAGATTTTTAACAAAGGTATGAAGGCTTTTCAATGAAGAAAGAAGTCTTTTCGACAAAAGAAACTGGAAAAACTGGACTTACACCTGCAAAAAGATAAACCTTGACTTACATTTCACACATAAAACCGAACTCAAAAGAGATTATAAATCTAAATGTAATATATAAAACTATATGTAAAACTCAAAAGAAAACAGAAAAATTGTCATGATTTTTGGTTAATCCAAGAGGTCTCAGATGGGACACAAAAAGTACCATGTGTAAAAGAAAAAAAAAGATAAATTGAACTGTATCAAAATTTAAAACTTCTGCTATGCAAAAAACACTGTTAAGAGAATAAAAAGATGAGCCATAGACTGGGAGAAAATATTTGCAAATCACATATGAGACAAAAGACTTGTATCCAAATCTCAAAACTCAAAAATATGAAAACAAACTGCTCTCTTCCAGGGCCGATGTCTACAGGCATTCAGAATGGTCCAGCGTTTGACATACCATCGGAGGCTGGTCCATAATACAGACGCTAACAAAGCTAGGCTGTCCCAAACCCCTGCTAATGGAATTACCTTTATACCAAGAAGGTTGGGAAAGCACCAAAGTCTGCATGTGGCGTGTGCCCAGGCTGACTGTGTGGAGTTTGTGCTGTGAGACCTAAAGTTCTAATGAGGTTGTCCAAAATGAAAAAAACATGTCAGCAGGGCCTGTGGAGGATCCATGTGTGCTAAATGTGTCCGTGACAGGATCAAGCCTGCTTTTCTCTTGAGGAAATCGTTGTGCAAGTGTGGAAGGCACAAGCACAGAGGCAGAAAGCTAAATAAAAAAATGAAACTTGAGTAATAAAAACAGTTAAAAGGCTTTTTAAAAAAACCAAACTACTTAAATTTTTAAATGGACAAAATAACTTTCACTGGTTTGTTTGTTTGTTTGTTTTTGGTCGTTGTTCCTTGTACCCAACGTGTCGCTTCTCTCTTGCTGCTGTCGAGTTTCTCTCTCTGTCTTTGGCTTTTGACATTTGATTCTATGCCTAGATGTGGATCTCTTTGATTTACCTTGTGGAGAGGTCCCTGAGCTAAAGCAAAAATAGAGGATTAGTGCTTTCCTAGAGTTGGGATGGGAAGAGAGTCTGAGTACAAAGGGACTACACAAGGGAATTCTTTACGTCCGTGTCTATGATGGTGGTTACAGGATTCTACACGTGGGATTCACTGAAGTGCACATCAAAAAGGTAGATTTTATTGTATGCAAATTTTTAATAAATGAAAATGGATACTTTTCAAGTACATAAAATGTCTACACAAAGTTCAGCATACATTTTTAAGTGAATATCAATGTACTCCCCCAAGGTAAAGGAAAAGAATATTTGTAGCACTCTAGAAGCCCCCACGTCCTCCTTCCCTGTTTGGTGCCCCATTGCTCCCCCAGAACCAATCACTGTCCTAAATTTTATCATAATCATGTCCTTGCTTTTCTTGATTATTTTGTCATCCTGCATCCATAAACAATGTAAATCAATTTTCCTTATTTCATTCAAAATTGGTTTTGTGAGTCATCCATGTTGTGCATATATAGTGGTTTTTAATTTTCATTCCTGTATACAATCCCATTGCATAAATATACCATATTTTATTCTATATTCTACTCTTGGTGGACATTTGGGCCGACTCTAATTTAGGTCTATTAAAAATAAGGCTGCTATGAGCATTCGTGTACATGTATCTTTTTGCACATGTGTAAGAGTTTCTCTGTAGTATACATTTTACACCCAAGAACAGGAACATCTATGTCTTCAGTTTTACTAGATCATGCTGAAATGTCCTTCATCTTGTCAAATATGTCAAGTGGGATGCAAAGGCAAACACCTCTAATGACACATAGTACAGACACAATTATTTGGAGTTTATTGGAGGTAGGCCAACCAGAGGTCCCATTTTATTTTTTTTAAATCTTTTTTTTATTCACTTTATTCCAAAAGTTTCTTGAATTACCTTTTTTTTTTTTTTTTTGCTTTTTGGTATGTGGGTAGCTCCCTGGCTGGGAATCGAACCCAGGCCGCAGCGCTGACAGCGCCAACGCCGAAGCCTTAAGCCACTACACCATCAGGGAACTCCCGGAGGTCCCATTTTAAATGGGCCAGAAAACAAGTCAAGGTGTCAGTAGTCTGGTCAGCCTAATTGGAGGGCAGTTATAGGCAAAGAGTTGGGAGAATGTATTTATCACCCCCAAGTTCCTTTATCTGAAAGGTGGGTGCTAGGCCAAGCAGGGCTGATCGCACTGTTAAAAGAGCTCCAGGACAGAGATCCTTCTCATTCTACTTTACATAATTATGAGGAAAGTAGGAGGGATTTGGGAACTGCTGGGCAATTATGTAACAGAGGGACCTTTCTAGCCAGGGAAATGTCTTGCTAGAAGTGGGGAAAGTCCAGAGTTTAGACTTCAGCTAGGGGAGTTCACATGCCACTTCAGTTATGCTGAACTAGCTGATTCTAGGCTACCCAAGGGACAATCCTGGGTGTGTTCAGTTCTATCATTATATAATGTCCTTTTCTGTCTCTGGTAATTTTCTTTGCCCTGATGTCAATTTTATCTGAAGTTAGCCATTCTTGCTTTCCTTTGATTGATGTCTACATGATACATCCTTTTCCCTTCTTTTACTTTCAAGTTGCCTATATCTTTATATTTGAAGTGAGTTTATGTAGTATATGAGGTCAGGCAATTAATTTCACAAGCTCATCCTAGAAAAAGTGCTACATACCTCACTGCTGAATGTCACTGCGGTCACCTTCGAAGCACTCCCCTTGGGAAGCTGTGCACCACTGCGAGTGCCTAGTCCACCCTTCAAAGCAATTTTGGAACTCTTTTTCTGCAATGGCCATCAGAGAGAGCTGTCATCAATCCCAAAATCTGACAATTAAGTTCGCTAACTTTGCCACCGTGTACTTATGATGGCAGCCCTGTACAAACAACTCGGTAAGGTATCATAACCTTGCCAAGGTTATGACGACAAATCTGATGATTCCAGAAAAAGAGTTCCAAAATTGCTTTGAAGGGTGGGCTAGGTGCTGGCATCCATGCGTAGCTTCCCAAGGGGAGGACTTCGAAGGTGACGATAGTGATACTCAGCAATGAGGTAGGTAGCACTTCTTCTAGGATGAGCTTGTGAAATTAGTTGCCTGACCTTGTACATGTCTTTTAATCCACTCTGCCAATAAGCTGTGCGCTTATGAGCATTTTCCTTATATATGTTAAACTTGATGAATTAAAGCAAATTTTTTTTTCGGAAAAAGTGATGCTGTCCAAGAGGAGTTGGAGGTGGGACACATGGCAATAAATCCCTCATGGTGACCTGAGATGGAAAATGAGAGAAACCTCAAGACACAAAGACAATGCAATGTCCCATCACTGGGCAGAGCTTACATAACAACAGGCTACAAGGACAGAAGTCTGTGCCGAGTTTCACCTATTCTATTTGCCCAGCTCCTGCCCTTGCAAGCTCTCCTCTGCATTGCAGGGCATTGGGATCCTGGAAACTACATTTGTGGGCTTCCTTGCAGGCTAAATTAGTTAGATTTTGTCAGTAGACTTCACAGGTTAGAGATTAGAAAGTGGAAGGAAATTATTCTGCCTCTGGCTCTAGCCATGGCAGGTGGTCACAAGTGATCACAGGTGGCCCCAGGTCACTGGACACCAGCACCAACATCAGCAAATGCAGGCTTATAAATTCCAGACCAATGGTCTTCTCAGCTTCCCGAATTCTAGGTAAAACTCTCTTTTTTCTCATTCAGCTTTTTCAACCCCTTTATATCTAATGTCCAATATTAAATTCGTTTGAAATACCTCTAATGGGTTGTTTTTCTGGCAAGAAACAGACCAACACATATCTCCCCTTCAGTGCGAATGAAATGAATCAAATCCTATCATGTATCAACACTCTCCAAGAATGGCTGCTGAAGCAAATTCAACTGTTCACTGTTCGTTGTTGGTTCTCTCCTTACTGCTGTCCCTGCCCATACCCCCACATTTGGTCCACCTATTTAAAGTCCTAGACCCATCGCCTCTATTGCATCCTTGACCGTTTCAGTCCCTGTTGACCTGCAGTGCTGTATTCCACATCTATGTATCTCCCATCTGTGCTCGCCAAGCAACTGGCCTCCACCTTGGCACACCTCACATTGTACTCAACTGTTTCTTTGACTTGGAGCTTCAAGAGGGTGGGTGGGCACTGCTTATCTTTGAGTCCTTGCCTGCTTGACACTGAACAGGTGCTTCCAGAATGTTTAACAGCACTGTGGGCACCTGCTGCAGAAGTTGATGGGCAAACAAGATGAGTCGCTCTGCTAATCCCTAGGCTCTGAAAGAATCTGGGGGGGTGGGGTGGGGGTGTCCTCTTTCTACACTACTTCTCCAGAAGTCAACTGATAAGTTTGAGTGCAAATATGTGCAGACTAGGACCAAAGAGGAGGGGAAGTGAGGCCTGGCCAGGGAGAGGATCTGGGACAGACAGTACAGGACGATTGGCTGAGGTGCCAAGTAGCTTTAATGAGCCTGAGCACCTCATCCCCCACTGTGTCCCTCCCTCCCCACTCTCAGTCCCCCTCCTTCAGTTCTGGACAGGTCCAGCCTGCCCAAGGCTCTGGGGCTCTCCAGCTGGAGGTGTTAATCCTTCTGCCCCCTCAGCCGCTCCAGCCGCCTCCGAAGGTCTGGGGGCACCTTGGCCCCTGCTGCCAGCAGCTCTCGCAGTCTCTGTTTGGGAGTCTTGGTGAGGTGGAAATTGCAGGGGACAGGGCCCTCTTCAAAGGTGACCCGGCAGCTCCGTGTCACCGCGTGGTAGCCCTCAGCACTGGCAGTTACCATATAGTCCCCTGGAGTCAGCAGGCGCCAGTAATCCCCGCCCCACGCTGAGGGAAGTGAAGGGCAAGTTCAGGGCCCAATGATCCTCAGCTTCCGACCCAGCCTAAGGCCCTCCCTCATCTCTGCCATCCCCTCCCTCGCCAAACACACCCGTTGTTACATCATGATTAATCCCGTCCACGGCAATGACAGCGTCAGCAATCCCGAGCTCTGTGTCCTTGTCCCGAACAACTCCTGCAATGCCCATGCGCACCTGTGGGGAAAGGTTATCAAAACGCTTTCCCTTCTGCCCAAGAACATATCATCGGTTCATTTTCTGGCTCTGTGGCCCCACAAACTTGATAAAGGTGGTACGCCTACTATGTTCCTAGGTAAGATATACTCTGGTTAAAAGTCTCCTGTTGATACATTGCATCAAGACTGGGAGAACTATGAATACCCGGTAGGAAAGTGTACGGAGGGCTTCCCCAAGTTCAGTGACCCTTGTTGTGGGCTTGTCATTTTGGAACCCTTGTAAGCTATACATACAGAACTAATGCAAGGCACAGGAGTTCCTATGGAATACCAGGTGTCTGCTCCACAGCACTTCCTGCACTTGCCTAACGGGAGTCATTTCTGAGAAGAGCACCCCCTCCCCCGAGTAAAGCTCTGGGGCAGCTCTGTGGACCACTGCCCAGACTGTGTAGGGCAGCGGTTCTCAACCTGTGGGGCACGACCCCTTTGGGGGTCGAGCGACCCTTTCATAGGGGTCGCCTGAGACCATCGGAAAACACACACCAGATATTTACATGACGATTCATAACAGTAGCAAAATGACAGTTATGAAGTAGCAACGGAAATGTTATGGGGGTCACCACACCATGAGAAACTGTATTAAAGGGTCGTGGCATTAGGAAGGTTGAGAACCACTACTACTGCCTGATGCTGCCCTGTCGACAAACTGTGCCTCCTGTCCTGCCCTATCGTCCTCCAAGTCAACCTGATGGCCCCTGGCACCTAGTAAGTCAGATACACGGCAGGACTTTAGATGACCCGCTGGTGGCGCCGCCATCCGGATGGAGAGCACGCAGCTCAGAGGCAGCAGGGGCAGGCTCAGGGGAGGGGACTCAGGTCGGACCTGCTCCAGGTAGGTGAGGAGGGCGTCTTTGTTGTTCTCCCACTCCTGGGGCAGCTCATTCTCGTGAGGGAACTTGTCACAGGACAGCTCCACAGTGATCTCAAAGCAGTTGGTGTGCAGGTAGCTGAAGTCGTTCATGCCTAAGAGAACCACAGTCACTGGAGCCCAAGCAGGCAGGAGGGGAGCCCCACCTTCCTGGTGCCCTCCTCTGGGAGACACTCCCCGGTGGGAACTGTGACAGCAGACTGTCTCACTGGGGTAGGACTATGGGACAGGGTTACTCCACGCTCAGGCACATACTCCCAGGGACTGTGTGCCAGTCAGCCCCGTTGATGACGTTGCCATGCAAGGAGAAGTCCTGGCTGTGGCAGGGTCGGCGATCTGTGTCCTGCATGGCCCGATTAGTGCCGGCATAGACGGTGCTGAGCCAGCGAAACACACCATCATCCGGGGTGGGCGTGAGTTCGCGGGCAGCCCACGGGGTCCGCGTCATGTCGAATGGGTAGGACACCACGAGCTCACCCCCATGGAGGTTGGCACTCAGCACAAAGGGGATCCGTTTCATCCACTCAATTACTGCCCGTGTTTCAGGAGCCACCTGGACAGAGGCAGGTCAGGAGGGGCAGGAGACAAGGGACCCCAGGATGGCCCTCTACCACTGCCCCCAGAATACTCACCGTGGCATTGGGCAGGGTATAGTAGGTGGGCAATGGCAGATGGTGGTTGGGGACAGTGTCAGGCACTAGCCCATCATCCTCTGCTTCCCACAGTGGTGTGTTAAGGTCAGCAAAATTATGGTTAAGGTCAATGCCCTGCTGGTTCCAGCGGCCCTCTGCCCAGCCCACCAGCTCTGAGCCCTGATGGGAAAGGGGCTTGTTCAGCTAAGCAAGCTCCAGGCACCAGGGGAGGAGCAGGGTGGCCCTTGTGCCAGGTGGCCTACCCGGCGGAAGGCAGTCTCATAGCCATCAGGGTTCATGGAGGGCAGCAGGTGGATGCGCGTCTCTGTGAGCAGCCGAGTCACCCGTGGGTCCCCTCGCAGGAACTCGTGGCATAGGAACTGCATGAGGAGCAGGAGCAACTCCCGCCCCAGGGCCTCATTCCCATGCATGCCGGCCACGTAGCGCACCTCAGGCTCTCCTGGGAGCACACAGGGGCTCACAGCTGGCTCGCACCCGTGGCCCTTCCCTCTGCCCACCTCTCCCACTCCACCTGCCAGTACCCAGCTCATGCTCCCCAGGCTGGTCCGACATTTCCATCACATAGAGCTTCAGGCCCTGGTGGCTCTTCCCGATGCTGTAGATGCGGGTGATGTTGGGACACTGCTCATTCACTTGCTTCATTAGCTGAAGGGGTAGAGTGTGACACAGGAGGATGAGACCCAGGGGTCAGACCCCATGTGGCCGTGGAAGGACTTATGAAAGCCAGTGGCGGCCCACACAGATGGGGCCACCATGGCACAATACAGGAGGGGACAGCAGCAGACGGGAAGGCTCAGACAGGGGAGGCGCCATAACAAGGGAATGTTACGGAGCAGAGTTTAGGGGTCAACAGGAAAGAAGGGTGAGACAGCAAGGGCGGGAGAGGCGACACGAGGGCAGTCACAGCAGGTTATGCCCTGGTGGGAAGGGGATCTGAGTTAGGCAGCTCCTCCCTCCTGGGTCATAGTGGTCATGTCTGACCTTCCGCATGGCCTTATAATTGTGATGCTGGAAGTCCAGAGGGTCAGAGGATCCTAGTGCAAGGGCCTCCGCAAACAGGCCATTAGGATCTAGAGGAGAGTAAGTTCATGGTAAAGGGTGAGCTCACAGTGGAGATTGGATCCTGCCCATCCAGCCCTTGTCCTCCTGCCCACCTGAGACTGGGCAGGCCAGAATCTCTGCCCGGAGGCAAGACGCGCCTCCCTGTAGCCAGGTCTGGGGCAGCAGGCGAATGAAGCGGGCCACCTGGGGCTCAGGCAGAAGGTTCAGCACTGGTGTCTCTGGGTCGGAATTGGCAGGAAATACCTGGGGGCATCAAGTCCTTTGGTGGGGCTACTCCAACCTCAGCAACCTGGCACAGGACCTAGGGAAGGTGCTCAGGCCTCCAAACTCCCCATCAAACCCACCCTGGTGGGCTCAGCTGAAGAGTTGCACTCAGCTTCAAACACAGAACCTAGCCCACAGACCCTGCCAAAGGGCCGCCCCTGGCAGCTCTGGTTTCTGCCTGGGTCACACAGCTCATTAGACCACTATGGCCACGTGACTCAGGAGCAGCCACTCCTAAAGCCAGCCAGGACCACACACTGTAGCCTGGTACATACAGGGGTCCATGAGATGGGGAGGCGAGAGGTGACTAGAGACCCATTGTCAGGGGTGTTCCAGCAGGAAGCTGTGGCAAGAAATGGCACTCACCCCCTGGAAGAAGTATTTGGGGAGAATATGGCCATGTTCCAAAGCAGCCTGGCTCCCAAGGCTGCCTGCTTGGTGCCACCCACCCTGACAACAAGCCCCTTTCTCCTGAAATGCCCAGGTGGGCATCTGTTCCTTGTCCCAGAGGAGCCCCAGCCCAGCTCCCTGCAGTGGGCTGGGTGCCCATCTCCCAGCACAGAGGGCCCCAGTCATCACAGCATCACGCACCGCGTCCATCCCACTGCTGCGGTTCCTACTCCCCCACCAGGTCCGACTGTCATTGCTGAACTGGACCTTGTATGAGGTGACCCAGTCATACCTGGCAGGAGAGGTGGGGAGAGATCATTGGTGGCTCTCAGGACTCCCACCCCAGCCATCTTGAGTCTGCCGTGACTTCCTGGCCCAGGGCTAGCCCACCTCACCTCCAGATAGAGTTTCTGCCCTGGGTGATCACGCCCGAGAAGCGGGTGGGATGCCTAGCGTCCACCTGAAGCCACGGCTCAGCGTCCTGCTGCTCAGCACACCAGGCCCCATCGTACAGATCACCATCCTCCAGGCCTGACTATGGGCACAGGACATGGTTATCAGGCCCAGGTGGGCAGTATGGAGTGGGCCAGGATTGGAGGGGGAGACAGGAAAGAAGGTTCTAGGGGTTGCCCTGCTCTGAACCAGGGCACTGACCTGGATGTTGAGCCGTCCTCGATGTGGTCCAAGACCAAAGGACTGGCTGCTGGATGCCTCAAGCTGGTTATCTGAAACTCGCAGGGACTCCAGGCCCAAAGGTGGACAGCCTGGGACAGGGACAGAACAGTGAGACTGAACCAGAGAGGGAATGGTCAGGGCAGGTGGGAAGCTGAGTCTAAGCTTGCCCATGTACTGGGCAGGCTGGGGGCACACCTGTGCCTGTGAGGTTAAGCGTTAGGTTAGTCCCAGGGAGTGCAAGTTTGGGCAGGACCCCTAATACCTGGTTCTTGCTTGTTGGGGAGGTCAAGGGCCCCTACAGGGCTGGTGGTCATCATTGGCCTGGCAGTCACCACTGGACTGGGGCGAGTTAGCTTCTTGCGCTTCTTCATAATAACCTTTTTCTTCTTGATGATGCGAATCCGGACATGCTGCTGTGAGGTCCCTGGGGATCAGGAAGGCACCGGGGGAAGGAAAGGATGGCATGAAACTCCAGGTGAAGAGTTCTGCCAGCCCAAGAAGTCCTGTCAGCCCACAGCAAGCCTCACCACAAGTATCAAAGGACCTGAGCATTAGTCACTGGCCTGTACAGTCTGACCCCCAACCTGCCTCTCCAGCCACTTCTCAGCTCCTTCTCCTTCCTGCGTGACTACATGTTTGGCCGGCCTCCCCTGACCCTCTCCAATGGAGAGCTACACCCAGCCACTAGGAACTATTTGGTTGCTCCAAAGAGCTGAATTTGGTTCTTTACCTCCAGGCCTTTGCACTGACTGGCCGTCCCCTCCCTGTCATACCACATACCACCTCTGATTTTACTGCCTAATTCCCATTCTTCATCACATCTCAGATGCCCTTCTAGGAGCCCTCCTTAGCTCCAGACTTGGTCTCCAAAAGCCACAATCCCACCTCTATCACTGCATCTGCCCTCCAGGCTGAGATAGCCCATCCTCAAATCCATGTCTGCCTCCAGGGGTGGGCCTGCGGTCCTGTTCACCCTTCAGCCCAGGGCCTCGCACAGGGCAAGTGCCACCAGTTCCCCACCCACCCAAGCTCCACGGGTACCTCCAGAACGTACTATACACTCGTGTCTGGTGCCCCTGTGCCTCTGCACATGTGGTTTTCTTCTTGGCCGCCCTCCTCTTCAGTTCTTCCCGATTCAGAGATGCTCACCCTTTGTGAGCAAGGACAACATCCACTCGCCTCCTCTGAGGACCCCCTCCTTGATTGTCAGCCCCTTGCCTGGCCCCCTCGCTGGACAGTACCCCATTCCTCCAGGCAGTCTCAGCAAAGAGTGCCCTCTCTCTCATTCCCTCATTCTAGCCCCTGCTCGCAAGCTCTCTCCTACACAGTCCTGCTCTGAAACTTTTAGCGTCAATGCCTTTGTCTGCACCTATTTCTCCCCTCCTCCTGGCCCTGGTTGGTCTCAGTTTCCTCATCTGTGAAAAGGGAAGGCTTGGAGCTGAAAGAGGCTGCATCCCACTGGCTCCTGTCCCGGGACTGCTGACTTGGTCTGGCCGGGAACTGGGGCTGCTGAGTCAGCATTCATTGCACCGGGCGGAAAGAGTGTGAGTGTGCGTGTGCATGTGCGTGTGCGCGTGTGTGTGTGTGTGCGTGTGTGTGTGCGCGCGCGCGCGTGCTGGGGAGGGGTCATTACCAGGATGCGGTGTGTCGGTGTGTCGGACAAGCGACCTGCGTGAGAGGTGGGCCCTGGGGCCGGAGCTCACCGTTATGCTTCCCCGCGGGCGGCTGTGCCGGGCTGCTACGCGGGGCCGGGGTCGAGATCTGGGCCTTGGTGGTCGCGGGCGGTGCCAGGCCCAGCACAGAGGTGCCAGGCACCCCCAGAACCTGACCGACGGCAGGCGCGAAGGCGGCCAAGGCGAGCAGGAGACCCCACATGGCGAGGTCCACAGGCGGGGACGCTCGGGGCCGCGGCGGTCGGTGGGTCCGTCTCTTCCTGCTGGCTGCTCCAGAGCCCCCCGCCCCTTCCTGCCGCCGCCGCACGCCCCTTGAGGCCTCCGGCCCGCCCACAGCCCGCTCGCTGGCCTCGGACCCCGGAGGGGAGGAGAGGGCGGGTTAGGAGGGCCAGGGCGGAGCTAGCCCGGCGGCCCCCCGACGGGCACGCGAAGGGCCCCGCACTCACCGACTTTGCCCCTCCCGCTGCAGCCTCCTTCTTGGGCTGCCCTTCACAGTCTGCAAAGCCCCCCGGCAGCCTCGGTTTCACTGAGAGGCGTTGTGTCCTGTAGTGGGCACCTCCAGTGTGCCGGGCACCATGCCAGGCGCTTTACACGTGGCTTCTCAATCCAACCTCATTTTACATGCTGGTAAACTGAGGCTCAGAGCGACTATTGATATAGCCAAGGCAGCAAAGCTGGGAACTCTTGGGGAGGAAACTACACCCCAAAAGGAAAATGCATCCAGAGCCAGAGGCCGCCTGCCAAGGCAGGTGGGACAGGAGTGAGGGGAAACTGAGGCAGGGGTCGGAGGACGGGAGGAGGGCTGGTCCTCCAGGAATCCGTCTGACAGACAGCCCAAGGAGCCCAGCCAGAGACGGCACGTCCCACCACCACCACCACCATCACCCCGGTCCCGCCCCTTCTCTCTTCTTTCCCTCCCCTCTTCCTTTGCTCACCCAGCTGCCACGTTCTGGTGTTACATAATCCAAGGAGAGAAGCTCAAGCCGATACCCAGCGGGCTGGGGCCGGGATAGATGAACTGAGGTTTGTTGGGCTTTCTTCCCCGCCCCGGCCTCATTCTCCTTCTGGGGTTGGCAGCCCCGGGTCTCTGTCCGCGGGACTACACTCATGCAGGGTTCCAGAGCGCAGGACCCTGCCCATCCCCCTCGGAGAGCTCTTTGACTCCCCCATGCTAGGGTCGCCTCCCCAGAAGAAAGGAAATGAGTCAAATGTGCGCCTCCGGCCGATGCTTTACCCTTGCAAGGAGCTCGCAGAGAGGTACTGCCATCCCCTTGTAAGAAGCGATGCCAGAGGTGGCCAAGAATCCTCTGCAGGACGCGGGGCTCTGAGCAAATATTTTTTGCAGGGTCACTATCTATATAAACAATGTGAATCACCCAAAGTCAGCGTCTGAGCGCCATTCTGGCGACTCTATCTCACAGAATCCCTGGAAAGAAATACCAGGTTGCGCTCCTGATCTGAGGTCACCACCAACTGGGACGACTTCATAGGCACCAAGTCCTGGAGCTCCTCAGGCATCTGGTCCACCTCACGCGCTCTATTGAATAGAGAGCTCCGGAAAGGGAGTGACCCCCACAGAACCCACGAGGGTCCCTGTTCTGCCTTGGAACACCCCACCTGAACGGCACTGTTAGGTCTCAGGCACCAAAGGGGCACTTAGAAAAACTCAAGGTAGGCACGCCAAAGCCAAGTCTCCCTGAAACCCAGGGCCGAGTCAGGGGCAAAATGACAGACAGCACTGCAAGCTAAGGCTTCACAGGGGTGGAAGACCAGGACGGGCTCCTATGAAGCAAGAAGTGGGTCTGAACATGTCCTGTGGGCTGCTCCTCTCTAACCAAAGCCCAACCTAGCCATTTACTGTCTCTGGACAGCAACTTCATCCAACTTTTGCAGCCAGGTATTGAGGGGAGAAAGAAGTACTATAGCTAGGGCATCTCAGCCTCCTGAGACTCCCACCCTGTCCAACTCCATCCCCATACAGCAGCCAAATCAAGTTCTTGCGAGCTTAAGTCCCCAGTGGACTCACTTGGAAGGCACTTCATGGCAATGTTCTCCATCCACACCTTTCCCACCTCATCTCCCCACGCTCACCCCCTGGCTCATATCCCTCCAGCCACACAGACATTCTTCTAGCTGTTGGTCCAATGCACCAGCCCAATCCAGCCTCGGGGCCTTTGCACTGGCTCACCGAGTTTGCATTCTCATCATTCAGACTGCCTTTGAATGTCACCTGCTTCCACGGGCCCTTCCTTGACCGTTCTGATGAAAGTAAGCTCCACCCTCCACACACACACACTATCCTCTCCCTCTGGTTTATTATATTGTCTTCAAGGCACTCAACACTACCTGAGACCATCTTGTTTTGTTGTATGTTCACTGTTGCAGCAGGAGGCAAGCAACCCAAATGTTCACAGCTGCACCTTAGGGCCTAGAAAAGTGCCTGGTCCCTAGTCAGTGCTCAAAAACTGTGGGTATAGTATATTCAAGGTTAGAGGGGACTAAGTAGGACTTGAGGGAAGTTGACCCTCCCCAACAGCACCAGGTTTTGCAGGAGAGGAGATGGCAGGCCATGAACTGGGACATCAAAGGGACTGGCAGGATGGAGCATGTTGGAGCATGATGGAGCAAATTTCTACGGGCTGGAATTTGCAGGACACGCCTACCTTTTGTGTCCCATATGCCTTCCATCCCTCTTCTTATTTCTTTGTACCCCTTGCCTCTCTGCCCTATTGCAACTTTAAGACTTCTCTGTGCCCTTCTAAGCCCCCTCAGCCCATCAGTCTTTTCTCACGCCCCTTCATAACTTCCTTGTCCCCTTACACCCTTCTGTGCTCCCAGCCTGTCTACTGCCTTTGGCCCTTACAATTGGGTACCTGGGCTGCAAAAACCACCAAAACCAGAAGCAGGTTCTGGAGATAGCGGCTCCCAGGGTGCAATGGTAGGTTTATACCCCAGCCAGATCTCTAGCCTCAGGAGCCAGATGGAGGAGCTTGTGTGTCCCCCAGGCGAGGACATGTTGTAAAGCACAACTGAGCTACATTGAATGGGGACACCTACCCAAAAGGGATTTTGGTTTAAGGAATGGGCTAGGACTGTCCTGCCAGCTGCCCGGTGTGATAGGGTGACTGGGGGTGGAGAGGATAGATTGCTTTGGCACCACACTGGCTTAATTTCACAACTGACTTCTGCCATTTATTTTTTGAGGGGAGGTATCTTGGATAGTAATGTCGCCTCTTTGAGCCTCATTTCCTCATCTGTAAAATGGGAATGATAATATCTTCCTCCCAGGGTTCCTGGGATGATGAAGTGAGATAATATGTGATTCCAAGGGGCCCTGAAATTAACCAGAGGAATTAAATGTGGAGAAAACAGCTTAACACAGCCCTCTTACTCCCATCTACATGGATAAAATAAAACAATATAAAGGAAAGAAAGGAGGCTATGTGTCTGGCTGTACAAATAGAAAAGCAGTAGAATCAAATGCCTGCCTGTGCCTCCTTATCTCCTGGCCCTGGTGCTGAGACAGAACTCACTGCCCACTACATGCTGTCCCTGCGATGCAGGTAGACATTGATGGGGACTCCCATGGACGCACAGGGAGGCATCACCCTTATGTGCCCATTCCCCCTCACCATCACCTCCCCCAGCTGTCTCTCTTTTGTACACCGATGTCTTCGAGAGCCTCAGTCCTCAAAGTGTGGCCAAGGACCAACAGCATCAGCATTTCCTGGGAGCTTGTTAGAAATGCAGAATCCCCCATCAGAAGATTCAAACCCAGGAGAATCACGTGCACACTGAAGGTTGAAAAGCACAAGTTGGAGGTGGAGAGCACCTCCACTTAACATGCATGAGGTTCACAATTTTCTAAGTTTGATTGTGTTTGATGTCGTCATTGGAAATGTTATCTCAAGCCACAAGAGTACATCCATCTAAGTTAGGAAATTGGTATTTCGTTCATCCTAGGAGGGTATATTCCTGATCTCAACAATATGACCCTACATGGATTTGCTTTTTTTAATTAAATCAATTTTATCAAAGATTACAGAATATAATTTTAGGGGTAAATCACATGTAGTCTTGTACCAGACTTTTCTATGCTTCTCCGTTCCCAAGTCAATCACTTTAAATTCTTTTTGTTGTTTTTCTTTGCACTTACCTCCATGCTTCTACTGCTATTTCTCGATTTTTTTCTATGTTTAGATGTTATCGGTGGATCTCCCACTTTGGAATTAAGGACTTAGCTTTCTTACCACCCTCTCACCCATACAAACCCAAATACACAAACATACACTTCCCCTCCTTCCATTTTCCCAAAAGAACTAAATCACTGGAGTTTTTATTCAGTGCTTATATTATGATTATGCAAATATTATTGTTCAACTTTTTGTGTTCCCTGGAGTTAATAATTACTTTGTTTTATCATTTGTTTGGTCTTCGAAGAACCAGTTGTGAATTCAATCCCAAATTTTCAACAGAACTGAACACGGATTTTGAACATGTCTGAAAACAGCAGATAATTTCATTTTCTTCTGGAGACATCCCTCCCAGAGCATCTGTCTTTGCTTCCAGGCTGGCTTGCTTGCTTTCTCCACCTGGGAGCACAGCTGACATCCCAGGCCTTTCTCATCATATCTCTTCTGTGTTTAGCCTCATTTCCTATGTCCCATTTGTCCTCTTTCTCAGTTTAATTCCTTGTTTTTCTGAAGCACATCCTCCAAAGGCTTTCTAAGAAGGAGTGCATGTATGGTCAAACTTTTGAGACCTCATATGGCTTAAAATGTCTTTATTCCGCCCTCCCACTTGATAACCATTTGGACAGATATATGTTTCTGGGTTGGAAACCATTTTCCCTCAGAATTTTGTGGGCATCACTTGATTGTTTTGGGAAAAGCCACAGCAAATCAATCAATGAATGGTCCCAAGGCCTGGTGGCGTTGGTTCTGTGGGCTGTTGAGTCCATCATCCCCAAAGATATCAGTGTCACCAAGCTTGAGTCTTTGGACAGCGCCCGCTGTGTGCAGGTACGCAGCCTACTTCTCACACTGTCTCCTCCTCTCCTGGGTGGCCACTGTCCTTCACTGCCCACCCCCATTTGTTTTCCTCCAAAGTATAATATGTGGACAAGGATTAAGTTCTCTCATTTATGACCCATTTCCATTCTTGCCTCTGAAGTCACTAAACTGCTGGGACCTCTAGAACTATCACCCAGTTACAGATTATCGTTGGGGGTAGGTTTCTTTCCAGACTGACCAACTCCTTCATTACATGTTCATTTTCCTTCATTTCATTCTCACATGGTAACCTTACCCTCTAGTCGTAGTCCTCTTAGATTCACATCCTCAGTGCCACTTCTGGAATCCCAGTATCCGGAACACCTCCCATAAACCATAGCACTTAGAAAGTCTTAAGCAGCCCCCTCCTGCCCCATTTCCACATAGCAGGTCACGTGGGAGCCCAGCCCCAGAAAGCCTCAGGTTGCCTTCTGGCATAGCCTAGCTCTGCATTCCAGGGCTGCAGTTCTGAAAGTCCCCCAAAAGGGCCCTCAGGAATCACACTACTCTCAG
Organism: Lyroderma lyra; assembly: GCA_004026885.1. Lineage (NCBI taxonomy): Eukaryota > Metazoa > Chordata > Mammalia > Chiroptera > Megadermatidae > Lyroderma > Lyroderma lyra. The sequence goes on from PVJL010000585.1 coordinate 138,624, forward strand.
GGGAGAGGACAAGATTGAATAACTTGTCCCTGGACACATAGCTCTAGGAACCTGCAGGAAAAAGAGAGCAGCCCTTCCTCCCTTGGTCAGCTGCCCCAGTAGAAATGAAATTAGAACGCCTTCTTGGCCACTTGCATCCCCATGGGAGGGCCTGAGCGCAGAGGATTCACAAGGCAGGAGGGTGAGACTTCTTCGTTCTCAGAAATCGCTGACCTCGTCTGGCTGAGCGCCACCTGAGCCCCCAGCTGTTTCTGAGGCCAGAACCAGCAGTAACCACGCCCTGCCCCAGGGCTCCACCTGGCAGGAGGTCACAATGCCCCGGCCAGTTGCTCAGCCCCAGAATGGCTGACCAAAATGGGAGGAGGTGCCGAGGGCTTGGTGGGTGGGTGTGTGGGGAGGGGGAGATTCCCCAGGAGCCCAATTCTGCACTCCTTGAGCTCACCCTTGAGTGTCTGCCACCCCCTCCCCCAATCCCACCCCACCCTCATACTCCCTCCCAGCACAGCTCCTTTCTGTAGCCTCCCCCTCTCTCCATGACCCCGCACTGCTTACCCAGGCCCAAAGCCCCTGCTTCCCCTCTCAGGGGCCTGGATGCTAGGGAGGGATCAGGTAGGCCAGTGGGTCCCTATATGTCCTCCTCAAGCCCTAGTCGAGCCCAGCTCCTGGACAGTATCCTAGGACTAGGGTCACTAGGGTTGACAATTTGGGCAGTCTTTTCCATGGCTGGCCCAGCCTTGCTCCTGCTGCTGCTGCTGGTCAGCTTCTTGGCCTTTGACCTACTCCACAGGTAAGTGGGCAGCAGCCTGGCTGGTGGGCAGGCACGGGCAGGTGAGGAAGTAGTCAATCGCCTCAAGTCCAGCTGCTACCCTCTCTCTCTGCAGACCCACATGTCCCACCCGGCCACAGCACACACTTCTCACAGGGGACCAGAGTCAGGGGGCCGGTGAGGGTCCGAGACAGCAAGAGACTCTACTCCCGCCGAGACAACTCAGCCTCCAAGAGGCTCTGCTACTGCTTCTCCTGGGCCTGGGGCTGCTCCTGGGAGCCCACGGCGTGCCTTTGGCCCTGCTTGGCCTGGCTTTCTGCCTCCACCCTTGGGCCTGAATGCCCTCCAGGAATACACTGGCCACGACGCTGCCTCAGGCCTCCTTTCCTCCATTCTGGGCTGGGCAGGCCAGGAGGGTACCCCTTTGTCCCTGACATGATCCTCTGGGGACCTCCAGCCCCACAATATGAACAGTGGATATTTGGGTCTCATTCTAAAGGCAGCTATAGAAGGCAAGATAAGAGACAGGGGGCCCAGGGCAGGATGTGGCAGCCATTTTAGGACCTGCCCTGGGTTCCCTGTCTGGCCTCTTCTGTGTTTCTAAAGAATGAAGGTCCAGAGAGTAAGACTTGCAAGAGTGGACTGGGAGTGGCTACCAGCCAGCAGGGAAGGGACAGAGATCCAAGAGGCTCCCCACAAGAAAGCATGAGAAACTACATCTGTGGGCTCTCCAGCTTCCCCCACCAGTCTGAAGGGTCCACGGAGAGGGGCTTAGGTGAAGCTCACACCCTGCAGTGACTTTCTTGGCTGGACCCCACCCCAATCCGGGTCACAATGGGGCTCCTCTGGGGAGAGTGGGGGATGAGTGAAAGAGAGGGCTCGACTCTGGCTGCCAGGCCATCCTGGATGTTGCAAGAAGCATCATGACTTAGGTGACTCTGACCAGAGGTAAGATGCAGGCCCCAGCTCAAAGCCCCACCCACCCACACTGGTACCCACCTGACTCCTGCATCCCCACCTACCCTGATGTCCCAGGCATACCCAAGGCTGCTTCTGCAGCTGGCCTGGCCCTCTCCTCAGGTGCACCAGCCATGATGCAGCAGCTGCGAGTGCAGACAGATGCCATCGGGGCCGGCGAGGGGCCGCAGCGGGCGGTGCCCTGGTCAGCCTGGGTCACGCGGCAGGGTTGGCTGCGCTGGTGCGCGTCCCACGTGCCCCAGAGCTGGACCCAGTGGTGGACCACATCGAGGTGGCGGCAACCGCTGCAGCGTGTGCTGTGGGGCCTGGAGGGGATCCTCTACCTGCTGCTGGCGCTGATGCTGTGCCACGCACTCTTCACCACGGGCTCCCACCTGCTGAGCTCCCTGTGGCCTGTTGTGGCTGCAGCATGGCGACATCTGCTGCCCGCCATCCTGCTGCTAGTGCTCAGTGCCCTCCCTGCCCTGCTCTTCACCGCCTCCTTCCTGCTGCTATTTTCCACGCTGCTGAGCCTCGTGGGCCTCCTCACCTCCATGTCTCACTCAGGCCACGCTCAGGAGTTGGACGAATAGAAGGACAACCCCATCCCGCTGCATGTGTCTGTTGAGCCCTGGTGTAGGGCCTGAGGCCCTGGGGGAGAGGGAAGGCAGGCCCAGACCCCCAGTCCCTAGCACTGGTTGTGGCATGTGTGATGTTGCTGGAGCTGGCGGGGTAGACTGGCCTGAACTCTGGACACCTCCTTCAAACTGATGCTGCAGGTGGTTGGTGTGGAGGACCAGCGGTCTTGAGGAGAGGGGACAGGGCAGAAGGCTACAAACTAGGAGCAGAGCTTAGCCAAGCCACCAACAGCTCCTATGTGGGTGTGGTGACACCACTAAGGTCCCCTTGGCAATTGGCAGCATCTTTGTCTTGCAGCTGCCTCAGCTTCAGACTCATTGAGAACTTCTACCTGGGTAGCCCTGGATTTGCCCTTCCTCCCATCAACCCCCTCTCTACTTGCCCAGGCTCTAGAAAGGACCCACTGGCTGAAACCTAGCTGGGAGAGGGCTGACCACAGGCCCCATGAGACCTCAACTAACTCATCTTCCAGAACTTTCTGCCTAGGCATTCCCCCACTCCCTAGACATCCTAGCTCCTCCCTCAGTCTACATCCCCAAATCTGGGAAATGGGCTGAACACGATGGTGAGGTTCCCAGAGAGTACCTACTTTTTAAGTTTCCTGAGGTCTGTTCTGGAAAAACTAACAAGAAGTCCCATTTCCCCCACCTGCACAATGTGTGACCTTGGCCAGTTCATTCTTCTGAGCCTGTGTCAAATGGGTCTCAGCTTTGGCGTGGAGTTGAGTCAAAGGCAATACTTATGTGTGAAGTACTTTGTAAAGACCAGAATACTGTAAGATATTGTACTGAACTCTAAAAACATTCTGTAGGCTCAAAGTCTTTTGACTCTGAAGGCCATAGAGCTAGAAGTTTCCCTAGGCCTTCAGAGAAATACCCTGTCATGGATATAATTACAGTGGTAAACAGAGGATGGATGGGTGTGGACAAGATGTAAAAAGGTCGTGTGCCATGAAATCTCAAAATATGCTGATTGTGAAATGCAGTGGCTAGGGCCTGGTGCCAACAGATGCTTGCATAGCTGTGTGAGTGGGAAAAGCATAGTCCATGGTTTCTAAAACGGACCCAGAAAGCTGCTCACACCACCAGGAAGGCCTTGGAAGGTGGCGTCCCCAAGGCCTCAGGCTCGGGCTGTTTGTATATCTGTTGACCCTCCAAACAAATGATCAGCTATTACTAAGTAAGGCACATTATAAACAGCTTTACCCACAGCTGAGACCCACCTACCTGACCCCTACTCCACTCCTGACCCCTACTTCAAATTCCTGACACCCCCTCAGTCCAAACCCCACTCTATGTATGTCTAACCCTAAAAGCCCTGCTCCTAAAGCCCACAGTCCCCCTCTCCTGCCACTTAAATACTCAAGCTCTGGGGACTAGCCCCTAGAACCCTGGTTCATTTTTGCCAAATCCCATTGGCTGTGGAGTTTCATAACCCTGTATGCTACCGGTTAGATGCCTTCAGCAGCAGTGCCTGAAACCCAGGCACAGTCCTTCCTTCCCACTTCCTTGTGATTCTCCCTGAAATATTGCCTGGTCGTGAGGGCAAGGCAGGACATGGAGGTGGTAAAGCTTCATGGTTAGCACGGACTCTGTTGTATTAGCTGAGGCTGATTTCGTGACTTTCCAGCTCCGTGGCCTGAACGTCATTTTCCTCAGGGGTAAAACACAGGCGAGAACAACTGGCTTAGGGTTCCTGTGGGGCTCCTGGCATATAGCGTGTCTCTTCACAAACTGTAGCTGTGCTGTTACTACACCATTTTAGAGATGAGAAGTCAAGTTCAGGCTAGGCAGTGGCAAGGCAAGGATGTTCGAGTCCTAGCCCACCCAACAGGCTACTAAAGGGAAAGTAATAGAGGAAAGATAACCTAACTGAAGACCCATGCCTGTTCTTAAAGCTCCATTCAGGGATAAGCCAGTCTTGCGTCTATCATTAACTTAGCTGTGCACTGCTGGCCAGCAGCATCACTAGAGAGACTTGGGGCCATTACAATTAAGGCAGAGAGGTTTTAGCCCCGACCAGACAGGATATGGGCAGGAGCAAAGAGAAGGCCTTCTTCCTTTCTCCACATAAATATATACCTTCCTGCTCCTGCTCTGCTGGTGTAGGGTAAGGTGGTGCAGCTAGACAGGAGAGCAGATGGCCAATATTTATCAAATTAGATCAACACATACCCTGTGACCCAACAACCCAAAATGGATTCTCACGGAGGTCCATGAGGGCCTTGTGGTCGGCAGGACCGGTGGTATAGGCCTCCCCTGGGAGATGGTTAGAAATGCAGAGTCCCAGTCCCCACCCCAGGCCTGTTGAATCAACGTTTGCATTTTAACAAGATCCCAGGTGGTAAATAAGCACACTGTTGGAGAAGCCCTGCATAAGAAGGGACGTGTTCGGGAGGGACACTTGCATGGTTACTGGTGAGAAAGGTGAAAGAAACAAGGTGGGTAAGCACCAGAAAGAGGAGACAAACATTACAAGGGGTGGGAGCTATACGGATTGAGCCTGAAATCCTAGCAACGGAATGAGAAATGCAATTGTTTTTACACAAATTTAAAACGAATGCCAACAATACAAGACATTCTTTTTCTTGACAAGAGCATATAGAAACAAAAGATAGGGAGTTCCCTGGTGATGTAGTGGCTTAAGGCTTCAGTGTTAACGCTGTCAGTGCTGCGGCCTGGGTTCGATTCCCAGTCAGGGAGCTACCTACATACCAAAAAGCAAACAGAAACAAAAGATAAACAGAGTGGAGTGGCCGACCCCAGGAGCAGGCAAATGGGAGCAGAGTATGCCAATAAAGGGAATAAAGTGAGGACCTTGCAGAGACAAAAGGAAAACATTATGAACATAAAAGTCCTGAAATTCTTTTAAATCTGACCAAGTCATCGATGTAGAGTTAAAAGGTTTAAAAATGCAAGCCCAGGGAGAATGAACATGCTGGAGTGAAGGCACTCTAAGCCTTTCCTGTTAGGCCAAGAAGGGAGAGCTGTTCCATCGGCCTGAGTGACCGGGGTTGCTGCGTCACTTTATCTTCCCCCACACCACGACAGTGGGGGGTGGGGTGGGGATCCAGTGACCGGTGTGGCCTGGCCAGAAAAATAATCAGGTCAGCCGCAGAGAGGGGATACATAAGGGCCTACCCTGGGGCCCGCAGGCGCACCCGGCAGGACTCGGGAACCAGGAGCAATGAGTAGGAACGTCCAGAACGCTGGAGGGCCCCAAAGGGAAGTGTCAAGGGGGCTCATGAGGATGGGGCACCACTTCAGCCAGCAATGTCAGTGACCAGCCTGTGAGAAGGAGAGGGATCCCTGGAAGGAGGAGGCGCGCGCTCTCAGACTCGTGTGGGCAGGGGAAAGGGCTGGGGGTGAAGGGAGGCCTCTCCTCTTTCAACAGTCCGTGGCCACAGAAAGGAGGAGGAGACCGGGTCCTGGGAGGAGGAGGAGGAGGAGGAGCAGGCAGCCTGCGCTGCGCGGGAGGTCGCCCCAGGAGTGGGTGTGGGGTGCAGGTCGCTGAGTAGTACCCTCAGGTGCGCAGGAGAGAGGCCTGCGCGACGGTGGAGGGCGTCGAGGAAAGCGCGTTGACCGTGGGGCAGAGCAGGACGAGCAAGGGCCTGGGAAGGAACTCGGTCGGAAGCCTTAGCCGGAGATCGGAGGGCTGCGGGCACCCACACAAGCAGCCAGCCATCCTGGAAAAGCAACAGCCTGCAGAACCTGAGACCAACAGTGCAGTGCGCGCCCCCTGGCGGAGATCTCCACCTCCGGCAAGGCAGAGTCCGGCTCGGCTCGGGTGCGGGAAGGGAGGAAAGGCGGGCAGAGGTATCCCAGAGGCCGAACACTGGCCGTGGGGGGCCAGAGGGGATCCTGGGGCCAAGGAGAGGCATCTTGGGCCCACCGTCATTACAGTGGCGGCTTCGTTGACTCCTCGCCCCTCACCCCAAATCTCCAGCCTGGGTCCCCCAGCCACAAACCCAGAGGCATGAAGGGCAGGACTCCTGAGAATCCTGGAGAAAGAAGGCTAGTTGAATTAGGTGGATAGGCTGAAATCTAGCCGGTTTCACTGTGTCCCGGACTCCTGGTCCAGCCCCAGTCTGTCACCCATTCCTCCTCGGTTAAAGAGCTGTCTTTTCTGAGCTTCTGTCAGGATCTGGACAAGTTGTTTTTGTCTTTTTGTCTGTTGAAGAAACATCTTCATCTGTATTGTGGATCTTTTATACTGGCTCCTTACCTTTAAAATAGTAATATTTTTCCATCGTAAAAATAAAAGAATTTGATTTAAGATCTGTTGCTTCGACCATATTTTCTGGCCTGTGTCTTCAAATATCTAACCAAAAAACAATTTTTAAAATTGACATGTGAAACTGAATACTTGCAAAATATTTGTAACATATATGAAAGTTGTGAAGCCTTCTAAACCGAAGGACACTTCATAGATCTAAAAGACAGACGTTCTGAGGATAGGGCCTCTGCTCATCTTCTGCCTGTGCACGGTGGGGTTCTCAGAAAATGCTGTATGGAATTGCAGTTAATGTAATTCACATTATCCATCTAATTTTTTTAAACATATGAGTATTTCAATAGATGCAGAAAAGGCATTTGACAAAATCCAACAACCATTCCTGCTTTAAAAAAAAAGTCTCTCAGCAAACTAGGAATAGAAGGAAACTTCTTCAACTTTATAGAGGGCATTTATGAAAAACCTACAGCTAATCTCATACTTAATGGTGAAAAAACTGAATACTTTCACTCTAAGATCAGAAACAAGATAATTGTGTCTGTTCTCACCATTTTTATTCAACATTGTACTGGAGGTCCTAGCTAGTGCAATAAGGCAAGCAATATAAATAAAAAGCATACAGACTGGAAAGCAAGTAAAACTTTTTATTTGCAGACAGTAGGATCGAATGAAATCTACAAAAAAGCTACTAGAACTAATAAGTGAATTTAGCAAAGTAACTAACATGTATATAGTCATGGTTATGGAACACGGGGTCAATGTACAAAAATCAATTGTATTTCCCTATACTAGCAATGAATGATCAGAAATAGAAATTTTAAAACAACACAATTTTACAATAAAATATGAGCACTTAGAGGTAAATCTGACAAAAGATATGAAAGATCTGTATACTGAAAACTATAAAATATTGCTGACAGAAATGAAAGAAGACCTAAACAAATGGAGAGATATATCTTGCTTATGGGCTGGATAACTCAAAATTGTTAAGATGTTAAATTTTCCCATCAATACAATCACAATAAAAATCGCAGAATTTCTGTAAAAATTAACAAACTAATTTTAAAGGTCATATGGAATGTAAAGGACTTAGAATAGCTTGAAAAAGAAGGGAAAAGTTGGAGGACAAACACTACCTGATTTTAAGACTTATCATAAAGCTGTAGTAATCAAGACAGTATGGCACTGACATAAAAATAGACAAATAGACCCATGGACAGAGTAGAGAGTCCAGAAATAGATCATATACATATACACACAAATGATTTTCAATAAAGGTGCAAAGGGTGTTTAGTGGAGAAAGGATAGTCTTCAACTAATAGTACTGGAACCACTGGATATTCAAATTCAAAAAAAGAATTTCAAATCGTATCTTACACCATATGCAATAATTAATTCAAAATAGATCATTGACCTAAATATAAAATTGAAAACTATAAACCTTCCAGTATAAAACACTGAGGAAAACAGTTGTGACCTTAAGTTAAGCAAAGATTTCTTAGATATGATACCAAAAGCATAATCCATAAAAGAAAATTTTAATAAAATGCCCTTGATCAAAATTAAATTTTTGTTCTTCAAGAGACCGTTAAGGAAAAGACAAGCCACAGGCTGAGAGAAAGTATTTTCAAAACACACATCTGATAAAGGACTTGGATCCAGAATAAAGAATTCTCGAAACAAATAATAAGCTTTAAAAAGAGGTGAGGGGATAGGGGAACAAACAATTTGAACAGAAACTTTACCAAAGAAGATGTATAGATTACAAATAGGCACAGGAAAAGATGTTCAACATCTATAGTCATTATGGAAATACAAATTAAAATCATACTACTCACCTATTAGAATGGCTAATATTTAAAAAAACTGACCAGTATCAAGTGTTGGCAAGTACGTGGAGGAACTGCAATGCGCATACAAAATGGGCATGTAAAATGGGACCTCTTTGGAAAACTGGTGTTTTCTTCAAAAGTTAAACATACATCAACCACATGATCCAGGCATTTCATTCTTAGGTATTTAGCCAAGAGAAATGAAAATATATGTCCATACATAGCAGCTTTATTTGTCTATCCAAAAATGGAAAATAATTCAACTGTCTGTCAACAGGTGAATGGATAAATGTTGCTTTAGCCATATAATGGAATACTACTACTCAGCTACAAGAAGGAATGAACTACTGATACACACATGAATTTCCATGCTGTTCCATTAATCCTATTAATTAGAGTGAAAGAAGCCAAATGAAAATACCTATTGAATGATTCAATTTATATAAAATTCTAGGAAATGCAAATTGATCTACAGTAATAGAAAGCAGATCAGTATCGATAGTTGCTTGAGGATGAAAGTGGGGAAATGTGAGGAGGTTGTGGGGAAAGGAGGCAAGGAGGGATTATAAAGAGGATAAATTTTGTTATCTTGATTGTGATAATGGTTTCATGGATGTGTACATGTAAAAATTTATGAAACTGTACATTTGAAGTATGTGTAGTTTATTGTCTCAGTCACTCCTGAACAAAGCATGATTTTTTGTTAAATATATATTAACTATTTCCTTGCAATCAGAGTTAATCTTTCACCAACATACATAATAGATGTATTAATACTTAAACACTGAATATTAAACTCAACACATAATCTATGCAAGGAACTGGATGACATAACAGAAGGCAAGTTACCTGCTTTTGTTGGGCAACTTCCAGTTTGGTTAAAATATTTGGGAAAAAATTCCACTAATTTTCTTTTCTTAAAAGATGCCCCTGCCCGCCAGCTCCTCCTGGAAAATAAAGACTGGTGTCATATCTGAAGTGCTCATGTACCTTTTACTCCTTTTAGGAAGTATGGCAAAGGAAAGGATACTGGAGTCATTCTTTAAAAACCAAGATTGCATGAATGAGAGGGAGACTATGTAAGAATATCTTATTAAATGATTTGTTAATGGTCAAATATGTTTTTTGAGACAATGAAGTTTGAGTTCTATGCTTAACTAGCAAACAGAGTGCTAGAGGCGCACGATTTTCATCATTTTTGCATCTTTTGAGATGCCAGGAAATGATTTTAATGCATGTAGCTACTTGTATGTGGCTATTTTTTAAATTTCTTATTTCCCAGTCACAACTGCATAAAATCTGTAAGAGAAGAGTCAAGTGTCTTGTACTGTAGGCTTAGGTGCCAACAAACTGAAAATAATTGATCACATTCTACTCTTATCATAGATTTCAAATCTAAGTTGAGACACTGCAAAAACGGTTGTAAAACCTCACTGTGGGCAATGGGAGCCACGCAGCAAGATGGGGTAGAAATTAGAAATGCAGAGATAGAGGGATAGGGATGCAGAGCATACCGCTGTCTGAAGATGCTGGGAGTGAGAGTTCCAGAATTGGGATGGGGTGTTTTGTTTTGTTTTGTTTTGTTGGGGAGGGCGGGGGTAGGTTCCTGGCTGGGAATCAAACCCAGGCCACAGCGTTGAGAGCGCCAGCAGCGTTGAGAGCGCCAAAGCCTAGCCACTACGCCACCAGGGAACTCCCTGGGATGGGGTTTGAAAGGAGTGAAAAGCCTAGGAAAGGCTCAGTAGAGAAGGTGACAAAATTCTTAGAGAACAAGATGGCAAGCAACAGAGAGATCCAAAATTCCCTATCAAGTGTTAACTATTTCAACTCAGTCCATGAGGCTGGGTAACTCATATTGCCTTTTCCTGTAAATCAGTCTGGTGTACAGTTTTCTCTAGCAACACTGAGAAGTCTCAGAATCAGAGATGCAAAACGTCCAGAGAATAGTGCTTTGAGGAAAAGCACAAGGGAGTAAAAAGGGATTGGGCAAACTAGATACAGCTGAACAGGGCTACTCCAAGGGTTGGTTTTGTTAACAAGAAGAAAAAATTAATTTTTGCAGGGAAAAAAATCTAAAATCTTACCCCTCTAACACAAGGCTTTCTTTCATTTTTGTACGTTCCCTCCTACCTTTGGTCTATACCAAAGAACACCAAGCTCACTTCACTGTGCTGGTGCCTTTGCACTGTCACATTTGATTTTCAACCGCCCTGTTGAGGCTGCTTTCTAAAGGGCTTTATTAACTCATTGTACCAGTTTCCCCAGCACCAGTGTGTGTTAATTTAGCACCTTCCTTCAAGGCTCAACACTTTTCTAGTCTATTTCCATTTCCATTTGTGTGAGACGTTACATTCTTTGCCAAGGCAAAATTCCAGTAATAAGTATGGAAAGTTAATGCAAGAACTTTGCACCTCTCTTCTATCCAATTCTACCTGAAGATTGTTAGTGGGTCCCTGTGTTTCCTTATTTTCCTGCCCCACATCATTTATCAGCCTACTGCTTTGCTCTATCGCCGACCCAATGCCACTCATCAAAGCTGAGACCCTATACTGTTTCTTAATGTCCTCATGGAGTTTGGCAGAGTCCCATATCCCACACCTTGGAATGCTCCCTCTGCTCCACTCCTACTGCCCCACCAAAAAAGTGGTCTGTGTTCACTTAGCTGCCGTTGTACATTACACTTATTTAATAATGGGCTGTTGGTTATCCACTTGGGTTGGGGAGCTTCTTGTTTAGTTCCAACCACTTACTGAGTATCCACCATATACCAAGAGCTACGCAAGATAAGGTACGTGTCTGTCTCCAATAGGTGAATGTTGAATGTACACATGAATGTGTGAGACTAGCATAGGTGAGAACTAGCCAGATCCAAAATTCCCTATCAAGTATTGACAATTTCAACTCAGCCCTTGATATTTCCCAATCCCAAAGAGCTCCTGACAACAGGGGACCTCTCCAGAATCTTGGTTAAGCACACGTGTTCTAGTGAGGGTGGAAACGTGTGGGTGACAGTAGGAAGGATGCATTCAGTGATTTCTAAATAGTGTGAGGTGAAAGGTCCAAAGTTGGAGAGAGCCCAGAGGCAGCCTCCCCAAAAGATCATGGTTTGGGAGACCTGCTCCCACATAGGAAGATACCACTCTGTTCTTCCATGCCTTTATTGGTGACAGCAATGGGCAAGAACAATGCCAGGCATAGCAGACACCCTGGCCCAGCACCTGGGGTGGCAAGCAAGCCTTGTAGAGCCACTGGCACATCCAGCCCCAGGCCAAGATCCAGTCTACCCAGGCCATGTCCCTGAATGGGCAGGTGGCCGCCTGTCCAGTTTGTATGTGTGGATCAGTCTGTCTGAGTGTCTGAGCCGCTGCCTGCAGGGTCCCCCCATCCTCGGTACATGGTAGGGGCTGTTGGGGACACAGCGTGGCATCCCCCGGTGGACCACTGGGCCTCGGTGTTGACCATGGGGGACAGGGCCAGAAACTGGAGGTGGCAGGGGGCCAGGCACAAAGTTCACTCCAGGGCCACATCCTACAAAAGAACCAGTCATTTATCAGAATGGGCTTGCAGCCAAGGGGAGCCCAGCTCTGCCTGTGGTCCTCCAGGCTGAGTTTCTCTGGGCTTCAGTTTCCCCATCTGCAAAGTGGCAATACCTGTCCCTACCTCCAAACCAGGAAACTGACAATGAGCTGATTAATGAGTCTACAGATGCCGTTCCAGACTCAGCTGTGACTGACCCCAATCCTGGGGGGGCACAAGGGTGATCCAACTCCTCTCAGCCTGCTTGGGCACAGGAGCCAGGCTGGGGGCCATGTGAGGGGAGGCTGGGCAAGGTGTGATGGGAGGCTGCAGAGGCACCTACCTAAGTGGGGTGGCATTGAGAAGTCTTCCGTTGGATTATAACTGAAGAATTCATGGGGTGGATAGGGCTGGCCTGGGAAAAAAGGGGCATCCTGGGGCAGGGGTGGGAACAGGGGAGGTGGGGAAGGCTGAGGAAGGGGGCAGGGAAAGGGCAGGGGAGGGGGCAAGGGAGAGGGCGGGGGTAGGGGCAAGGCCAGCTGCTCCCCGAAGTCTGGGGGCTGCCCCTGGCTCCCCTGGAACAGATGATCCGGCTCTGGCCAGTCCTCAATCCACGGGTCTAGGAACGGGATGGTTGTTTTAGGCAGGCCTGGGAGGCCAGACCGCCCGGAAGTCAAGCCCTCCACACTTCTAAACCTCTACTCCTTCCTCCAGGCAGGAGCACCCTTGGCTTTCTACCCAGTTTTCCTCATTCCTTCTCATTTCAGGACAAGCCCACAGTGTGTTCCTTCTTCATTGCCGTTCTCAGGTCAGTGGCTCTGCCTTTGTTCTGACCTCATGCTCCCCTTCAGTTACCCAGCTCCTGTATCTTTGGCTTTGTCCCCTCCCAGGGACTCCCCCAGATTAATAAATAAGCTTACTAAGTCTTCTCTCTTAAAAGCATAAAGATCCTGTCACTCCCTTCTCCCAGTAGTCCTGTTCCTTTCAAACCTCTACCAGGAGTACTGTGCCCAGTTTCCATTCCCTCATCAGCTGGTCACTGCCTCTTTTAACTCTCCCCCAAGCCTTCAGCACTTTTCCCATTGAATGATTCTGCACACTGCCTGCATGGCCCTTCCTCCATTTGTCTTTCCACACCCACCCGCCCCAACATGCCAGCAGATTTAACTAATTCCTTTCTTCCTGATAGTCATATAACATGGCCAGTCACCTCTGGCCTCCCTTGAAGTGCCTCTATCTTCATCTCCTTGTTTCCTCCACCAGCTCCTCTTCCCTTCCAACTCCAAAATGTCAGCTCTCCTTCACAGTTCCCATTCATGCCCTCAGCTTCCGTCTCTTTGTGGGCCCCACTGACTCCAAATCTACTCCACATGTCCACAGTACCTCCAATAGATTTGCCCTGACCAAACACATCAACTCATCCTCCCAGCCAGCTCTTTCTTTTGATGTCCCTATTTCTGTAGCTCCAAACTGGATTCAGAAGACCCGAGCCACCACAACCTAGTCTTACAACCTTCAGAGCATTCATTCCTTTGCTGGGGATCAGTTCTCTCATCTAAAAAATAAAGACACTGGACCACTAGATAATCAAAGTCCTAATTCACCTCCCTGATGTTCCAACTTCTGGCTACCAAGTCCCAGAAGTCTGCCTCTATGACATTTCCTGGCATGTCTGTGCCCCCACCCCTCCAGTGTTTTGAAGAACAGCTTCTAACATGACTCATGCCTCCAATTCAACAAACACTGTACTGTCGGGATCGTATACACAGCAACTGTGCTAGACACTGGGGCCAAAAGGGATGAGTTGTTAACAAGTGAGGCGGGAACCTTGCCCTTTGAGGATGTGATCCAGGGGAGCAGCAGATGTGGAAACAATCAGCCATGATGCCCCTTCTGTGAGCAGGCAGGAACTGAGAGGCCGATAGCAACAGCTGAGGGGCTTCTTTGCTTCTGCCGCACTGCCTGGACTGCCCTTCCTACATTTGTCTTTCCATCCCCCACGTTTGTGCCTAGCTAATAGTACCCCCTTTTCTTTCCTGTTTATCTGTAGGGCAGGAATCCTTTAACATGCTGTTTTATGTGCTCAATGCTTGTATAAGCTTACTCATGTGCACAGAGGTGACTCTATGGTTAGACCATACAGAACCAGAACTTGAAGTATAACACTGCTCCTGTGATCTCACCCCAAGGGATGAGGAAGGAGCTCTCAGGGGCCACAGCAGTCCTTCAGGGAGCCTCTACTCCCCTCGAGTACCTCTGACCTACTCCATTTGTGAGCCCTGTGCTCTGAGGGCCCTCTCTGTATCACTACCCTCCCCACTTGTGGTAGGGCTCACCAGGAGGGTAGTCACGCTTGGGCAGCTCCACGCCCCAGGCATCAGCCACGTGAGTCAGAAGCAAGTGTGAGAGGTGGCGGTGGGCATGCTGGTCCCAGTGGATACCGTCCCGGTGCCGGTGCCGTACTGCATGCCGGAAATGAAAGTGGAGGTCCAGGACATCGAAGCAGTGGTCCCCAGCCAGTGTAGCACTGTAGAAGTTCCCTTCAACTACATCCTGCCGCAGAGAGCCCGCCAGGGGCTGGAGCTGAGTAAGAAAGTGCAGCATCTAAGAGCTGCAGAATGGAGCAGGGTCGGGAGGGTCCTCTGTCTACCAGTCAGCTGCCCCCTCCCCTATCCTGGGGGGCCCCGGTCACTTGCCTCAGGCAGAAGGAAACCCCCAGTGACACGCTCCCCCAGGGGCATCGCCATGTTCCACACCAACAGGCAAGAATCTGGCAACACCTGGTCCATGCGCACGAATACCCGTTCCAGGTTCTCTCGGTAGCTCTCCATTGGATAGCGGCCATACCTATTGGGCATCGGACAGGGTAGGCAAGAACACATGGGTAGATGGCCTCTGAGCCATACCTCCACCCCGCAACCCATATTTCCCTCTTCTCCCAACCTGGAGAGATCCCAGAGGCAGGAGTTGATGATCACCAGGTCCGGGGCAGGCCCATATGTCAGTTCTTCCAGGACGCCCTCCAGATACTCGGAGTAAACGCGGGTGAGGAAGTAGAAGCGCACTAGGTGGTGGCCAGAACCTGAGCAGAACTGGCGTACTTCCCGGTACTGCGTCCCGTTGTGCAGCTCGCCCAGCTGACCCCCAGCCACCAGTTGGTCCTGTTCAAAGCTCAGCTCCCCCTACCCAATCCCCACCCAGCTGGTCAGACCCATGCCAGGGAGGAGAGCCCTGCCAGGCCAGGGTCTGTGCCCACCCATCACTGGCATGGTCACCAAGCTTCCCTCACCTTGGCCTTCAGCTGGGCGGCTGTGAGCAGTGAGTCTTTCTGGAGCAGGAGCACCAGGTCCTTGTACACAGCCCGCTGAACTGCAGGAAGACAGAGAATGCCAGGGTGAGGCAGGCCTCACCCCATCCAAGCTCTTCCCCACTCCAGGCACCCCTATCTTCCCAGGGTTGGGGTTGCCTAACACCCTTTGTGGAGTGTTGACTGAGGCAGGAGAAAGGGTGAGGTTAAAGTCTTGGCACCACCTCTGATCCTTCTAGTTGTGCATCACCAACTTAGTATACTGTGACCCAAGATCACCTGGCAGAAGTTAAGTCAGCCAAGTCACCTAGGAGAGAGGCAACACAATCCATCACTCCCATGAGGGAAATTATGAGGGACTGTCAGGGAGAAAAAACGCTGAGGAAGAATGGGGTGAAAAGCTTGATATGCTACATCTGACAGGACACCTGTGGAAGGTACAGGGAGAAATAAAACAAGAAAACCTACAGGACTGGAACAGACTAGGGTCAGAGAGAAGTTGTGAGATGGAGACAAAGGGTCTAGACTTTGTAAACAGGCTGCAGGTGCAGGACTGGGAAGTGTGAGTCTAGAGAGGCACTCACTTGAGTCCCCCAAGATGACCACGAACTTGTTGTGTAGCAGCTGCTGGACTTCCGAGGCCTGGAAGTGTACCATGGCGCTTCGCAGCGCGCGGCGCGGCTCCTCTTTCTCCAGACAGAAGACCATGTCGCCGCTGACAACGACGGGCTGCAGGGAGAGGCCACTAAGGCGCGGAAGTGTGGGGACTCAGGGCAGGTCTGCCCCAGGGCCCGTCCCGGGATAAATGAGACCTGTGTCGGCCCCTCCAGGAACGAGCTGGCGTCGGCAGAGTAAGGACCATGGTGGCGCTGGTGTCGGTCACACCTGGCACCGGAGGCTGGGGGGGTCGCCCGGCCTACAGGCCTCCGGGTTACGGAGGCACTTCCCGCGCGGCGCCACCCGGCGCCCAGCCTAGTGCCCGCCGCCTCCTCGCGCATGCGCGCGCGCCCGCTCGCACCAATTACCGAGTCCTGGGGCTCCGCGCGGTTCGCCCGCGAACAGGGCAGGCCCGCGCACTGCGCCCCTAGCCCTCAGCGGGCTCGGGCCCTGGGCTCATGTTCCCGCGTCCCAGGAGGCCGGTGGGTGCCGCACAGCCCCCGCCCCGCAGAGCCCGTGCAACCCGGTTAGCCGTCGATGCGCAGCCAGGCGCCCAGCGCTCTCCATGCGTGCGTCCCAGCTGCACCTCGGGCGCCGAGGCCCGGGGCGGCGACGCTCACAGCGCCCACTTCCGGTCACCCATGTCCCGCCCTGCGCGACCCCCAACGCCCGAGGGTATAGGAAGGCGGTGGGGATGGCCGCTGTGTAGGGTTAGAAGCCAGTGCCAGGCCCACCCGGGCGGGCACAGGGCCCGGGTGTGGGCGGCGGCGCGGCGGAGGCCGAGTGCAGCTGCCCACAGTGCTGATGGCAGTGGTTGCGGCCTCGCCACGTGACCCGGGCAGGCGGAAGCGGAAGTGCGGTCCTGATCCCGCGTTTGGCGGGTGTCCTCTCTGCGCTGCCGAGCAGCCTCCTGCATCAGCTATGGACTGCTACACGGCAAACTGGAACCCTCTCGGGGACTCTGCCTTTTACCGGTGAGCCGCCCCGCCCTCCCGCCCACAACCCAGCTTACCCCGCTCGCCCGTAGGCTCGAAGTCTCCAGGCGGAGCCGGCGCTGGGGTCCGCCCCTCGCCGGCTCTCCCCGTGGGTCTGCCCAGGAGCCCGGCCTTCCCCTGCTTCAGAGAAGAAACTGAAACAAGACCGGTGGTCACGTAAATAAGGGCAGAGCCCGACGCAAAAGCCTAGATCTGTCAGCCTCCGGAAGGATGCTCAGATCACGTTGAGGGAGGCCGCCCACTAGTGACAGTTGAGTGCTGTCTCCTGAAGTCAGACCACAGGGGCACTCCGAGGAGGGCGGGAACGCACGGCGGGCGGAGTAACAGTGTTGATCAAGGCTAGGAGAAAGGCCAGTCATCAGTGAATCCAGAGGCAGCACAAGTGAGGACGCTCGGCTAAAGACAGCCCTCTCGTGGGAGCCGTAGAGTCCTTAAACTACTAATGTTGCTAAAGTGTAAACCCATCACAATATTATGCTGATTAGGATTTTTCAGTGGCTTCCCTTTGTAGGATAAACTCTGTTAAATCTGTAAGTCGACCCCTGTTTGCCTCTCCAACTTCATTTGCCTCTCTCGTACCCAGATTTTGTGTTCCAGTTGCACAGAACAGGATCCCAACACACCATGTTTCTTGGCTCCCCATGTTTGCCCGCAGTCTGCAGTTCCTTTTGTGGGCACTGCCATTTCCCTCTTTATCTCACCGGAGAAGTCTTCTTGCTCATTCTTCATGACTTAGTTCAAGGGTCCTTTCTGAAATCTTCCCTGATCCAAGCCCAGTAGTTACCTGACTTCCTTTTGGACTTCACAGGCCCCAGTGCTAGGGCAGTATTGGTATAGGTTTCTTATGGTAAACCAAGTTCCTTGAGGGCTGAGAGCAAGCGTATTTCTTGCACCTCGATCACAGGACCTGCTATGTAATTGTTGCCCAACAAATTTCTTAAAAAATACTTTATTGAGTGCTACTTAAGATTACAAAGACATGATATTGGGTTCTTATAGAAGATACCCATTTGTGCTAGTGAAACTATGTACCATTATTATTCACATATTAAAACTTCTATGTAATTTTTGATACACAAATTGTCAGCCCTTAAGAGAGACTAAGGCCTTGTGACATTTTTTTAGGGTTCCATTGCATTTGTTGTTTATTTCTAATTCTTACCTCTTATAAATACATCTATACGATATGAAAAAAATTGTAAAAGTTTAGTTAAAATCAATAAAGTCAGTAGGGAATAATTATTTTAACTTTTTGTGGAGAAGGGATGCCAGTTGACATAGGTAAGCATGTAATTTAGTGTTTACAACACAGCAAACATTTGAAAATACTAACTTGTATTTTGAAAATACATGTTGCCTCTACAGACTTGTTAAATAGGAGAGTACTAAAAATGATTACCTCATTACTACAGAATTCCTGTTTATCATATGAAGTCTTAGCTTTGTTGATAGACCAATAAAGTTTTAAATGAACATGTGTTGAGTGCATGCTGTAGACATGAGTTGCATGGCTAGCCTACCCTTATGTGTTTGTGCTGTAGTGGCAGGAAGGAGGGGTAGAAGTCTCCTCCACCTTGCTGTGGAGGGTGTATTATTTTGCTAACAGATATTGTACTTTTCTATGTACTAGCCACTCTGCTAAGTACTTTATGTGTATTAACTTGTTTAAGTCTCATGACTCCATGAGTAGTAGGTAGCATTATTAAACCCATCTTACTGATGAGGAAATTGAGGCACAGAGAGGTTAGGTGACTAGATTACACAACTAGTAAGTAGTGGAGTGAGGATTTGAACTCAGTCTTCTTTTAGAACCTGTGCTGAAGCATAAGGTTGTTTAAAAAACAAAACAAAACAAAAACAAACACAAAAAAACAGGAAAATAAAATAACATGTTCTAGCTTCTCCACCAGAGTGGAAATATTTTAAGTACAGATACTTGGTGTTATTTGTATTTGTGCATAGCCTTATGCCAGGACTTAATTCATGTTCAAGTGAGTGAGTGAATGAATGATAAACAGGTGACTGACAGAGCATTTCGAGTCCTATCTACAGGACAGGGTTCTTTTGCATTGGAAGTAGTATTCCAGAAAACTGATTTGGGAAGGCAAGGAAAGGGAATGGTGACTAGTTCTTATGGAACTTAAGAATTTTAGCCATTTTTATTCTAAAAACCCAATTTGGGCTAATCCCATTAATTAATTTTACCCAGCCCTTTCCCAAGCTGAATGTGTAATCAACCAATAAAAAGACATGGACTCTATCTGCCCTCATAGAACTTATAGCCAGCAGGGAAGACTTGTAATAATCACTAATGACTCAGTGTTTGTTTGATCATAATCACTGTAAAGGAGAAGTATAAGAGAGCATATAATAGACTGAGAAGTCAGAGGTAAAGAAGACTTTCTGAAGGACATGGTAACCCATCCAGGAGATGAGTAGACATAGATGCAGGGAGTGGGATGGGGAGAGAGCATATACAAAGGACTTGAAGTAGGAGAGACAGGCACTGTCAATGATCTGAATACAGTAGTTGATGCTTTTTCACTCTGCAAAATTCCAAAAATTCAACAAAGTAGAATAGTACTTGTAGGATGAACACCCAAAGCCATCTTTTAGGGTTAAAAATTGTTATTGTACTTTGATATTTGCTTCAACTAATTTGGAGGTTTAAAACATCTTTTATTAAGAAGTTCAAATAAGCATTCCCTGGTGGTGTAGTGGCTTAAGGCTTCGGTGCTGTGAATGCTGTGGCCTGGGTTCGATTCCCAGCCAGGGAACTACCCACATACCAAAAAAAAAGAAAGAAAGACTTTCAAATATACATATAGTAAATGTAATTTAGTGAACATCCATGTACTCATCACCCAGCTTCAACAGTTTCCCTTCTCTTCTCACCTATCCCTCCCCACCAATACATACACACTTTTCTGGGACTATTTAAAAACAAACCCCAGACAGAGCTCTTCAGTCAACTACTTTTTCTGCTTATTTTTAAGTAAATTACAGACCAACTTCAATGTGCATTACTTTAAAAAAAAATGACAGTTTCCAATAAACTACAATGCTATTTCACGCCTAACAAAATTAACATTTAATATCTAACAACCAGTCCTTATTCAGACTTTTCCAGTTGTCTTCAGAGTGTCTTTTTATAACTTTTGTTCAAACAAAACCCAAATCAGAATTACTCATTTGTTTACCTCCCTGAATTAAGTCTCTTGTAAACTTGAACATTATTACTCCTACCCCTACCTTTTGTTTTCATAATATTGACTTATTTAAGAGACCGAATCACTTTCTGGATTTGTCTCATTGTTTCCTTGTGGTGCCTTTGAACTTTTTTCTCTGTCATAGCCTGTGTTTCCTGAAACTGTGTGTTTTGATAGATCTAAAGGCCTGATTAGATTCAGGTTGAACATTTTGGGCAGAAATGTTTTGTAAGTAGTGCCACAGTGTTCCTGCTACATCACATCTGGAGTCAGCATATCAAGTTTTCTGCTATGAGGCAAGTTGACATGAACAAGGGGCTTCTGATGCTAATAGCCACATCCTTCATTGTAAAGTCATATTTTCTCTCTTTGTTATAAGTAAATGGTCTCTGGGATGCTATACTGGTTATAGCAATATAAGTCTAATCAGGAGACAGAAACCATATAGTGATTAAACAAGGAAGTTTCATATAAAGAACTCTTAAAACTGTGATCAAATAACTATGAGATAAATAAAACTCTGTCCTCCCCCAAGGGCTGAGGAAAAAGGAAGTACAAACTTAGAAGGCGGGTACCCTCCCCAAGCTGGGGTTCCGACCTCAGTGGGAAAGATACAGTTGCAGTCTACTGGGTAGTGGAGAAGTTTGCTGATTTGTCTGGACCAGAGCTATTCTACAGTCACTGGGCAAGCAGGAAGCAGCTCTCCTGGGCACAGATGGGGCACTGGTGAGCCATAGCTGGCAGCCAGGTTCATGGGCTTGCACAGGGAATAGGAATACCAATGTCAGCTGGAGACCTGGAACATGCAGCATCTGTTTGGAGTCACAAGAAGATAGACACCAGTCAGGGCCAAGGCTGTGAGGTCACCAACAGATTGTGTGTTCTGGGTGCATGTTTGGAGTAGAGCACCACCAGGTGTCCTCAGACACCTGAGGACAAGCTCCTTCTACTGACCTTGTAGCTGCTGCAAACAGCCAGAGAGCCCCTTCCTCCTGTGATGTCCAAGCAGTGCCCTCTACTGAGAGGTCTAGCTCTTTCTGGAGCACATATTGAAGGATGAATTTGGAGTTGAGAGACAATAAATGGATGGATGGCACAATCCACCCTTTGGCTTCTCAGCTGCCATTATGCACCATCTACACACTTTTACACTTCCTTGTAATAACAAAACAGTTCTATACTGCTTAAGAAGCTACTGCTGTCCTTCTTGCAAGTAAATAAAGACTCTTTCCCAAAATGGGAACATATGCAGTCTTAAGTCATTGTATCTTTCACTTTATTATTCCTCACAATCCCACTGCATAGTCATTCTGTTCCCAAAAAAATAAATTGTAAAATTAACCTCCGAAAATTTGTGTATAAATAAAAATGGGAAGGAGAGAGAAGAGAATGGCTAGTATATACATATAAATGCATGCATATAACAAACATGGAGAAAATATGCAAAGCGATTATAGTCCTTGTTTCTGCAATTGGTCGTGAGATCATAGTTGATATCTACGCCTTCCTTATTCCAGTGCCTGTCCCATATTTACCTTGTTCTCAGCCACTGCTCTGGGTTCTTTACATAGTGGAGTGACCCAAACCTTTATTTTTAGTCATTCTGCTTTTTTTGGTTGCTGAGGCTTTACATTAACCTTTACTGTTGGGTATGGAAGTACTAAGAGGTGACCCAGAGGATCCCTTGGGCTTCAGACACAGTCCTCTTTGGCTCCATGATGTAGCAGCAACGCAATTTCCCCTTGGTAATCAGGATAATCACCTCTGGCAGTAAATGAACCCCATTTTCTGTGTTGGTTCAGTGGCATAAGGAGCCCAGAATGGCAGGTGGCACTCTTCCAATTCAGTGAATCCATGGTTGTGTCCCCTGGTGGAAACATTCTCCTCTTGGAGACTGAGCTCTCCACACCAGTAGACCTTAGAGTTACTGGAACTGGACGCAACATTTTTGTAAGGGAGTCAGTAAGTGTAATAGAGGAGCCACTCTCACTTCCACCGCTTGATACTGGTTTCCATGTATTCTCTCTGACTCTGGAGGAGACAACACCATAATAGTCTCTGATGTAAAGCAAAAGCTGCATCCTGTAAGATAGAGCCCTATCCCTTTAGAATACTGACTCCTAGTTGACTCTGTAACTTAGTCATCAGTAAGTTTAAGCAAGCCATTTTGGAGTGATGGTGTTTATGATAAGACTAGTTGATTCCATGGCCCTGAGCCCACTTGCTGCACTTTCTTTGATTAGATGCAATGTTTTGCAGAAAGCCATACCAGGGGATAAGGCATTGTGTAAGTCCACAGATGGTGGGTGCTGGCAAACACATTGTGGGTAGGGAAGACTAATGCACATCCAGAATGTATATGTACTCCAATGAGGACAGATCTTTGTCCCTTCTGAGGTAGAAGAGATCCGATATAATAACTCGTAAACTTGCATGCTGGTCCCCCAGGGAATGGTACCATATTGGGGCCATGTATTGGTCTCTGCTGTTGACCAATTAGCCACTCAGCACTAGTGTTAGCCAGGTCAGCATTGGGGAGGGAAGCTCCCGAGACATTTACCTCAATTGAGGTCATCACAGGGTTTTCAAGCAGAGGTAAGTTAGTCTGCTCAGATATAGGAGGGCAAGCTACTTCTACTGATAAGGAAGTCTCACAAGGGCTTGGGGGTTCAAGATGGTCCATTTCATCCGGATCTAACCAGGTAGCTCCCTTCCAGGTTTCAGGTTCCCTTTCTTTCCTGATCAGTACCCTAACTTTCACTTGAGAAGTGGCATGTTGGTGAATTCAACTGTTAATATTTAATAACCCACACAATTAAATTTTACATTTGATTTTCAGCAGTAGCAGTTGTGTGACTACAATAAATAAGAGATTCTTCTAAGGCTTTTATAGAAGCTTTTTGCTTCTCAGACCATAACTCCAGCTGAAAGTTAATGGACTCAAGCTTATCATTTTCTCTTTGTACATGTTAAAGTGCACTCAAAATCATTCATCTGCACCACAGCCCTTATAATCATCACTACTGCCATACAGTCAAGCATAGAAGTCACTCCCGAAGCACATGTTTGATTTGGCATTTCACTACAGAAAGCTGTAGGCTTGATTAATTGTGATGCTACTGCATGCAATGGGTTTCTAACATCCATTTCCCATTGGCAGGGAGCTCGGCACTGCATTCAAGCTTAAGCACTTAACCAAACTGATCCTCATATCCCATCTTTAGGGGTCTGTCTCCTGGAACCACTCACTCTTCGTGCCAAGTCTGTCATAAGTTTGGGTTCAACTAGAAGACTTAGACGGGCAAAGTTTAATAAGTACAAAGAATTATTAAACTGTGATAAAATAGTAGCTATAAAATAAAATTTTATATGGTAGTCTAGGGCTGGGATTCTTTCTAATTTTTTTTTAGGCTCGGATTCAGACCTCACAGGAGAAAATATAGTTACAGCCCACTGGATGGTAGAGAAGTTCACTGGTTTGCCCAGGCCAGAGATGGTCCATATGTGCTCGGCAAGCAAGATGCAACCCTCTGGGGTTCAGGGGTGTGGGGCACAGGTGAGCTGCAGCTGGCTGCCAGGGGTGTGGGTGTGCAAGGGGAGTGAGGGAGCTAGTACAGGCAAGCAGCCTGGAGCACATGGTGTCTGTAAGGTGAGTCACAGCCAGTGGCTGGGAGCATGGGTGTGCAGAGGCAGCAATAGGAACACTCAAGTGGGCAGGCAGGGCAGCCAGTGGCCAGGCTCATGGAATGCAGAGGAAGTGCAACCTGACATAAGCAGGAGGCCAGGAATGCAATGTCTGTCCAGAGAGCCCTGGGAAAGTGATCACCAGTCCAGACAAGCCTTTGAGGTCACTGTGAGGACTCCCCCAGATGTCCTCACACCCTGGCTGCTGGTTGGCTGTGACCTGCTGGAAGCAGCAGGAGACCCCTTCCTCGTCAGCATCCCTCCAGTGCCCTCTACTGAGACATCTTAACATCACATGCATTGTGAAGAGGAAATGAAAGGAATGCTGTCCCTTAGCAGAAACATTGAAGTGCGAATTTGGAGCTGAGGGGCAATGAATTGATAACTGACAGGTTAGGTCTGTGTGACTCTCTATTTTCCCATTAGATTTTCATCCATAATTTTAGTAACATAAAGTCAAAAGAAATTCATATGGAATTATAAAAAATTCAAATACTAATGCAAAAGTCTATATAGTCCACTAATTGGCAGTCTCCCATTCTCCTCCCTCCCCGCACCCCCCCCCCCACCCGGTAACCACTGTCTGGCTTAGTGTGGAGGCCTCTGAGCGTTTTTTCTATGTATTTAGACTCATTCATGTGATTATATGTAAACATGCTGGTCAAAAATATGTGCTGTTTTTTTATTACATAAATCGGTTTGTATGGTTCATACCGAGCTGCAGCTTATATTTTTTTACTTAACAGTATTTCTTAGAGATATTTCATGTCAATATACACCTCATTTATAGCTATATAATGTTGCTCAGAATGGGCACACCATAGTTTATTTAACCAGTCCTGTTTTGAGATGGACATTTAAGAAGGTTTTTCCAGGATTTTTTACACTATTTTAAGTAGTGCTGCAGTGAATTCATACCTTTGTGCACTTGTACAAGTAGTTTTATGAATCAAACACTTGGAAGGAAATTGCTAAGTCAGAGGCTATATGCTTTTAAAAGTTGGGTAGATAGCACTTCATTTTCTTCCCTTAGGGCCGAACAATTTATACTTCCACCAATAGGTATGGAAGTGTTCATTTTCCCACATTTTCAATAATATTAGATGTTACTAGCTTCTTCATATTTACCATTCAAATGGCCAAAATATAAAAATAATCTTTAAATTCATATATACCTACCCTTTACATATTCTCCACATTAACCCTTTGTTATAAATGTTATAAAGTTTCTCACAGTGGTTACTTGGCTTTTATTTTATGTATTTTTAATGTACAGATTTAAAAATTTTATGCAATAAAACCTATCAGTGTTTTTCTTGATAATTTCTAAGTTTTGTGTCTTGCTGTGAAAGACTTTACTGTAGTTCCCATTGTAAAAATATTAGGTTATATTTTCTCAAGTTTTTTGTGTTTAGGTTTTGAGTATTTTCACACAAAGTAGTATGATACAACCCTTGACCCTTTCTTTTATTTTTATTTTTTAAAAACTAATTCAAGCTTTTTGTATTTTTAAGAAAAGTATCTCTTTTTTTCACATGTGGCACAAACTTTTTTTTTTCGTTTTGATAGTTTGCCTTCTTAGTTTATTTTTTATGGATTTTTAATGTATGAAATGTTAATTATTTTAATAAATAACCATTAATATGGTTTAAAAACTCAAGTCTCATTCTGACCCCTGTGCCTATTCAACTGATTCCACGCCTGACCTACCAGTAACCACTGTTATTAGATTCTTATAAATCTTACCAGTTCCTTTTTTTTTACAAATGGAAGCAAATATAATATCTGCTGTTTTTTACCCTTTTTTATGTAGAAAAATAAGAAGTTCCTAATTTTCACTTAGGTCTGTTTGTTTGTTTTTTTCTTTGTGACTTCTGGGTTCTATGTCATGCTTAGAAATTGTTTCTACTTTGAGATTATTAAAATACCCCAGATTTTTCTGATGTGGCTTTTTTTTAATATTTAATTTTTTAACATTTAAATTTTAAATTCTATCTGGAAAATACTTTATTGTAGAGACTAAGTAATGAAATAGCTTTTATTGTGATTTTTCCTATCTGGCCCATTGTCTCATTTCAAGTGTCAGTTTGCACCGGTTTGAAATGCCATTTTTATTATGTTTCAATTCCGAGGTCTTTGTCTGGATTCTGTTCTCTTCCATTCATCTATTTGCTTATTCCTGTGCCCAAAACAACTGTTTTAATTAATGTTAGTTTTATATAGTATATTGATATATGACATACATGTTCTCATATTTTCAAAGGTTCTTAAATATCTTTTAGTGTTTTCTCTTTCAGATGATCTTTTTCTACCCCAGCTGAACTGTAGTATTGATTTGTGCTTCCCTCCCCCCAGAAATGGGGTGATTTTTATTGGAATGCTTGTGCATTTATAGGTCATTTTGGAATATTTCTCCACATGTTCTGTATTTTTGAGTAAACTTGGATTTGATTTTGTAAAAATTTGAATTAGGTTTATTCTTGGGCATCCTATAGTTTTATTGTGATCATGATTAGGATCTTTCAAAGGTTATGTTTCTGATTGGTTCTTGCTATGATATAGAAAATTAATTGGTATAGAAAACATTGATTGTTGCTCACCCAACTGAG
This sequence comes from Lyroderma lyra, assembly GCA_004026885.1. Lineage (NCBI taxonomy): Eukaryota > Metazoa > Chordata > Mammalia > Chiroptera > Megadermatidae > Lyroderma > Lyroderma lyra. Next base: position 165,028 of record PVJL010000585.1, read on the forward strand.
GTCTTTTATTCAGTGTTCCCTAGACTGCTTTGGGTTTTCTAAGTAAATAGTCACATTATTTGTAAATAGTAGCAGTGTCACTGCTCCTCCAACATAGAAAACTCTCTTTATTTTTTCTGAAATTATTTTGGCTAGGACCCCGAGAAGAATGTGAAATAGAAGGTAATGGTGGGCATCCTCCTCGTCTTTAACATGAAGGCTCCTGAAATGATACCAGCCAAAACCCGCTCCTCCTTAAACACTGTGTTTTCTTGGTATCCTGGAATAGTGCCCACTCCTTCACTGTCCCCTTCCTCCCACCTCCAGCCATCAAACGATGGCACCTCCAGCTTCCTGCTCCGTCTCGTCATGCAGCATACACTCTCTCCATGCACGTCCCAGATAGCAGGCATCTAGTGCCGCCCTGTGATGTCAGGTACCTCCCTTCAGGTTGACTCTCTAACCCTGCATTCTCTCCCCACCTCTGAACTCACTGAAGAGCTTCTCTTGGCTTTCTTTCAGGCACTGCTAGCTCAGTACCTTAAAAACTGACTTCTTTATTAACTAGTGTTGAGCTGGACTCATGGGTATAAAGCCCACAACCTGATCGAGTGCCAAGAACCAGAAAGAGAAGAAAGGCTACCTATCCTGAGAGACCCTCTCAGAGGGTTTTATTTCCTGCTAATGTAGGCCCAAGCCCACCACTGCACCTGGTCCTACCTCAGTTTGTGCCCTGAATACCACCCACACAGCTGCCTATCCCAGAAGCTCCTACTGTCCTTCCACACTTGCCCCAAGAACCATATCCTTCCCTGCCATCAGCCTCTGCTCCCCTGACTACTGTCCCTAAGCATGCATGTAGCTGTTTCTAGTCATCACCCCCACCCCACCCACCCCTGTGAAGCTGCCTCAACTTTCCTGTGGAGGGCAGATGGAGGCATTAGGGGTTCCTCTGGGGCTTACTCCACCCAGATACTGGGTCACAAAGAGGCTAATCTCTGTTCACCTCTGTGTGGGCAGGAAGTATGAGCTGTACAGCATGGACTGGGACCTGAAGGAGGAACTCAGGGACTGCCTGGTGGCTGCTGCACCCTATGGGGGCCCCATTGGTATGTCACCCCTCTGCTACCGCATGCTCTGGGACCATGAGATAAACTCAAGGTCCTTGATTCCTGGGGGTTTTGCTGTTGGGTTATTCTTGCTGGCATATGCCACCCTCTCCCACCCTCCCACCTCCACTGAAATGCTTTTAATTCTGATTCTCGTAAGGCCTGCTTCATATGGGGTAGGCATGGTGAGCTAGGACAGGAGGTTTCTTCTCAAACTGCAGCACTGCTGAGGAACCCCTGGCGGAAGGAGAAGGCTGCCAGTGTACGACCAGTGCTGGAGATCTACTCTGCTTCTGGCATGCCCTTGGCCAGTCTGCTGGTGAGCTCCCGTGGCCCACACAGGGACTGGGGACTGGGCAGGGCTTCTGCATCCCAAGACAGACTCAGGGATGTCCTCTCCTCTGCAGTGGAAGAGTGGCCCTGTGGTGGCCCTGGGCTGGTCAGCTGAAGAGGAGCTCCTCTGCGTGCAGGAAGACGGTGTAGTACTGGTTTATGGGCTTCATGGTGACTTCCGGAGACACTTCAGCATGGGCAATGTAGGGTCCACAGGAAGCGAGGGGAAAGGGATGGAGTCTGTGACCCTGTGACTTCTTCAAGGCCCCTCTCCACTTGCCCCTCTCCCTAGGAGGTGCTCCAGAACCGGGTTCTGGATGCCCGGATCTTCCATACTGAGTTTGGGTCTGGAGTGGCCATCCTTACAGGGGCCCACCGCTTCACCCTCAGTGCCAATGTGGGTGACCTCAAACTTCGCCGAATGCCAGAAGTGCCAGGTGAGCACTGATATCCCTGAGACAGCCATTCAGTGCCCACAGATGGGCTTCAAGACTGTGGGATCAACAAAGGCAGAGGCTGTGGGTTCTGGCCATCCTGACATCCTCTTCCCTGACCACAGGTTTGCAGAGCACACCCTCGTGCTGGGCCACACTATGCCAGGACCGAGTAGCACACATTCTACTGGCTGTGGGGCCCGATCTTTACCTCCTGGACCATGCAGCCTGCTCTGCAGTGGTAAGGGCATGAGTGGGAGTGAAGTGGAGGGGCTGGGTGAAGCAGTGGGAGGGCTCTGAGAAGTCAGTATTTCTGGTGTTCTTCATCCTGTCCCAGACACCCCCTGGCCTGACCCCAGGAGTGAGCAGCTTCCTGCAGATGGCTGTCTCCTTCACCTACCGACACCTAGCACTCTTCACAGACACAGGCTACATCTGGATGGGGACAACTTCACTGAAGGTGTGCTCCTGGGGCAACACAGGGGCACCATGTCTTGTTCAGGGAAGATCTGTTGGGGATAGGGAAGGGGCTGCAACAAGGCCATGATGTTCCCTGCACCCTTTCAGGAGAAGCTCTGCGAGTTCAATTGCAACATCCGGGCTCCCCCGAAGCAGATGGTCTGGTGAGAATGGGGGTGTTATGCTGGGGGGCGGGAATAGACATAGCCTTGTTTCCTGGGATACCTTGATTTCATCCTGTCTACCGGCAAGCCAAGTACAGCTTGCATCTTACCTTCTCTGCCAGTGCACACTTGAGGGAAAACCCTGCCCCTCTGTGGGCCCTAGATGCCCCTAGGAACTGACAGCACAGGGTAAGAGGGAAGCAGACTAGTCAATCAGGATGGGATAAGGGGCAGGAAGCATGTGCAAGGCTGTCCTAAGGCAAACTGATGTAAGCAGTGACGTGGGAGACCTGGCTGTGGGCGCAACATTCCGTGTATGTCTCAGACATGTATGTGTGGTGCTGTATGCAGGTGCAGCCGTCCTCGCAGCAAGGAGAGAGCTGTTGTGGTAGCCTGGGAGAGGCGGCTAATGGTGGTGGGCGATGCACCCGAGAGCATCCAGTATCCTTGGAGGGCTAGGTGTCGGGGTGGGAGGGGAGAGGGGAGGGGATCACCTCCCTTGCCCCATCTCTGGGTGCTCTTGGGAACCTTGACCAGGCTCAGGTTTGTGCTAGATGAGGACTCCTACCTGGTACCTGAGCTGGACGGAGTCCGCATCTTCTCCCGCAGCACCCACGAGTTCCTGCATGAGGTTCCAGGTAAGGCCCTCTCAAGGGCACCGCATGACCCAGGGCCAGGGCTCCTAGGCACTGCAGCTGCCGAGGGCCAGTGCCCCAGGATCAGGACATTGAGGGTTTGAGGCAGAGCTGAGGGTTCCCTGCCCCCCACTCCCCAACTTACCATGTCCCTTCCTCAGTGGCCAGTGAAGAGATCTTCAAAATTGCCTCAATGGCCCCTGGTGCGCTGCTGTTGGAGGCCCAGAAGGAGTATGAGGTAAAGCCCTGGCTTCCCTCTGGGCCCCAGGATACTTTCCCCCTTCCCCTCCCCCTGATTGGCCCAGCCCCCTGTCCCTGCGTGGGCATGGGTGGTCACAACCAGGTGCCATCTGTGAAGAAAAGAGTCTAGGCAAGACACCAGCCTGGGCTAGGGAGGGCAAGCTCGGGTGAACTAAAATGACATGGAGTCCTCCATAAGGTGATGAGGAAGAGCAGGGAGCCCCCACCATCCCCAGCCCAGGCACAAGACAGAACTACTATCGTGAGGTCTCAGGGCCTCTTACAGCCAACTATGGGCTGATATGGGGGGAATATGTGAGCATCTCACCCCTCAATGGGCTGAGGGGTTGGGCTCTGGCCTCTGCACCTTTCCAAACTAGCTCATTTGAATCACAGCCCTGAGGGCTTGGGACCAGATGTGGAGGTGTTCTCCATCATGATGCCACATCCCTGTCACTCCCCTCCTACCCCCAGAAAGAGAGCCAGAAGGCAGATGAGTACCTGCGCGAGATCCAGGAGCTGGGGCAGCTGACCCAGGCCGTGCAACAGTGCATTGAGGCTGCAGGACACGAGCACCAACCAGACATGCAGAAGAGTCTGCTCAGGGTTGGCCTGGATGGCAGGGCTGGGGGGAGGGGTGTTGGTCAGGGGTGGGCTAGCAGTGGGGAAGTTCTCCTCCATTGCCCTCTGGTTCTTCTCAGGCGGCCTCCTTTGGAAAGTGTTTCCTCGACAGATTTCCACCCGATAGCTTCGTGCGTATGTGTCAGGACCTGCGTGTGCTGAATGCCGTTCGGGACTATCACATTGGGATTCCTCTCACTTATAGCCAGTATCCCCAAGCATTTCGTCAGGGGTAGCAGGGGACGGGGGAAAGGGCTGGAGATGCTACTGAAAGGTTCTTGGCAAATAGGACTTATTTCCCAGCTGGATCCTTAACCAAGTAAAATGCAGATACAAGCAGCTCACCATCCAGGTGCTGCTGGACAGGTACAGCAAGCCCAAGGGTACTAGGAGAAGGGCTCTAAATGGGCGAGCATTACAGCCCCTGGTGGGCTCTCGTGGTCACTGCTGCTGAAGTACTTCTTTGGGATCTGGGAGGCTCAAGTTACAGGCTGGGACTGCTCTGCCCTCTCTCTCTACCCAGCCTCACCCCTATATTCTTTCCCCAACTTGCCTGCCAGGCTTGTATTGCGGAGGCTTTACCCTCTGGCCATCCAGATATGTGAGTACCTGCGCCTTCCTGAAGTGCAGGGTGTCAGCCGGATCCTGGCCCACTGGGCCTGTTACAAGGTGAGGATGTAGGACAAGGTTCAAGGGTGTTTAGGGACTTCCAGTCCCTGGTGAGGTGTAGGAAATATGACATATAGGGCTGAAGGGCCAGGTCCTGATCAAGGGCCAGAGGGATGAGATCCAGGTGTGTGACATCTCTTCCCTCTGCAGGTGCAACAGAAGGATGTGTCCGATGAGGATGTTGCTCGGGCCATTAACCAGAAGCTGGGGGACACACCTGGTGTCTCTTACTCTGACATTGCTGCACGGGCCTATGGCTGTGGCCGCGCAGAGCTAGCCATCAAGGTGTGGGTGCCCAGCCCTCCCCAGACACTCTGATATGGGTATTTGGGGTCCCTAGGTCAGCTTCTTCTCTCTGTGCCTTCATCCCAACCCCACAGCTGTTGGAATATGAGCCACGCTCTGGGGAGCAGGTACCCCTTCTCCTAAAGATGAAGAGGAGCAAACTAGCACTGAGCAAGGCCATTGAAAGTGGGGACACTGACCTGGGTGAGCAAGATTTGGGTGATGCCAAGGCCAGGGCCCCTGGGCTGAACAAGGGACCAGGCTGGAGTCCCCACCCCACTTTATTGTCCTGTAGTGTTCACGGTGTTGCTGCACCTGAAGAACGAACTGAACCGAGGGGATTTTTTCATGACCCTTCGGAACCAGCCCATGGCCCTGAGTTTGTACCGACAGGTGTGTGTGGAGGGCAGGGGTGGGCCTGGAGCCTCCTGAGCTCTTGAGTTAGCCTTACTGACTGCCTGCCTGCCCGGGCCCCAGTTCTGTAAGCATCAGGAGCTGGAGACACTGAAGGACCTTTACAATCAGGACGACAACCACCAGGAGCTGGGCAGCTTCCACATCCGAGCCAGCTACGCTGCAGAGGAGGTCTGAGGCCACAGAGCGGGTGGGGCCCATGGGCTGGGCTGTTGGTCTGGTTCCTTCTCCAGGAATCTAGGCCTCATATTTGGTGCACACCCTGACTGATCCTCACTGTTGAGGGAGAGTCTGAGAAGACATGAGACCAGGATGAAGGTTGGTCCCAGAGGAGCTAGCCTTCCCACTAGGGACACCAGAGTGGTGCACCCAGGGGATAAGGCTGGCCATGGTGCTCCTTGGCACAGGGATCAAAGAGAAAACTAGCCTCAGTGGGGAGGGCTGAGGCCCCTTCAGCTGTGAGCTCAAGCTTCCCTTCTTGCCCTTATAGCGTATTGAGGGGCGAGTTGCAGCTCTGCAGACGGCAGTTGATGCCTTCTACAAGGCCAAGAATGAGTTTGCAGCCAAGGTCTGGCCTACTCCTTTTTAAGAATGTCCTCTTTTCCCCTCCTAGACTTCCTGCTTTATCTCTCTCATCTCCATTCTTCCTTATCCCTGTGCCCAGGCCACAGAAGATCAAATGCGGCTCCTACGTCTTCAGCGACGCTTAGAAGACGAGCTGGGGGGTCAGTTTCTAGACCTTTCTCTACACGATACAGTTACCAACCTCATCCTTGGTGGCCACAACAAGCGTGCAGAGCAGTTGGCACGTGACTTCCGCATCCCAGACAAGAGGTAGGTGAGGGCCCAGGCCGCATGTAGGCCCTGGAATCCCTGCCATTTCTACAGCACCTCCAAACCCAGCTTCCCCACAGGCTCTGGTGGCTGAAACTGACCGCCCTGGCAGCTCTGGAAGACTGGGAGGAGCTAGAGAAGTTTTCTAAGAGCAAGAAGTCACCCATCGGTTACCTGGTGAGCGGGGGGCCTTCCCTCCACCCCACAGCTAGTGAGGATAGTTCTGGGGCGAGGACTGGGCCCAGAGATAGGCCAATGACCTATTTATGCATCTGTTTAAAATAGTGGGTACACATTTGTGGGCGAGGTACACAAGAGAAAGGGCCTGGGTCATCCTGCAGATGTCAGGGCAGCAGAAGGAACTGCTTTCCCCCAGGAAGGCCACAGGGGACCCCACGTGTCTGAGAGGAGTTCTGTTTGAGTGGAGGGTGGAGAGGGACAATGAAAGCACATCTGCAAGGCAGGGCAGGATATTGAGGGGTTTTGTTTTCTGTGGCAGGCGGTTTAGAGGTGTGGTGGGTAGGTGGGGCAGCCATGAGAAAACGCAGGCCCTGGGAGGGCAGGAAATGCCTGTTGTGAGGGAGCGGCAGTGGATGGTGGAGTAGGCGCATGGAAATAATTGGTCTCTAGGCTCTAACAAGTCTTTGGTTTAGGTGGTTTCTGCCCTGATAATGTTGAGATCACACCTCTTGTAGGTGTGTGTTGGGGTAGGGGTGGGGAAATTATACACACTGAAGGGTATGTAAAATATGTTAATATGTATCCAGTAGGCTTTTGCTCATAAGAGAGAGGAGGGCTCGGCTTTATCTTCTTCTGTCCCCTCCCTCTCTAAGCCGTTTGTGGAGATCTGCATGAAGCAACACAACAAATATGAAGCCAAGAAGTATGCCGCCCGTGTGGGTCCCGAGCAGAAGGTCAAGGCCTTGCTTCTTGTTGGGTGAGTCGGCTGAAAGTCCTGTGGGTGCTGGGGAACTGAGCCAGTGGACTGATGAGAGGTATGGTTTGTGCCCTTGGTCAGCCCAACACCATCTCCCCTCCTGCTCCAACCACAGGGATGTGGCTCAGGCTGCAGATGTGGCCATCGAGCACCGTAACGAGGCAGAGCTGAGCCTCGTATTGTCCCACTGCACTGGAGCCACAGATGGGGCCACAGCCGACAAGATTCAGCGGGCCAGGGCACAAGCCCAGAAGAAGTGAGGGGCCCACCCTACACATCTCATTGAGTCCTGGGCTTGGCAGGAGTGTCACTGCTCATCCAGCTTCTCCCCTAGAGCTAAGCTAAGGAACTGAGAGCAAAGGGAGCCAGGAGTCTGGTTGTAAATAAAATTGGAACATTTTAGAGTGCTTGTCTCATGCAGTCCTGCCTAAGTGAAAGCCAGCTGGAGGCAGAACTATCCAAACATCTCAGCAAAACTCCCATGTGTTTGTATGGGGTCTGGAGGAGGAGCTTCTCCAGCTATATTTACAAGAGACCTGTCTGTCCTTTTGCATGTAACCATGGAATCCCCTCTCAAGCTCTCAGCCCCTAGAAAGATTATGGGAAGAGATAGCATAAAACTTAAGCAGCAACTCAAGAACCATACTAAAAAGCATTATACACACATACACACGAACCTTGCTAAACATTTTACCATTATTTCATTTATTCCATTTGACAGTCATGTGAGATAGGTATCACCCCATTTTACAGGATTGCAAATTGAGGACCAGGGAAGCTTGATAACAATGAATATGTGACAAAATGTATTTGAATCCACACTGGGCATTTGGGGATCTCAGAGCTAGCTTCTCCTTGGCTGTTGGGACAGAGGAGGAATGACTTAGAGCTGGAACATAAATCTCTTTGACCCGGAGAGCCTGAGCAAGGCCCCTGGTTTGCCCTATAGTGAGAGGTGAAGGACTATAATGAGAGGCATGTTGTAGAGGTTGGAGGAGGAGCCTTTGGAGACCCTGTCCACTAAACAGTAGTGAGCAGTTCCTAAGTGGTCTCTGGGCTGAAAAGGATGGAATTCTTTTGGCAATTCTGCCAAGGAGAAACAGCAACCTGGAGACCCCTGGCTTCACCCCAGTGGAGGCTTCATCACGTCCGTAGGAGCCACCCTATCTGTAGCCTTCAGTTTGCACTCCAGTGCACCTTAGCTTCATGGTCTAGAAGGAAGACAAAGGAGGAAACCAAAGCCCAGAGGGAGGGCAGGCCTCACCAGAGCTTCTGGCTTCCCCTCTTTAATGCCCCTAGGGCTGACCATGTGGGAAAAGTGAGAGACTGGGCCTGGTAAGGTGTTTCTTTGACTTTTTCTTCCCCCACCTGATTTATAAATGTAAGTTTGTGAAAATCTTACAAGTGAATATAAATCAAGTTGTAAAACAACACTTTATTATGCTTACCACTTACTACATGGGTCACGAATTTGGACAGGATAAAATAGGGATGGTTTGCTCCACAATGTCTGATGCAACAGCTGGAAGACTCAAAGGTTGAAGGTGACTTGGGAGCTGGAGGCTGAAATCTGAAGGTTTGGTAACGCACCGTCTGGCCATGGAAGCTGATTGTTGACTGGAACCCTAGCAGGGGCTTTTGGCCAGGACACCTACAACCAGAACACCAACCTCACAACATGGCTGTCAGGTCCCAAGGACAGCAAACATCCCAACAGAGCCAGGCAGAGCTGTGTGGCCTTCCCTAACCTATCTTTGGGAGTCACGCAGGGTCACACCTGCCACATTCTTTTGTCAAGTCTGTTACTAGGCCTACTCCACCCATTTTCAGAGGAAATCGACTCCACCTCTTGATAGGAAAGTAACAAGCCTCTGGAACAGTGTGTAGAACTGGAAATGTGGCCAGTTTTTGGAATCAATCTGGTACAGCCTATTAAGTTTCTCTCTTAGAATCAGCAGACACCTCTGGGGAAAGGAAAGGAGATCCCCAATACTGGACTCATCATTCTGGGCTTTTTTCATTCCCAGTCTTGGCCCCATAATTCCTCACTGCCCTGGCAGCACTTCAGTGCCTTTTAAAAATGTTTCCTCCAGCTTTTCTAGTTCTTAGTGAAAAAGGATTGATACCATACAACCTAGTCCACCCTCTCTAGTAGAGGCGGCCTGAGCAGTGCTCTTAGAATATACACAATAAAAAGCCTGCATCCCCAAAGTAACAGCATATCTACTCATGTGATATGCAAACATTAAATGCTGTACACATGAAGTTTTAGAAATGTGTGACAAATAACAATGATTACATTTATATTAACATAGTGATTAAACTTCATAAAAAGTATATGCACGTGGATGGAGAAGCACTGGAATTGTTCATGGACTGTTGAAAATTAAAGTTAAAAACTGATTTTCCCCCAACATTTTATCATGAAAATTTTCAAACATAGAGCTAAATTGACAGAATCTTACAATGAACACCTATATACCCACCACTTGGATTCTGCCATTAACATTTAAATATATTTACTTTATCTGCATCTGTCCTGCTGATCTGCTTTATTTTTAATGAATTTCAAAGGAAGTTGAAGTTATTACTACACTTACCTCTAAATATTTCAGAATGCATTTCATTAACCAGAGTTCATTATTTGCAAGTTTTTTCATTTCAGACAAAAATCTATATATAATGCTCAGATCTTAAGTGTACATTTGCTGAATTTTGACAAATTCATACACCCATAGTGATATTTAAAAAACAACTGCGATTGTTTTTTTAAATCTTCAACTAATCAATTGAAATTAACGTAAAATGCCTTCTACCTTGAGCAATCTGTACAGCAGGCCTGGGTCTACAGTCACAGTGGGGCCAAGCCCTGGCCATTGGTTGGGTCTAAGTTTGGGCCTGGGGCCAGGATTTTGGAGTAGCGGGTAGAGAATTTAGAAACATTTCTTCCAGTTTAGGATATTAATGGCATCTCGAGTGAGTCAAGGTAAACGGGCTGCAGTCTCTTAGATACAAAGCACTGGCAAATAAATGACCCATGGGAATAGAACGGTGAGTTGGAAAGGTACTTGGCTCTCATTTACTTCAGCTTTCTATCTTATTGCCTTGCTTTGTTTTCTTTACAGCATTTAGGACATTTTCTAATTCACTTGTTTATTGTCTGTTGCCCCAATCTAGAATATAAATTCCTGAGAGCAAAAGACCTTTTCTGTCTTATTCCCTGCTGTGTCCAGCACATGGTCTGCACTCAAGAAGTATTTGTTGAGCAAATGACTCATTGTTCCATTTACTACATGGGGAAAGGAGGCCCTGAGAGGGGAAGTGACTTGTCTACAGAAACAGTAGTCTTTTACCCCACATCCTCCAGCTCTCCTTCTAGTCCAATAATTTTCTCATGAACCCTATGATTCTTGGGGCACCTGTGGGGTGGCTGACAAGTGCTGACCTGTAGGTACATGTATATGCTCCTGTGGGTTAGGACTTGGGAGCAGGGCTTCAGCCTCTCACTAGGGTAGGCCAGGGTACAGGAAGCCTGCCTTCCCTCCCTCTCTTAGGTCTTACCCTCTCTTCTTCAAAGACAGCCCTTTATCCTGTGGTGATGGGGGTAAGCTGTAGACACCCCAGGCATTAGGTAGGATGGGGAGGCTGGCAGGTCTCCATAGGTAGGCAGCTGAGGATGGGACTCTCTCCTCTCCCACTGGAAACAGGGTCTCTGTGGTTGCCAAGCTGAACACTCCTTCCTTGAGGCTCTATGATGGGATACCCAAGACCCTGCCTCTCTTTGGTCAGAGGTTTTCTCACCCCTGTACACACATCACAAATTATTTGACCACAGCACAGCTGTCTCATTGAAGGAGATGCATTTCTAGGGCCAGGGTTACTTGCCAAGCTGTACATGCCTACAATTCTCAGTACAGTCCTTGGAGGTTCCAGGAAGAGTAGCAGAGGGAGATTCAAGTCACCTAGCCAATGGTGAGATTTGAACCCCCCCGGCTCTCTGATTCCCACACCCAACTGCAGCATTTTCCCAAGCGTGGTCAAATTGTCTGGGGATCCTTCAGATGCTCTCAAGGATGAATACTTTTTAATAGCTATTTATTTTAATGCATGTTAGAAAACAAGCATGTCAAACCCTTTTAGGTAATATACTTAAAAATATAAATAAGATATAAATTAACCAAAAGAAATATATTAAGAAATAATAGTGTAGGTCAGATGTAAGTAAGGTAAAACTATGCTGGTGGGGTTTGGTCCTAGGGTGCTGCTATCATAGCTACCCAGGTACCTCCTGCACTCACAGTTTTCTCAACACTTTGAATTCAGGCTTTTCACTTTTCTATTGGTGTGTGGATAGACTTAAGTTTGAACTTCCTAGGAAACCTGAGTGGTGGGCATATGGAAGAACCTGCCCTCATTGGCTGCCCCTTGGGTCTAACAGGAAGGAGACTGGGCTTATGGCTTGTGGGGGCAGGGGTCTTTGAGCTGGAGTGTCTATCCTGCAAAGGTGCCTTGGGTTTGGCTAGTTCACAACACCTATGGGCCAGCCCTGCTGAAAGGAAGTGAGGAACACATCTTCCACCCGAGGAGAGATCTCTCTGTCCACCACACCCTGTATTATTTGCAGACTGTGACAGTGGTCAGCATGCACTCACTTACTCCACCAATACCTGGTGATAGAGATTTTTAAGTCAGCACCTCCACTGCAGGCAATGGTGGGGACTGGAGGTGGTAGTAACACCAACCACGTGTACATGACAACTGATAGGAGCTCCTTCTGTTGCACTGAAATGTCCCTACCGCACCCTGCCTGCCGTGAAGAATTGCCGCTGGCCATAGACCCTTCCCCCGGAGGGCGCCGAACGTGGGACTTTGCCTGGCAGCGGGTGGGAGAGGGGAGGCTCAGGGGTTGCGGGCCTAAAGAAGAGGCTCTCCACCACCCACTCTGGGCCGCGCAGACTCTGGCTCAGATGAAGGATTCCGAGCAAGCTCCGTTTGCACACTGCTGTGCATCTGTCTCCACCCTAAAGACGCCCAGCCACTCTCTCTGTGCAGTTCCTGGTGTGTCCAAGGGATGTCGCGTGGGTTCGCAACTAGATGAAGGGCTCCCCCACCCACCAGAACTGTGTAATCGGCTTCCAGCCGAGGATGCCCAGATCCTGCAGCATGGAAATCATTGCCGCCAAACATACGGACAGATGGCTTTGGGGCGCCACACGTGGGGCAGACAGCGCTGGGGAGGAGAAGGTCCGTGCTTCCCACTTCCTCCCTATCCCCAGTGCGGGGCGGGGACGCATCTCCAGGTCCCCTCTGGGCTTTGAACCTCCCCTTCCCATGCCAGGCCTATAGCAAACGACACCCCCACCTCAGAGCAGCGTGTGTCGTGCTTTTTTCTATCCAGATGGGTGACGAGCCAGGCCCGGGTATGCGCATCGGGAAAGCGGGGGAGATTTCCCTGGGGCTCGGGTGTGGAGGGAGTGGGCTGACTTAATGTAAGACTACACCCACGGTGCCGGGCCGTTCTAGGGACTTTACAGGTTCCTTTCTCTTCCCAGGGAAAGCCTACGTCCTTTAAATACCTTGTTGCCATTAGGGAAAAATAAAATTTGAATGGAGTACATAAAAAGAGTGGAAAGAGGGCTTTTGAATTCCAAGCTGTCATGGTCACTGAACATTGTATTGGCCTCAGTTTCCGCATCTGTAAACTGGGAAAGAGACCCAAATCCAGGGGGCTGTGACTGTAGAGAGGTGTAAGGCGTAGGTGCACAGTCGGCCTGTGTCACTGGGCTCCCGCTTCCCCGAGGACAGCGCTGCGGTGGGCTGCATATCTCCCAGGCCGCGTTTGCGACAGGGAGATCGTGAGACTCAGCCCTGCGTTTTCAGCTAGCCAGCTAGCACCCAGAGGCGTGCAAGGGCGGAGCCCCGGAGCCCGGGAGACGCCCTTTCGCCACAAGCCAATCAGCGCCCATCTCTGAACGGCCAATGAGGAGGCGCCTTACAGCCCAGGCCGGCTCGGGAGCGAGGCTGCTGCGAGTGCGGCGCTGACAGAGACGCGCGCGCGCAAGAGCCAGCTCGGACCCACAGCCACTGCCGCCATCACCGCTGTCCGCCCAGTCGCCCCTCAGCCGCTTCCCCTCGCCATGGAGGCGAGGCCGCCGCCGCCGCTGCGGGGCCCCGAGCCGCGGGCCGGGCGGCGGCCCTGAGGGCGTGTGGCGGGCCGAGACGCCGCGGCGGAACCGAGGCGGAGCCGCAGTCCTCGTCCCCCGTGGTCCCGCCCAGTGCCGGACTCGGTGAGTGTTCGCGGTCGCCGCCGCCCCGAGGGGCTTTGGAATGGGGGGAGGCTCCCAAGCGCGGGTGGGAGGCGTCCGTGGCCGCATCCCCAATCCCTCTGTTCCGTGGTAGAATCCTCCTGGCGTCTCCATTCGGCTCCCACATCTTTGCGCTGTCCGGAAGGGGGGTCCCCGGAAACGTGCGGGACAGGGCGCCGACCCCAGTCGACTGCCCAGGAACTTTGCGTGCGTACTTCTGGGGCCAGGCCAGGGCGCTGCCATAGTTCATTCTGAAAGAAGAAACTTGGAACAGTGAGAACAAAATTTGCTCAGGCTCATTTAATGGGAAGAAAGAGAAAAGAAAAGTCTTGGCATGAGAAATTTTGCTCTTGAAGTGACCGACTTTCCTTTCCCCTAACCCCCCCCCCCTTTGCCCCTCTCCCCGGGTCCTCTTTTTTTTTCCGCCCACTCCCAACTGTTGAGGCTGCTTAAGAAGGGAAATAGGGGCTCAGAGCTGCCCCAAAATTCAAAATGAGCCAGTACTTTTTACTTTTGCTAAATAAAAAATACAGTTTTTTGAAAAATTAGCTCCTAATTGTATTTCCTGAAAGTAAAAACAATAAAGGCAGAGCTGAGCCCAATGTTGAAGGATTTTTTTTTTTGAGGTCAGTGATGATGTTTATAAGACAGGAAAAGAATGTTCCAAAACCTCCCTAGGCTAGGCGAATACCTTCAGGAACCTTTACTCACAGCGACTCCTGTTCTACATCTCCTGGGAGATTTCTTCACTTGCCACCTGCTTGCTGTGAAGGCAGCCCTAGAACCAGAAGATGGTGGGCAGGGTGAGCATTGACGATGGAAGATGGGCGAGCATCTTCCTGCCTGGCCACTCCTTCAAAAAACAGATCTGATGCTGTCACTTGTTTACTTAAAAACTCCCTCTCCCTTTCCCATGGGATGAATGAGTCTCTAAATGTCTTACAAGGCCTGAACAGTCTTGCCTCAACTTACTCTTGCTTTTAGCTGAATCCTTGAATTCTCCTTTTCCTTATCCCCTCCCTAGCTATTCAGAGCTGCTTGTCTGCTTCTTCACCTTTGGATGCCTTTGCTTGTGTGATCCTCTTTCCTCCCCACTTTCACCTGCCCAGCTCCACCTCTTCCTTTAAAGCTCTTCTTCCTGGAGAAGCTTGTTGAGGCCAGGAGCTGTGTTTTGTACCTTTTCGTCTCCCACACTAAGAGGATTCTTCCTCCCAATTGCCTTGTGGGTCCTATTTTAGCTCTTCCCCCCATGTCTTGACTCTGTTTACTTCCAGGTACCCACTTCCCAAGAGAATCTCTCCTGTTTCCTGAAGGCTTTCTTGGAGTGCATGCCAAGGACTTTTAGTAATTCTGATTCCCCATTTCCATTCCATCCAACCCCCATAAGTAGTCACCAGACAGGAACTGGCAGGTCTCATATCCTACGGGCCTCCAATCTGCCTGACTGTCTCTAAAAGGCCAAAAATCCCACGGTGTCTTTTCACCTCTGCCTACTCGAAGTGGCCTGGCTCATTGATATGTGTAGTCTCAGGCATGGTGGTATCCTGGAGGCTGTTCATTGGGTACCTTTTAGCCACTTATTTACTATCATCTGGGTGAAACTCGGAACCAAAAAAGCTAATCCTCTGATTTATGTACATTCATGTGCCTTCTGTTTGCTAAGGGAAGTGCTTGGGATACAAAATAAAGTGAAGAAGTTAAATCTTTACCTTTGAGGCGCTCACAGTCTAATGCAGGACAGGTGGATACGAATACATTGCAGGTGGTATGAAAGTGTAATAATAATAGCTATTTTATTTGCCTTGTGACAAGCTGTGTAATAAATATTTTCTATGAATTCTTTAATCCTTTCAGCAGTCATTTAGGGGCTTATTCCTACTCTACAGGGGTGGAAACTGTGGCCATACAATGGGCAGCTGATGGAATAGTAAGGATTTGAATCTTGGCTTTCTAGTTCTGGAGCATCTGCTAGGATGTATAGAGAGCATTCCCTTCCTAGGTGGTCTGAGAAAGCTTTTCTGGGTGGGGGGCTTTGAATTATTAAGGGTGCATAGGAGTATGTATATGGTAGACAGGATATAAGAAAGAGGGAGGAGCACAGGTAGGGTTGGAGGTGGAAGGAACTCACTGTCCTTGGAAAGCAGGAAGAGGTTAAACATAGTTGGGTTGGGTGGATGGAAAAAGGGTGGGAAATGAGATTAGGATGAGCTTGATGGACTGGCTATATGTGCTGTGTTAGAATTTGGACCATTGGAGGATTTTAAAGGAGGTTAGGGACTTGGGTTGATTGGGCTTTGGAAAGATCAGTCAAGGCAGTGTGGTGCCAGATGCTGTTGCCCCTGCAATTTGGGAGGCAATGGCCATACCTACAGAGGCAGAATCACAGCCTCTGACACCCAGAGGGAGGCCTAGAGAGAATCCTGCTCAGTTTCAAGAAAAAATAATAAATACATAAGAAAAAATTTCAGCAGTACAAGAGGTCATATGGAGAAAAATAAGTCTCCTTTCTTCCTTGACCTCCACAAAGATGGCTCAGGTTTCTAGTTTCTGTGCCTTATGTAGACACGGTTCCTTTGTAAACACATGTCTCCCTATCCATACTCCTCCCCACATGATACATACCAGTCACAGCTTGCTCTTTTTACTTAACATGTTTAGGAAATCATTACATATTAGTAAGGCACTCCTCACTTAATGACCAAGTTCCATTTCTATGATTAGGTCATTAAGCAAATTGGTCAGTAAACTAGGAGTATAGGCAGATGATTTGTGATATGTCATGGCACCATGGAGCATGTATTTTTCAATAGATGTCACGTGACACCACACTTATAAGCAAACTGTGTCTTGTGTTACTGCGAATGCTTTGTGTAGTAAATATTAGCCGACGGCGGGAACGAGACAGACTGAGAAAGGGGAATTCCCTGCACTGGAGAATTGGTCCTAAGTCGGAGCAGTCATTAAACAAGTAGGTTAAGTGAGGAGTGGCTGTATTTACAAAGCTGTTCATTCTTTTTATTGACATTTTATTTCATTGCATGGCTACATCATAATTTATAACTAGTCTTCCAGTTAAACAACATGTAAATTGTTTCCAGGTTTTTCTTTTACAGTATTACAATGAATATCTTTGTACATGCTGTGTGTTCATGTGTAAAATTATCGAACAATGTATTTCTAGAAGTGGAATTACTGGGTCAAAAGATATGTGTGCATTTTTAATTTTTTGACATGTAGCCAAATTATCTCCCCTTTGAAGAGGTTGTACTAATGTATCCTCTACCCCAAAACATGAATGGAACTCACCGGATCTTCATCAGAGTATGCATCAGGATCATCTGGTATGCTTTTTCAACTATCCTATGTCTGCTTTTCCCTCACTTAACCTCTTTCCACCATGTGATTCTCTAGCATATTTCTTTGAAGTTGAAGCTCAGAAAGATAAAGTGACTTGTGCAAGACAGTGTGGGTGGTGGTGGTTTTTAAGCAGCTCTTATATTTGTATTTGCCCCACACTTTCCATTGGAAGTGTTGGGAGTTGATTTGTAAACATTGTTGCATTATTTTCCTTCATCTTCATCTTCAAGATGCAGGTGAAATTTGAGTTATAAGTAGGAAGCTGGCCAAATATCTTTTTACTTGTAGTTCAGTAACTAATAATCCCAATCCCATAGCTGAACAAATGATTTTTAGTGAATCTGAGTGTAACAAAAATAGTGATAATTCTAACTTAATGAAACTGACCAGCAAACCTACAAATAACCTAACATTAAAGTTTGCTTTAATATATTCTCTAAAGAAAAGAGAATTCATTAAATGTTACTTTTTTATTTAATTTTTTAATTTAATTTAATTTATTTATTTATTTGTGTATGGGTAGTTCCCTGGCTGGGAATCGAACCCAGGCCGCAATGTTGACAGCGCCAGTGCCAAAGCCTTAAGCCACTACACCATCAGGGAACTCCCTAAATGTTAAACTGTTTAAATTTATATCCTTTTGTGTCAGTGTACAGACATAGATTTTTTTAGTTGTAATCAATACACACAAAATGATTTTTGTGTTCTTGAATAGCTTCAACTATTTTTATTTACTCATTTATGTATCTTTATTATTTTGAATCACAGAATAGTATCCTTGCATTAATAACTATAGTTTGCACTTTTTTTATTTTATTTTTTCTCTTTTTTATTTAAATGGTACTTCTGAGTACCCTTGTTCAATTAATACTTTTGGATTATTTTTTGGACTCTTATCCCTAGGATCGATTAACTGAGTTAGGATATGGCTTCAGTACTGAATTGCTGTCTGAGAAAGATGAACTAATTTACACCACCATTAACAATTTAATTGGTCCTATTTTCTTGACGGACAATCCAGCCACTGCTGATACAAACAAAAGCTAATACTTGATTTTATTAATTTAAAAGGAATGTAATGGTACTTTGAATTAGGTTTAATTTATATTTCTTTACAAAGAAAAACCAGTAGCTTTTTAAACTTTTTTTCCTTTTTTTTTTGGTTGGTTCCCTGAGCAGGGATTGAACCCAGGCCACAGCGGTGAGAGCGCTGAAGGCTAGCCACTACACCACCAGGGAACCCCACTAAATTTTGAAATTAAGTACAGTCCTATTATATGTATCATAACCAAGAGTTTTGTAGCCAAAATCAACTTACTGTTTTTTTAATGGCATTGTTGATGGGACAGATACTGTAGAAATTAGGGTAAGATGATATTGGTAATAAAACATAGGACTAGATGCTGTTCAGTTAAATACCAGACATTGCGCTAGGAGCTAGAGTTAACTCCAGAGTATCATGGTTTTGATGTCTCTCCTTATGACACTTACGGGGCTAATGCAGTAGACAGATATTAATCACCATATGGTAAATTACAAACATGATCAAAGGGGAAGAATAAGATGTCCTGGGAGTGCCAGAGAAGTTTAGAGTTGAACAACATTTTCAGTTGAACAGCGCTTACAAAGGCCCTGAGTGAGGGAAGGGGTTTGGTACTTTAGGGCAATGCTTTTCTAACTTGAATGTTCACATGAACCATATGAGGTTCTTGTTAAAGAGCCAAGTCTTGATTCAGTAGCTCTGGGGAGAGACTTGGGATTCTGTATGACTAACCAGCTCCCAGGTGAGGCAGATGCCACTGGTGGGTATATCATACTTGGAGTAGCAAGGCCTAATTGGGAGCTTGATGAGCACCAGAAGCAGACCAGGGTGAGTAGGAGGGGGTGCTTTTCTGCTCTGGCTGCACTTTATATTCACCCAGGGAACTTACGAAAAATCAGCAGTGCAAGTGTTCCACCCCCAGGTATTTTGATTATGGTCTAGGGTGGGACCTGAAAATGTATATACAGTAGACTCTTAGTTAACTGGCACCCATACCAGATAAATGTAGTATTATTTCTTTAATTTTTTTTTTTTGCCAGTTACTTGACAGGGTCAGTTGCTTGAGTCCTGGTTAACAGAGAGTCTACTATATATTTTAACTTGCTGGTGATTCTGACATGCAGCCATGGTTGATAACCACTGGGCTAGAGAGAGGCAGGAGCCTGAGTGGGGGTCTCCACATACCGTGCAGGGATTTTTGCACTTTATCTTGACGACAGAGCAAAGCCATTGAAGGATTTTGACGAGGAGAGTGAACTGGTCTGATTTGCACTTGTGAAAGTTCATTGTGACTGCAATCTAGTGTAGTAGTTTTCAAAGTGTGGTTGATTAGATAATTCACTGGGATGCTGGAAGAAAATTTTAGAGCCTCTTTATATTATTTTTTTTATCTAAAAATGATAAAAAAATTATATTTAAGAATCATTATTGGCATCTTCTTGAGCCTGTAGGTCAAATAGTATTAATATGTTAACTTTGAATGTCCTGATGACATTCTGCAGTGAGCAAACAGAGCCATATTCATACATTTGCTTTCAGTGTATTGCAACATAATGTTAACAATGTATATTATACACTTTTCACTAAACTAACCTTCACACAATAGACAAATGGCTTAAAATAATTTCTGCAAAGAAACCATTAATTGAAGAAAATACTAGTAATGCAAACACAAACAAATAAAATGGCAGAGCTGATGCTTGTCCATTTCCTATTATGAACTCTTGGTGTTTTGTTAAATTAAATAAGTCAGTTCTTATTACATTGGAAATATCAAGAAGCCTGTTGAAAACAGGCATTTACATCCTCTGTCATTAATATGAATCTTGCTTTAGAACCTTGAGATATTAAATAAAATTAAGGCTATCACTAGTGCCAAGACATTTGAAAACTAAGCATCATTAGGAGCATGAAGAGAACCTCTACATTTTTTCCCTAATGATATTTAAAGTCATTTAATCAGGTGCTGTACAAATTTTACTAACTTAATGATTAAAGTACATATTTTAAGGTTTCTTGTTCTTATAAAAGACAAAAAGACACATACCATTGGCAGGTTCTTCCTGTCTTGTCCTCTTTTCCCCCACTCCCCCACAAGAAGCCCACTTTAAAATAAGGACTGATAACAGTACATGAAAAATAGTATGTCAAGAAACCAAAATGCATTCGTTTGTCAGCACATGCTCTTGTACAATGCATAGAAAATGTTGCTGAAGATTTGAACAAACAATATTGAACAAATTTTGCAGTGGAAGATTTGTTCTTTAGTTGTAAAAATACAGAAACTTCTAGCATGTCTTAGTATTTGCTAGATTCTCTTTTAATAATTACATCCAAGAAAAAACAGTTATTTTGTGAGCTACTGGAGGAAAGTTGTACTGGAGAAGACATTCTTAATAATAAATGACTGCCTTAATATTTGTCTAAATGTAAATTACTGATAGAACAACTGCTTTGAATAAAATGATGAAATTCATTCACTGCCTCTTCATGGACTATTGTCATTTTTTGGCTATCTTGTGGTAAAGTTGTTGATTTGATGCAATTTTTTTAAACAAACAAACAAAAAGCCAACTTTTCCTGTGATAAGTGGCTACCACCTAGCAAATATTATTTGAGAAGTTAATATCCTTAATCTGTCTCTTCAGGTATAGGTGTTATTTTAATGGTGAATGAGAAAGTAATTGCTTTTTTCTCAGAAAGAAATGTGCTATGGGACAGTATTTTCCTCATAATTTAAAAAAGATAATAAGCTTTATTGAACTATAAGTTATGTATAAAATTCACCCTTTTAAAATATACCATTTAGTCTTTTCTTAGTATATTCGTGAAGTTGTGCAACCATCGCATTATCCAATTTCAAAACATCATCATCACCCCAAGAAGACATTCTGTATCCCCTTTAGCTTTATTCCCCATTCCACCCTCTCCCGCAGCCTCTGGAAACCACCAATCTTTCTGTCTCTGTATTTGCCTATCCTATTCTGAACATTTCGTATGGAATCATACAATATGTAGCCTTTGTGACTGGATTATTTACTTCGCACAGTGTTTTGGGGAGAGTTTCCATGTTGTGGCATGTATCATTTCTCTTTATAGCTGAATAATACAATATTCCTTTGTATAGACATACTACATTTTGTGTATCCTGCATCAGTTAGTGAACATTTGGGTTGTTTTCACTTTTGGCTGTGAACATTCATGTACAAGATTCTTTGTGGGTATATGTTTTTATTTCTTTTGGGTATATACCTGGGATTAGAATTTCTGGGTTAAATGGTAATAACTCTTTAACTTTTAGAGAAGCTGCCAAACTGTTTTCTAAAGCAACTATACCATTTTATATTTTCAGCAGCAGTGCACAAGGGTTTAAGTTTTTCCACAACCTCACCGAAACTTGTTATTCTCTTTTTTATTATTGCTATCTTAGTGGGTGTCAAGTGATATCTCACTGTTTTTTATTTGCATTTCTCTAATGACTAATAATTTCCTTGTGATTTTATTGCACCTATAAAAACTTTCCTAATTTTACACACAAAAAAACTGGAAACATAAATTTGTTACCTGCTAAAAATCTCCAAAAGTATTCTAAAAATATTTTCAGATTATCTAATGCAGGCCTGGGTAGACCTTTTCAGGGCAAGGGCTACTTTTCCAAGTGTTGTGGTTCACTAGCTATTTATTTTATTATTCAGGAGGTCACGGCAAAATTGCTTGGTGGTTCATTGGTGCACCGCGATAGACGTCTTGCCCAGCCCTGATCTAATGAATGAAATAAAGGACCTAGGCATTGTTCATCAGTGGATTCTAAAACTACTAGGGAACTTTATAATAAAAGTATCAGACTGATCATCTAATCAGTCATAACATTTCCAAAATGGGTACATACAAACCATATGTTCCTCTGATGTGGTACTATAGGAAAAATATAACACTGTTCATTAAATATTCTCCTCCCCAATCAAATCAAACCTGATTCTGATTAAGCCTCTAGATCTAGCAACCAGCTAACACAATGAAATTAGAAAGTTCAGAACGTAAGAAATTCTAAAGGACAAATGAACTCAATTACTTCAAATAAATGGCAAGAAAAAAGTGGAGGAACTATTACAGATTAGGAAAGACTTGAGACATTAAATGTGTTGTGTAGACCCTGTTTAGATCCTGTTGCATACAAATCAACTGTAAAAAGATATTTATGAGAGCATTGGGAGTAATTTGAATACCACCTGTATATTAGATGACTTTTAAATATTTTAAGTTTTTAAATGTATGATAATAGTATTATATTAAAAGGATAGACTCCTTTCTCTTAGAGATAAGTAGTGTATTATTTATGGATGAAACAATATGTCAGGATTTTGCTTTAAAATAATTCATTGTGTTTGGAGGGTTATAGATGGTTTACCATATACAGATAATTATTGAAGCTGATTAATAGGTATAAAAGGGTTTATTACAGATTTTGCACTACTTTAGTGTATGTTTCAAAATTTTCATAGCAAAAAGTTAAAAAATCCAAGTGAATAGTTTTAGTGGGTTTCGAATCCATTTGTTAAAAATAAAAGAATGTAACATTCTCGGATTAGTTTTTAGGAGTAATTGCATCAGGGAAGATGGACATTTGCTAGCTCATTTGAAAATGTTTGTATAATTGGATGGGTTTGGAAAACCAAATATCATAATTTAGTAAGCACAGACATAGCACTTCTTCCTTTTGGACCCATGTTTCTTCTTTGGTTATAAGACCAAATATTGACTTGAAACTTACTTTCAGATTGCTTTATCAAAAAAGTATTAAAACAGGATTTTTCAAACATAATGAAAAATATTTAATCATGGATCACACAAATATTTTTAAAACAAGTTTAATATAATATTAGTATTTTAGTGATAGCAGTAATGGTTTTTATACTTACTCTTACAAACCCATATAAAATTATTGCAATCATATTTATTACATTTGAAAATGAATGTTTTGTAGTAGTCATGTACTTTTGTCATCTTTATAGGTGAACATACGAAGACTGTCTGGAAAAAATCCAGCCATAAATGCCTCTATTTTTCATATTCTTTGGCTGGCTGTTTTCCGGGTAGCCTCATATATTGGGGATGTACATATTGGTTGGTCGACTGGTATGTAGTTGAAAGGTTTGATTGTTATTACTGTGCAGTATGAACTGGACAGAGCATAGTGACTAATTTGGATGATTAGGGCAGATTTGGCCAGGGATTCTGGTGTTCTGGACTGGTTTAGGGTAGGGGAGGGAGTGGTGATGGGGATGGAGATATGTGGATTTGATTTAAGCAGTAGGGTTCCAGATATCTGGCTTTTTGGAAGAGATCATTGTTAGTGAACTAAGCTTTTGTGTGTGAGAAGAATTTGAAACCTGGCTGCTTTAAATTGTGCGAGTAGTTCTGAAATATTGATTGACAGATAGCTTAACCAGCAATTAGTTTTTAAACATTGTTTAACAGGTAGCTTAATACAATATTGTAACTGCATTAATACTACCCATTAATAAAGAGAATGTCTTTCATTGACATATCAACAGTACTGTTACCAGAGCAATGTGGAATAGTTTCAAGACTTCCACTGTTGTTTTTTTGTTTTTGTTTTTAAAATTTATCTATCTATCTATCTATCTATTTATTTATTTATTTATGGTGGTGGTGGTGAAACAAAGAGACAGTTTATTGAAGAGAAAGTACACTCCAAAGAGGTACTCTTGCGGGCTCGAGCAAGGAAAGTGGCTCAAAAGCCTGTTTGTTTGGTTTTTTTTGTTGTTGTTTTTTTAAATAGGAACTTGGGGGTGGAAGAAGAGGAGCAGACTTTTATAGGGATGCTTCTGTTCTGATGGCCCTTTCCATGTCTCCAGTGATGTAAATGCTTTACCCACCTTCCAAGGAATGAGGCCAGCCCCTTAATCGGTGCCTCTGCCAGCTCTCTCTGTGAGACCACTGCTCTCTGTTGTTCCTTACTTCCCACCTGGACCTATACTCACTTTGTTAACGGACTGAATTCACAGTGATTTCCAGCTGGTGTTTCTTTCCCCCTTCTGGGGTGTTATTCTGGCCCAAGATCTAGCTACTAGATGGTAGAAGTCATATAAGATCCTCTTTCTTCCAGTAGTTCATACCCAGATAAGCAATAGTGCTGTTGGCAGCAACTGTGAACCTCTAAGGTGGTGATTTCTCAGTAGTGGCTGACTATGGTGGAGAGGAGATAAATTTGAAAAAGCCTTTTTTAAAAAAGGAAATTTTTTTTAGTGAGTGAGTGTATTTTTAAATTTCCTTCATTTAAAGTCAGCTATGCATTTGAGTGATTAACATATGTACATATCAAAGTAAATAGTATTTAAAAATACAGTAAAAGGTGATTCTTTCTTCCCCATCTTCCACGTTTCCCCTTCCAGAGGCATACCCAGATACTATGAACAGCACTTGTGAAATCTTCCAGAAATGGTACACTCCCATATGAGAGTTACTTAAGTTGACATTTCAACTAACAGTAAAGGAAGGTATAAGAATTTTATGTTTATCAAAAGAGGCGAATGTTAGGCTGTTTGAAATGTGTTCTTACCTTTGGTGAGGTGTTATGTTGCATTCAGTTCTGTTTCTCCAGTGTTAGTGGGAGAGAGTGCTTCAGTTAATACTTACCAGTTGAACTTGATTTTCAAAGGTTCTACTTTGAAGAAGGCTGCTATAGAGTAAGTAGTGGCTAACAGAGCAGCTCAGTTATCTGTGTGTGTTTAATGTGTGAGTGGGGCTTTTGTGCAAAGAAAGGATCACTTAAAATTATTTGTGTTTCAAATTAATATTCAGTTTATTTAAGTGGCAAATTAAACACCTAGTTTTTCTTTAGTCTTGTTATTGTGCTTGTAAGCATTGTAATTTTTGTATAGAAATAAAACAACTCACTCATTCTTTAATTACTGTTAATTCAAGCTTAACACATTAAATTTCTTCATACCCCTTTGTTAGTGAATTGTTTCCTTAGATACTACTTAAAATATATACATTTATACAGTCTGTCACAGTTACCACCTTAACAAGCAGAATCTCCTTCAGCACTTGAACAATATTAAGAAATTAAAGTTATATAATAAATGTGGTAAAACAGATTCTTTTTAGACTTCCAGTGCTTTTCATTAGCTGAATTTGAGTTACCAGTATTTAAAAAACACATATCCTAAACTTAACTCAAAACTATTAGTACTGTGGGTTTGATGTGCTTCATCTTGTTGCTCACATTTGTTTCTTCTGGAGTTGTCATTTTACTTACCCAGTTAAGGAGGACAACTTTTTTCATCTAAGAGAGCCATTACTAGATTGAAAATACAAGACTACTTTACAGTTATTTATTAGTCCTAGGTTCAGGACTGAGAAGAGAACTAAGTGCTCTACGTTTCCAGGATAATTCTACTTAAAAAGATGCCCTTCTTTATATTAGAGCCCTAAATTTCGCATCAGTGGGGGAATCCCCTATCTGGGGTTTGTTTTTCAACCCCCTGTATGTATTTTTTTTTTCAAATTATTAATTTTCTTTTCCAAATCAAATTGGATTTTGTATTTTTTTTATATATTCCTTGTCAGGCCATATGGTATTTTTAATTTTGGGAGTTGGATGTGACTAAGATTCATATCCCATACCTGCCATGTTTTGTGAAGTTGGGCAAAATATTTCACCCTTCTAAGACTCAGTTTTCTCCCCTGATAAATGGGTTCAACAATAGTACTCTGTCCTGGGCCGCATGCAGCCCGCAGGCCACAGGTTGGACAAGCTTGGATTAGACAGTGCGTATCAAGTTTAGCACATAGTAAACCTTCAGTAAATGTTAGGAAATAATTATAATGATCTTGATTATGTCTGTTTTTTCTTCCTAGTAGTTGGTTGGGATACATTGTAGCTATATGAATTATCACAATAACTTTTATATTCCTGGTTTTAATGGGAAAATGTGGAAAGGATGGGAGAGGGAAGAGAATTAGAGAAGAATTGAGTAAATGGGATAGACTATACAACATTTACTCCCTGAACTATTTTCCCTAGAATTCTGTGACACAGTCTCCTGGTTTTTCTCTACCTCTATGGCCACTCTTCAGTTCCCTTGGGCCCCTCTTCTTGGACCACTCTTTGACTTACCAAAGATTTTATCTTCAACCTTCTCCTGTTTCATCTGAGAAATTCTTTTTGGAAGCATATGCTTATGCCTGTCGTTTCAGCTTCCAGCTCCTTGCTAATTAGGAGAAAATGTGTCCTTAGCACAGAATGGATGATTGCCAACAACCTTATTGGTCATCTCCATTGGGCTGTTTCCCTACAACAGGCTTGGAACTGACCTCATCTTCCCTTTAAATGTGTTACTTTATATTCTCTGTCTTGATGAGTGGTACAGCCCAGTAACCTAAACCATAAACCAGAATGATACTGTTCACCTGGTTGGTGATGCATTCCTGTCTGTTTTACCTCTTTAGTATCTTTCAAACTTACCTGCTTTCCCACCATGTCTTCTGTCCCTTAGTTCAGGGTCCTTTTCACTTAAATGACTGCTACAGTTTCCCTAGTTGTCTACTCATTACTTCCTTGTTCCAGGTCTTTTATCACATTGCTGCTAAAAGTGATTTTTTTTACTTCCTTATCTAATCACAGAAGTCCCCCAACACTCCCCCCACCTTAAAGTCCTTGGGATAAATCCAAACTTCTTATCAGATCCAGCTTTTGCAATCCAACCCCTCTTAAACCTAAGCCTTCCATTTTTCTCTGTGCCCACCTCCCCTTGACTGTGCTGTGCTTTCTCTGTCTTTGGCTAGACTGCTCATCTCCTCTTTACCTGGCAATTTCTTAGGGATTAGTTCCTCCACTCAGCATTACTTTACTGAATGCCCCAAGTCTGATCTAGGTATAGATCCTGTGCTTATATCTTTCAAGTCACTTAGCATATTGTGTGAAAATTCACACACTGGT
Source organism: Lyroderma lyra (assembly GCA_004026885.1). NCBI lineage: Eukaryota > Metazoa > Chordata > Mammalia > Chiroptera > Megadermatidae > Lyroderma > Lyroderma lyra. Next base: position 191,813 of record PVJL010000585.1, read on the forward strand.
ATGTGCAGATTAATGGTTTTAAAAGGATTCTGGTCATCCAAAATAAGTAGTAATATGTAATTTTGCTGAGTTTCAGATTCATATTACTTGCACTTTCTTTGGTGGCAACAGGTGAGTTCACTTAGGTACCAGAGGTGCCAAAAATACACACACACACATTTTAAGAGATATTATCTATGTATTAAATAAATATTGATCGTAACCACTTTGAGCACCTCTTGTAATTGCAGAAGTCAAATGTGACTTGTATTCATCTTTTGTTATTGGTATATATTGAGTATTACAAATTTAATATAGCTTTTCCTTTCTTAAAATGTGTGTACATTTTTTTGGCACCTTCTGTATTTAGTGAGCCTAACCCACTCAGCATCTAAAGCTGTCTTCTTATTCCTGCTTTTTCCTGTTCATCTTTAGTTTTGTAGGTTTTATTTTCTGATTCCAAAACTGGAACATACATTTAAACAACAAACTTTAAGCCCCTATAATGCCCTCAAAATGCGGAAGATTTTTAAGATACATTTTTCTTTTCTCCTCTTCCCATCCCCCTTGTCTTTGGTATTAAATTAGTGAGGGATGCAAATTCAAGTATGTCTTTGGAGGCCAGGCAGGCAATATAAATGAGAGAAGTAGATCTATTGGATCCTGTGCTGCACTTGAGGTTCCATAGTCCATCTAAAGGAATTCACAATTTAATGCACTGTGCCACCAGTTTGCAGCCTTCTGCCAAAGACTGTGTGTATATGACTCAGTTTATATTTCTCTTTGAAACTGAATTCATTAAACAAAAACTTAATTATGCTATTAATACTACTGATTTTTCTAGACCCCGCTAAAGTATCACCTACTTGGTGAAGTTTCCTGAATTCTCCCAGAAATTTTTTCCTTCTTTTAGGATTGGCATAACAACTATTAGTCTGTATTAAACTGTATTTTAATTACTTGTTTCATATCTAATTTCCTGATAGTTGATTGAGGACAATTATTTATTGAGGAGCATGTTTTATTAAGTCTATTAGGAGTTCAATATATTTGTGTTAAATAGTGAGTGAAGTGTTACACGTTTAGTAATCAGAGATATATTTGTTGACGAATCGATATTGACTAAAGCCAAAATATGAGGGTCTGTAATATAACATTTTTTTTTCTTTTGATGGTTTGAAAGGCTGTTTGTCTACACTAAATTTCAGCTTTGTCTTGGAAATTAACAAGAATGTTAGTGATGATATATCTGTGTTGTTGGGTTTGTTGTGGACAAATCTGTGTTTGTACAGATGGTAACTAAACAACTTATTCCCAAATAACCCCCTGAGAAAAGATCCATTACAAAGGGAACTCCCTGCTTCCAACTTCGTGTGGTTAAGACAAAGTAAAACACATGATTATTATGGAAAATGTAAAGAAATTTTAGCACATTGTGTGAAGAAGGTGTTTGGAGTTAGCAGACCTCAACTCTGTCTCTGGCAATGCTAATTAGCCATGTGACTTTAGGCAAGTCTATCTAGATCACAGTTTCATCTGTAAAGTAATAAGGGACTTGATGGTTTAAGATCCTTCTATTTCTAACATTATTTAATTCTGAAACACTGTAAGTTCCAAACTGTTAGGACCAGTGAACGCAGTACTTGTATAGCTCATTCTAAGGAGAATTTAAAGTAATTTATTACAGTACATATAAATACCATTGTGTGTGTGTGTGTTTGCATGTGTGTTTAGAAGGTGTATGTTTAGGAGCTCTCTAGAAAGACAACAAAGAAGCTGGTAATATATAATAATTTCTTCTGGGGGTAGGGAACTGAGTGGTGGGTAGTAAGGATACCTTCTATTCAGTGTATTTTCTTTTATATTTGAATTTTAATAGTCTGTACTTGGTTACCTAGTCAATAAGAACAAATAAAACGTAAATATACACATAAAGAAGTCAGAGTAAAGGGAAAATCAGGGTCTCATGGTAAGAGAGAAGTAGCCAGAGAATGTTAGTATATGGAGAGTGCAGTCCATTAGAGTCTGGGTAGTTATGTAAAGAAGATTATATACATATATTGAGATCTTAAGTTATATTCTCCAAAGCAAAGAGGTTCCAAGAGTTTCACGTGATTTAGAAGATAAAAGCCACTTTGAATAGTGAAAACAGCCTTTCCTGCCACTAAGGTTTGATGCATTTTCCTCTTAAAAAGGGATATTGTGTGATATGGTGGAGGATGTTTTTAATAATACCTCTGTAGTCATAGTGTAGTGCAGTATCTCAAATGAGGGTCCCTGGATCTGTTTTGCAGAGAAGTTTCTGAGTAGACTTTAGTAGTTTTTTTTTTTAAATTCAGTAGTCTGAAATACAAGCATATAAACGACTGCCCACCTTACAACGGAGTATTGCCATCAGTTTCAGGGCCCATGGTTTGTGTATATGTTTAGGATCATTGGTTATATACTTCTGTATTTGGAAGTAAGTAATTTGTGGGACCAGTGGAAGGCCAAGTAGTGCTGGGCACACAGGACAAATTGTTTGAATGAGAAAGTGGCCTATATGTTTAGGCATGCCAAGCTAAAAATAAAAACAGACTGTAAGTAGTAAATACCATATCTGTGTTGTGAGTAGTGATTTAATTTCTGCATTAAATCTGTTGTTGTCTATTAATATTGTTAATTTGAATTTAATTACTTTTATATTTTTATATTTAATTTGTAAATTGGTTTTGGTTCTATAGCTAGCTATATGATAGCAGTTTTATGTTTATATGTATTCATTAATAAAAATGTTTAACTTAGCATTGAAGGTATGCTAAGAATTTTATTTTCCCTTTAAGGGCATCTATATTTCTCAAATTGAAGAAACCCTGCAGTAGTGATGCTGTTGTATTATAGTTAGTTACAGTTTCACTTATTCTAAGCAGAGTCCCAAAATGCCCAAATGAAAGGCAATTTTCTACACATCATTTCTCATAATTGAATTTTATTGAATTAGAAAAAGAAGCTTTGAAATCTGTTGCTGATTAATGAGAAATCCAACTTACTTTGACAATGAAGGAGTCTAAAGACAACACTGCCTTTAATAGGGGGTGATTCCATCTCTAAATGGAGCAACTGCACACAGGACCAATATGATTATCTGAAAGAGTTCCAGTGCTCCAACCCACAAATGAATGGATAATTAGGATTAGGCTCCAACCTTCTCTGCAGTTGAAGAGAGCATGACTTGAATGAGTTTAGTCTGAAAAATGTCGAAGTTGAAGTACTCAGGTATTCATTTTCGCTATAGAAAGATATCAATAATCCACCTGTGAAATGCCTAATGTCAAACAGCATAATTTCCTGCTGCTTCCAACAGGGCAACCCTTTGGGAAAGGTAGTTATAGAAAACAGAATTGTAGTATTTAAAGAAATTGTTGGATATTAACTTCCTGCCCAAAATGATGATTTTGATTTTAAAGTTTTTTTTTTTTTTTAAGTTATTTTTTCTGATAGTAGCTTAGAAGAACTGTTTATTCTGTTGAGGTCATTGTTCTTGACATCAAAAAATGTTTATTGGCGTAGAGGAGGTAACTTCTTTGTATGCCTTTTACATTTCAAATAATTGTGATAGAATTTTAAAAGAAGAGTACAAGATTTTATATTCCATGATTGTTATCTGATCTGACAGGAGTCTGTGAATCCAACCCTGTTAACCTTAGGGCAATTTGGCATAGATACCATATCAGATTAAGAAAATTCCCTTCCATTTCTCCACAGAGAATTATTTATGAATGTATGTTGAATTATATTCCATGCTTTTTCTGAATCTATTCATATAATTTTTCTTTAAATTGTCAGTTACATTAATCATACTTTATGAGAAAATGCTGTTTTTTTTAAGCTCATTGTTTTATTTAATTTTTTACTATAAAATATACATAACAAAATTTACCATCATGACTATTTTTAAGTGTACATTTCAGAGTACATTCACATTGCTTGTTGCTACTACCATCACCATACCCTTTAAAAAATAGCTTCCCATTTCTTCTTCCTTCTAGCACCTGGCAACTGCCTTTCATTAATTAGTTTTTAACATTAAACACAATTTGGTCATGATATGTACTATATTATCTTTTTTATCTCATATTTTGATGACATCAGATTACTAATATTATGGTCAGAATTTTTTGGGGGGAGAGGGGGTAGTTCCCTGGCTGGGAATGGAACCCAGGCCGCAGTGTTGAGAGCGACGAAGCCTAGTAACTATACCACCAGGGAACTCTCAGAATTTTTTTCCAGTAGCACTTCAGACTGTTTTCTGATTTCTATTATGGCTTGCTTCTTTGATCCATGGGTTGTTTGTAAGTCTTTTTATTTTCAAATATGAGGTTTTCCTAGTTATATTTTTGTAGTGGGTTTATAGATTAATTGCATTGTGGTTAAAGAATGTGGCTTATGTGATTTCAATCCTTTGGAAATTATTGTTATTTGTTTTTTGTTTGGCTTAGTGTATTCTTCACCCAGATGCCACATTGTTAATGTTAAATTGTTAACATTATTATCATAATTGTCTTATTTTTGTCAGTTTATCCTTCTGTCTATACAATTTTTCTGAATCATTTGAGAAATAAGTTGCAGACATAATGCTCTGTTAAATCTAAATCAGTGTGTATTTCCTAAAAAATGAGGACACTCCTATATAACCATAGCATGTCCATTAAAATCAGGAATAAATATTGATATAATACTGCTATCTAATCCACAGACAATACTCAAATTTTACTAATCTCCCAGTTGTTATTTATAACAAAACCAAAAGAACAACAAAAAACCAGCTCCCCATTTCAAAAACAAAACCAGAAAAACCTCTTACCTTTCATCTTGTCTTTCTGATTCAGAAACCATTTGGGATCATGCTTTCTTGGATTTACCTGTAGTTGTCAGGTCTCTTCAGTCTCCTTCAATTTGAAATAGTTCCTTAGTCTTTACTTGTTTTCAGTTATCTTGCCATTTTTGAAGAATAGATCAATTACTTTGTGGAATGTTCCTCAATTTGAGTTAATCTGATGTTTCCTCATGAATAGATTTAGGTTATACATTTTTGGCAGGAATACCAAGGACATGATGTTGTGTTCTCACTGCATCATATCAGGAAGCACATGTCAATTTGTCCCATTACTGGTTATGTTAAATTTTATCACTTGGTTAAAGTCTGACAGGTTCATATACTGTAAAGTTAGTTCAAAAGTACTTTGCAATTACTAATTAATAAGTAAATAACATACATACTGTGGGATGATACTTTGAAGCTGTATAAATAGCCTATTTCTCATCAAATTTTCACCTACTAGTTTTAGTCTGCATTGATGGTTTGTAACTGAACCAGTTACTATAGTGGTTGCCAGATGGTAAATTTTAAAAATTTCATCATTCCTTCTGCATTCATCATATGGCATTTCACTGAAAGGAAAAGCTTTCTCTTCCTGTTCTTTTTTATAAAATCATTTAAATGTATTAGCATGGACTCCTGGATTCGTATTTTATTAATTTTTTGTTTATTTTGATGCTTGAATCATCCCAGAACCCTTTTGAGCCAGCTCCTGTGCCATATTTTTCCTGTCCCCATCATTCTTCCATCACCTTTACTTTTGGCATGAGATTTCCCATGATCATCTTGTATCTTCACTGCCCTAGTTCTGGAATCAACCATTTTACCAAGCAACTCTGGTTCCTTTTATTAAAGGATGCATTTAGAAACAAGATTTGGACACTAGGTATGTTCCTTGCAACTGAGGTGTTATTGCTCTATTAGAGGTCATATGTAGGGTATTGTTTTAAAATGTACCCAGGATTTAATCTTTAGGTATGATTGAGTGATGACATGAAGAAGTCAGTGCTATTGAAAGACATTTATTACTCATAGTTTTCCAGAAGCAGGAGGGACACCATGTTGTGCAGAGCTGGCCATATAGGGGAAGCACCAAGGTCAGTCAGGAGGTAGAAGGAGCCAGGTGAAAACAGCGTGAACCTTTATTACTGTTGTAGTGGGAACGACCCCTACTGGGCAGGAGGTGAAACACAAATGTTGGGTTTGTATTTGGAGAGTTCGTAATATTTTTATACTTACTCGTATATACATATGCATACAAACATACACAAAATATACGAGGTCTGACAGTTAAGTTCATGAACTTGCCACGGTGTACTTACATTGGCAGTACTGTACAAATAACTTGTTAAGATATTCATAATCTTGGTATATCTTTGTCTCACAGCTGTGTTCATGTCAACGTGTGGCATTGTCTTACTGAGTGCTGTTCATTGTTGCATGTTTTTGTGTGCCTTCATGAGAATGTCAGAACTTGAATTAGAGCAACAAACATTAAATTTCTTGTTAAACTTGGTAAGAGTGGAAGTGAAATGGAGGGACATGTTAGTCCAACTTAATGGGGATAATGGCATGAAGAAAACAACAGTATACAAAGGGGTTAAATGTTTTTCTGAGGGGAGAGAAAGTGTTACTGATAAAGAGAGGTCAGGGCAGATAGTAATGAGCAGAACTGATGAAAACATTGCAAAAATTCATCGAATTGTGTGTCACAATCATCAGCTGACTGTAAGAAGCATAGCAGACCAAGTAAACATCTATAGAGAACAGTTATGAAAATCTTAACTGAAAATCTTGGCATGAGAAAAGTTTGTGCAAAAATGGTCCTAAAGGAGCTCACCAATTAACATAAGCAAAGGAGAGTTGAAGTTTGCCAAGACCTTTTGGAGAGGCAAGATGATGTTGTGGGCCTTGTTATCAGTGGTGATGAAACATGGGTGTACTAAAAATGACCCTGAAACAAAGCACTGAAGTGTAGAATGGAAGTCAGCCAATTCTCCACAACCAAAAAAGTTCCTTTGGTCCAAATCGAGTCAAAATGATATTGCTAACACTTTTTGATATCAGAGAGATCGTTCATTATGAATTTGTACTACCTGAACAAACAGCCAAGTTTACTCTTTGGAAGTGCTGAGAAGGCTGCCTGAAAAAGTTAGACAAAAACGATCTGAACTTTTTGCCAACAAACTCACGGTTTGCACATCATGATAATGTACCAGCTCACAGGGCACTGTCTGTGAGGGAGTTTTTAGCCCGTAAACAAATAACTGTATTGGAACACCTACCCTACTCACCTGATCTGGCCCCCAATGACTTTGTTCTTTACCCAAAAAGGGAATGTTGAGTGGAAGACTTTTTTTTTTTTTTTTTGCTTTTTGGTAGGTACGTGGGCAGCTCCCTGGCTGGGAATCAAACCCGGGCCGCAGCGCTGATAGCGGCAGCGCCGAAGCCCCAAGCCACTACACCACCAGGGAACTCCAAGTGGAAGACATTTTGATGGCATTCAGGACATCAAGGGTCATATGACTACAGCTCTTATGGCCATTCCAAAAAAGAGTTCCAAAATTGTTTTGCAGGATGGACTGGGTACTAGTGTTGGTATATAACTTCCCAAAGGGAGTATTTGGAAGGTGACTGTAGTGATCTTCAGCAGTGAGGTATGTAGCACTTTTTCTAGGATGAGTTTGTGAACTTAATTGTCATATACAGAGAATTCAGTTCTCACTTTGCCCAGTTATTTTTTTGGTGAGGGGTAGTTCCCTGGCTGGGAATCGAACCCAAGCCGTGGTGTTGAGAGCGTCAAAGCCTAGCCACTACACCATCAGGGAACCCCTGACTGCTCAGTTCTAATATGCGTGAATTTCTGTTACCATGGTTTAATATCAGTTAATGAAATGCAGAGTATAACTTGTGCTCAGGAATGGCTTTTCCAAAAATTAAAAATTTTAATCTGATCCTGTACTAGCTGATTAATACCTCCCTAGACATCGTTACATCATTCATTTGAAGGTAGTCCTTTTTTTTTTTTTTTTTTTGAGAACAATTACAATCTCTTCCTGCACTCAGCTGAACTTCATACAGCTCTGCATTTTCCTCTGTTAGTTCCTCTTGGAATGGTGGGTGGGTAGCAGAAGAAAGGATATGTATAATAATGTATTTTTAGTTCTTTTGAAGAGAGGGGTTGCTCCAGTCATTGCTGTTGATGACAGGAAGTGTATTTATAGCTTCAGGAAAAGAGTCCTGGTTTAAGAAAACCTGGGAGGCCGTACGTAATACATTTCATTAAAATTCACTTGCACTTCACATGAAATCTTGCCTTAGAAATATAGTTGAGATGGATATGTAGCTTATGCTATGAAGGATAGGTATTTTCATAAGTTTATTCAGTCTGCTCCTGAATTTGGACCTTCCATTTTGAAATTTCACAATTTGTGACACCTAAAACAAAGGACATTTTTGTAGTATATAGGAAGTATGTGGAAAATGTAGTAGCATGCAATTGTACAGTAATGATACTGAGGGAGTAGTAAGTATTGTTCCCAATTAGATATTATTCATGAAATTCTTATTAGAACAGCTCCTATAGTGATTCTCTTTTATTTATTCATTTATTTATTTTTTTGTTTTTTTTGTTTCATTTTTTTGCTTTTTGGTACGTGGGTAGCTCCCTGACTGGGAATCGAACCCAGGCCACAGCGCTGATAGCGCCAACGCCGAAGCCTTAAGCCACTACACCATCAGGGAACTCCACTGTTTCTCTTTTAAACATGTTATAATGACTTAAGATACTGTCTATAAAATCAATTAGGGGTTTTCCACTGGGCACCACATTAATTTTCTCAAAGGTTTGATTGGGCAGGACTTTTGCTCATGATTATCATTTGCAATGGGCATATTAAACACAAGTTAAAATATTTTGAAGCTTTTTTTCTCTTTTTTTGTTTTGTTTCTTAACTGAGGGAAGTAGAGTTGGTTTCTAAGGATACGTCTTCTCATTTACGCTGGTCGCAAACTGATGCAGTCATGGAAACCAGGCAGTAAACTCATTCTTGGCAGCTGTCATCACTGGCTTGATCCTTTCTTTTAAAAGCATGAAACTCTTTAATAATACATTTTGGGAACATTGGTGCCAAATGATTCCGGGTCATCCCGGGGGGGGGGGGGTTGGGGAATGTTGAACAGATTTAAGTGATTCAGTTAATTATTAACAGGTTGTCAAACAAAACTGCAGTGATTTTAACTCAAGATTTTTGTCTGATTTAAACAGAAGGACTATAAAATGCAGAATTATTAATGTTAGTCCTTTTAAAGAATATTTAAAACATTCCTAATTATAATTTGAGGAATTTATTTTTTGTTTCTAACTTTATGAATTCAAAATGTTAAGAGTTGTAGCTCTGCTGAGCTTTATTTAGCTTAGTGAAGGTTTTCAACTGGCTCACTAAAGTCTACACACTAATAAAATGAAAATATGAAGAGATGTGCTCTTTAAAATATTATATGGATTCTGAAGCTGACTGCCTTGGTTCAAATTCTGCTACTATTAGGTATGTAACTTTGGGCAAGGTACTTAACCTCTCTGTGCCTCAGTTTCTTCATCTGCAAAATGGGGGATAATAACATCCATTTCATGGGGTTGTGGTCAGGAGTAAATGAGCTGAATTATGTAACTTGCCTAACTTACAGGGAGCACTCAGCAAATGTTGGCTATTCCATTTATACATAAAGAATAGAATTATTAATGAGATTGTAAAGACTGAAAAAGAAATAAATTCAGAGAAGGTTTGTATTGAACTCCTTTATGAAAGACTTTTTTAAGGAAGGAAGGAAGGTATTTTTGATATGTATAATCTCCCTTTTGACTCACTAGAAGTCAACTGATTAGTAACTTAATCATATCTTTAATATTTCTTTTCCATGTAATGTAACATAATCACTGGAGTAAAATTCCATTCACAAGTCTTGCCCACACTTACAGAAAAATTATATAAGAATGTGGGTCATCAGGGGTCATCTTAGAATTCTATTTATGATAGACTTCTTAGATTAGGCACAAAAAGCTTAAACTACTTTTAAAAAGTGATTAATTTGGATTTCATCACAATTACAACTTTCTGCACTTTGAGAGACATCATTAAACAACAACAACAAAAAACAACCAAGTCATAGGCTAGGAAAGAACATTGATTGATTGATTGATTGATTGGGGGGAGGGTGTTGGTTCCCTGAGCAGGGATTGAACCCAAGCTGCAGCAGTAAGAGCACTGAAGCCTAGCCACTACACGACTAGGGAACCCCCCCCCCTCCGCAAGAACATTTATAATACATACACATGAATAGTATCCAGACTATATAAAGAACTCTCACAACTCAAACATAAGATAATATTAACAAATAATCAACAAAAAAATGGAATTTAAGATGACACTTCAGAAAAGCAAATATACAAATGGCCAGTAAGCACATAGACAGATGCTCATCATTACTCATTATTAGAAAAATGCAAATGAAAACCACAATGAGACACCACCACAAACCCATTACATAATGGCTACAATGTAAAAGGCTGACATTACCAAGTATTGGAGAGGATATGGAGAAACTGAAACTCTGGTACATTGCTGATGAAAATGTAAGCTATAAAACTATGGAAAAGTTTGGTAGGTTCTATGAAGTTAAACATACACTTAAACTATAAAACTCAGCAATTCTGCTCCTAAGATTTACCCAAAAGAAATAAAAACATATCCACATGAAAACTTGTACACACTTATTCCTTATGTCCACACTTATTATAGCAGCTTTAATTCATAAGGAAATCAAACTAGAAATAACCCAAATGCATATGAACATATGGAAGACAAACTACTTCACTCTCCATATTCAACCAACTGTGGATCAATAATATTGGGGGGGTTACATTGTTACTGATATGTACTGCATAGCTAGGCCTACAATAGATGTGTCTGTACTGAACATGTACAGATTTTTTTGGTCATTATTTCCTAAACAATATAGTATAACAACTATTTACATAGCATTTACAGTGTATTAGGTATTATAAATTATCTTGAGATGATTTAAAGATATGAGAGTATGTACATAGGTTATATGCAAATACTGTGCTATTTTATTTAAGGGACTTGAGCATCTGAGGATTTTGGTGTAGGAAGAGGAAGTCCTGGAACCAATGCCCTGTGAATACCAAGGGACGACTAAATGTATAGTATATTTACACAATGGAATACTACTCCGAAAAAAGAAATAAAAGGAATTAACTACAAATACACCTAAGAACATAAATGAATGTCAGAAAATCATGCTGAATGAAAGAATCCAAACAAAAGAGTACCTACTAAATTTGACCCTTGAACAATGCGGTTTGGACTGCATGGTCAATTGAAAAAAATCCATGTATAAATGGATCCATGCAGTGCAAACCTGTGTTCAAGTGTCAGTTGTATATGATTCTAGTTAAAAGACAAGTCTAATTTACAGTAACAGAAAGCAGCTCCATAGTTGCTTGAGGCCCAGGCGTTGGAGGGGAATGACTGAAAAGGACACAAGGGAATTTTTAGGAATTAAGGAAATGTAATGTATCTTAACTGTGGTAATGGTTACTCAGGTGTATAATTTTGAAAACTCATTCAACTGTATGTATAAAGTGGGTACATTTTATTGTAAGAAGATTAATTATACCTCAGTGAAGTTGGCTTTTTAAAAAGATAATCATTAATGTCTGATATCCTGAAGACATGCCTGCAGTACAACCTTGCTGGTCAGTCATTCGTAATAAACCTTACATACAATGCAAAAGATGAGGTAAAAGAGAAGCTAACAGCTAATTCTATGCTATTTAAAAGTCTATGTATTGATGTTATTACACAACCATGTTAATAAGGGATAAAACATATAGTCATCTTTCAATGCAGAAAAAGCATTTAGTAAAATCAAACACCCTTTTGTGATGAAAATTACTCAACAATGCTCATAGGGAACAACAGTGCTGTTTTCTGTTCCTCATCTCACAAATTCACAAATTTAACCACTTCTCCCTCTTTTCCATAGATTCACCATGCACTGTAGATGTTACCTTAGCACTTTCGGGAGTGACTTCATGTACAGGTCGGCAAATTTCCTCTTCCTTTTTCTGGTTAACCCTGAGCTTATGGCCAACAACACTGTAACTTACAACTGAATCAAGTTTATTTAACACATGTATTTTTTCCATAAGCATACATTACAGCCTTCCTGTGCTGAGGAACACTAGATATCACGTAAGCCTTTCTCTTGGGGGTCATTTTAAACAATGAAATCACCAATAAAAAGCACAACAAAATGCAAAAAGCAGGCACCAAATAGACTGCGAAAGGACACTTGTTTATAGTGTGAGAGCTGAAACAATGCAGAGCATCACCTTATGTGACCTCAGCTAGGGATGCATGTGTTGAACCACACAAAATTTTCACCCCTCTGTGCATGTCCATAAATGAAAGTGAAAGCGAGTACTGATTTTGTGGTTACAAATAAATTTTAACAAGTAGGTGAATCTGCAAATGATGATCATCAATTGTACTTCCTTTCTGAATAACTCAGTCTAAAAACCACTAGGTGGTGCTGAGCAAGGTTGGCATGCATAGTCTCAAAAGGAAAGACAGACTGGAAACATTAGAGCAGCTTGATTGACTAAGTAAACATATTAGAGTAATAGGAGCCAAATTTCTCTGTCAGAGAAGGTAGTTGGAAATATGAAAGGAAAAAAGTAAAATGAACTCTGAGGTTTTAGACAGGAATCAGAAGTATCATTGTGAATGCTCAGCATTTTAGATAGATAAAGAGAAATGCACATATGGATGCATCTATAAGTGCATATACAAGGGCTGTCTGGAAAAAACCCAGCCATAAATGACTCTGTTTTTCATGTTATATGGCTGGATACTTTCCCTCATATGTTTTATGCCTTTATGGTTTTGATGCTTTTTTCTTGAATCATTGTTAAACACATTTATTTTATAGCTTTTATGAAACTATTCTGTCTTCTGAATCCTTTGTATTTTGTGTTGAGAGTTTGCCTTTCCACAGTGGTTTTACTTTTGTTTCTACTAGAGATGTCTAGGGACATTACTGGCATGGGCCAGTTTTGTTCATTTCCCATGGTGGTGGTGGTGATGGGGTCCTGGGTCATAAGATAGAGTAAATTTAGAACTCAAATCCATATGAAGCATATTTCTAGGGTTTTACGTTTTCAAGGGGAGCCTTTTCCTCCCCTTAATCACAGCTCCAACTGTAGTAGACTAGCTTTCTGGTCTTTTTATTCATGCAGGTGCATTTTTTCCCTTGTCTATTTTCACTGAGAGCATAGGCCTTGGCGGGGGGGGGGGGGGGGGGGGGGGGACACAACTTTGTAAGAGGTTTTGGATCCAACACCCCACCTTTCTCAGGGGCCTTTTCTGCTTTTGTCTCCTTTCCTCAACTTCCCTTTGTTACGGAAATGTCTTAACAAATGCTTCTGGGCCCAATACGGAGGTCAGCACATACTTCCAGCTCTGGCTTTTGGTTCACTCTTTGTTTCATGCCACTGGCAGTTTTCTATATTTTCTTGAGAACTTAGGTAAGCTTTTCAGAGGATATTAGCATTTATCCAGCATTTCTAGATTTTATTAGCTAAAGAGTTTTAGTAGATTTTCTATATTGCCGTATTGCAAGAAAAAAAACTGATAAGCCTGTGTACTTTAAAGATTGAGTTTACTATAGAGAAATACTGGGTGTCAGCCAAAGTATAAAATTACTTTTTACATATTCTTTTATTAATTTCTATTTTTAAATGGCAGCTCCTCTTTAAAAAAGAGAGGAGGAACCTGATTTTCCTGTCAGCTTCCTGAGGAAGCAAAAAGGCAGAAACATGGTGAATAGCAAGACCAGTTGTTGCTATAGTAAGCATGGGACTTCCTGGCAATGGCTCTATTAACAGTAGGAAATGACAGTGTCACTCCAATTTGCCACAGATTTTGATTCCCATTGATGTAGAAGTTTCTGCTATATTAAGGAATCACTCTTCCAGTTTATTTTATTCATTCAGTTAGATAGTGATTAGAAAGTCTCAATGGCTGTGTACATTGCATTATACTTTTGAGTTTTGTAGTTGTTTGACAATAATGATAAATTTCAAACAGGGCTTTGAAACTTTCCATTTAGTTCCTTCTAAAGAGAAGCCATTTTCCTCATGCGGCTATTGAAGTACATTGGTTATAGGCCTTCTTCAATCAGGAGGTAAGAGCATAGATTTTGGAGTAAGATATACCTGAATTTGAGTCTCAGTCTAGCCACCTATCAGTTGTTTGACTGTAATGTACAATATACAGTTTGATACAGAGCCTGACACATAATAAGCACTTAATAAGTGGGTATTATCCTGTTCCTTGTTGAGCTGCTGCTTTTTGATGTGTCTGGTTATCTCTAATTGATAGTCAGCCAGTGTGTTGGCATCTTTCAAGATTTGATCAAGTTGATTGTTTCAAAGATCCAAGCAATATTCATTGGCCTTGAAAAGCAGAAAAAGCACCCAGAATACATAAATGAAACAGTTATTAAAGGATTGAATAGTGATGATCATTATTATTTATACTTAATAAGGAATATGTTCCATGTTTGCCTGATCCTTTAATGCATTTTAAAATTTACTGTTCTTTTGTCTTTAAACTTTACTATCAGTTTTAACAATAAGCTAAAGTAAAGAGAAACTTTATTCTTAGAATAAAGAAAAAATCAAATTAGTAGGGTATACCATTAACTGTCATTGTGGTGGAATTTGTACTAATTAATTTTGAACTAGGTAAAAGACTTAAAGGAAGAAAGAATCCTTTTATAGATTGCTTATAGTGTGTGTTCTAGGGACTCTGCTAGTCTCTATGGATATTATTAACTTCTTACCCTCAAGTATCTTACTGTCAGTTGAGGGAGGCCATAAACAGTTGCAATAGTTTGTGACAAGTAATTTACTAGAGGTAATGATTGACTCTGATGGCTAAGAGGAAGAAATTGGGATAATTAGGATTTCTGGCTTGGGCAAGGGGATAGACTGGAGTCAGCAACTGACCAGCTGACAGTTTTTTGCACAGCCCACAAATTAAGAATTGTTTTAGGGGTTTCCCTGGTGGTGTAGTGGCTAGGCTTCGGCGCTCTCAACACCACGGCCTGGATTTGATTCCCAGCCAAGGAACTACCAAAAAAGAAAAAAAAAAAAAGGAATTGTTTTTATATCTTTAAATAATTGGAAAAACAGAAAAAAAAACAAACAAAAGAAGAATGTTATTTTGTGACACATGGAAATTATATATAAAATTCAAATTTTAGTGTTCATAAAGTTTTATTGGACTACAAGTATGCTCAGACTTTTTGTCTGTGGCTGCTTTTGTGGTGCAACAGCAAAGCTGAGTAATAGTGACTAAGGCTGTATTACCTACGAAGCCAAGTATTTACTGTATGGCTCTTTACAGAAAAAGTTTGCTGACTCTTAGGATAGATGGTTCACTTTTATCCACTGAGGTAAGCAATCAAGGAGGAACAGATACAGGACAGAACAACATAGTTCTGTGAGTGTTGGTTATTTGAATCAGAGCTGCTTGTGAGATATGCAGATCTAGAAGGCAAGGGCATTCATGGGGTCTTGAAGAGAACTAAGGCTGGAGATGTGGGAAGAAAGGATGAGATCCAGAAGACTAAATGGATGAGTGCTTCTCAGCCCTGGCTGCACATTGGAATCATTTGAAGTACCTAAAAACAAACCCATACACTGCTGAGGACACTCCCTGCTCACCCAACTCCCCTTCCCCCAGCTGGGATGCAGGGATTAGTGGTTGGGGACCAGGATTTTTAAAAAACTCTCCATTGTTTTCTAACATACAGCCAGCTTTGAGAGTACTGTTATAGAGTGAGAAGGTTGGTACTTTGAGGAACACCAACATTTCAGGGGCAGTTCTAGATCTATTGAGAACAAATGCTGATTGAGTGATGATGGGAATTGTGGGAGTGCTCAGGTCCTGCAGTTTGATGGACTAAATAAGGATTGAGAACTCTCCTTTGGAGATCATTGTTTACTTTATCAAAAGCATTTCCTGTGGAGACCAAGTAAGGGTGAATATGAAAGGCTTTGATGTAGGGGAGGAGAGACACTTATTTGTAAACTGTTGAGATGATTGGCAGGGAAGGAAGTGAGGGGAGTGACAGCTGGGATGGAGAAGCCATTGGACATGTAATTTGTTCAAGAAAGGTACTAAGATGATAAAGCTTTGAGACTATGTGCTGAGGGAGTCAGCAGCCAGTAAGGAAACTGCCTGGAATGACAGTGACTGATGCCTTCGTTCAGTTTTCATAGAAAGAGGAAAAAGAGCTAGATTTTGAGTAGTTCTTAGAATAATATTAATATTTTTCCCTTTTTGGAATTGTGTGTTAAATGTGCTGGTTACATTTGGACACATTACTGTATAGCTGAAAAGAGAAATGGACCTAGGTATTGAGAAACAAGGCCAACAAGTGTTCTTTGCTCACCTAGTCACTGTCATCCTGTCTGGGGCATTGATCTCATCTTTGAGAACATGAGGGTGAACTAACAGGTTCTGTAATCTCTTCCCAAAGTTTTAAATTTAAGCTAGTGCAACTTTTGATTTACAAAATGAGGGAACTGAGCTTATAAGATGTCTGTAAAGTCTGCTGCCTGATTTTCCAGTTCCTTAGTACCTGGGCATTGGCTTTTTTTGAGGAACTCCAGCAGTTTTGTTATGATTCACCCCTCAGTAAATTTGGGTACGTTGTTTACAAAATATACCAATTTTTCCTGCCACAGGAATGTTTGTTCAGGGGCAAAATGTAGCACAAAGTTTCCCTTTAATTTTTTTTAACTTATGTTTAAGTAATAGATGATAGTTAAAGAATAATTGGATAGTAGAGAGATTCCATCATTGTTAACATTTTGGTTTATTTATTGAGAGTCTTTTGTTCCCCAGTGTTTTTTGTTTCTCCATCAATGTAAATACGCTTAATATATGTACCAGTTGGGTTTTCCAGGAAGCTGACTAAGATGGAGTTGGAGGGCAAAGGGCTCACTGGTACAAACATAAAAGGGGCTTACAGACCTGGCAAGCTTAGGGAGCCACATGGCACGCCTGACATACTCAGCGACCAAAAGAAACCGCATAGGATGGTCAGGTCATCAATTACTAACTGGGCAGTTCATGGTGGGTAGTCACATCCCAGGCCTATAGCTTCCTCAGCAAAGGTCAGTCTTCACCTTAAGTGAGAGCCTTACACATCTAAGATAACATATTTTTGAAATGTCAGAATAATTTACTTCTACAGACTCCTCAGAGGTACAAACTCTAACAGAGCACAGACTAGTAATATCCTCATTGTTATCTTGTAGCCCACATACCACCTCTGTTTACTGTAAATACTAACTATCATGGACATACCAATGTAAAAGAAGTATGTGTCTCCCCATTTTACTTTTTATCCAATCCTAGAGATTTCCCCACTTTATCCCCACCTCCTTAATATACCACCAGTGGATTTCATGTAACCTTCCTTACATTTTCTCCTTTGTTTCTAAATGTGTAGCAAAAACTGCCAGTTTCCAGAGCATTTTCTCAGTCCATTGAGATCTTGCTTCCAAACACGTCTTCAGATTTGCCTCAAATAAACTCTTGTTAAAATTTTCCTTGGGAGTTTCCTGGTGGTGTAGTGGCTAAGGCTTCGGTGTTGTCAACGCTGCAGCCTGGGTTCGATTCCCAGCCAGGGAACTATCCATATAAAACAAAACAAAACAAAACAAAAATAATCAAAAAAAAATTTCCTTTACAGGGAGTTCCCTAATGGTGTAGTGGCTTAAGGCTTCAGTGCTGGCGCTGTCAGCGCTGCGGTCTGGGTTCAATTCCCAGTCAGGGAGCTACCCACATACCAAAAAGCAAAAAAAAAAAAAAAAAAAAATTTTCCTTTACCACAGCCAACTGAATGGGAGAAAATATTTGCAAACAACACATCAGATAAGGGTCTAATATCTAAAATATATGAAGAACTAATACAACTTAACACCAAAAAACAACCCAATTAAAAAGTGGGCAGAAGAACTAAACAGACACTTTTCCTACAAAGAAATACAAATGGCCAGTAGACATATGAAAAAATGCTCATCCTCATTAGCTATCAGCAAAAGGCAAATCAGAATGATAATGAGATACCACCTCACACCTGTTAGAATGGCTGTTATCAACAAGACAAGGAATAACAAGTGCTGGAGAGGCTGTGAAGAAAAAGGAACTCACACACTGCTGGTGGGAGTGCAAACTGGTACAACCACTGTGGAAGACGGTGTGGAGTTTTCTCAGAAAACTGGGAATGGAGTTACCATATAACCCAGCAATTCCCCTTCTGGGGATCTACCCAAAAAAACTTGAAAACCTTAGTCTGCCAAGATTTATGTATCCCAATGTTCATTGCAGCGCTCTTCACAGTGGCCAAAACATGGAAACAACCAAAGTGCCCTGCAACAGATGACTGGATAAAGAAGCTGTGGTACATATATACAATGTAATATTACTCGGCTATAAGAAAAGATGAAATACTGTCATTTACAACAAAATGGATGGACATAGAGATCATCATGCTAAGCGAAATAAGCCAGACAGAAAACAAAAACTGTATGACTTCACTCATATGTGGAATATAAAACTGAAAGCAACAAAGAGAAAACAAACAAGCAAACAGAAAACCCGAAGGCACAATCAATAGTTTAATGTTTATTTGGGGACAAGTGGGGAGGTGGGGGGAGAAGGGGGAGGGGTGGGAAAGGAGGGAGGGGGAACTAAATACATGGTGATGGAAAGAGAACTCACATTGGGTCGTGAACTTATACAACAAATTGACAATGCACTGTAGAATTGTACACCTGGAACTTGTAATTCTTGCTAACCAATGTCACCCAACAATAAAAACAAATATTTTTCCTTTACCGTTGGACTTTCTTTTGTCAGTATAGGGGAGTAGTGCCTGCAGAGAAAAAAGAAGAGTAGGATTGGGTATGGGAAGCCACCAGACTGCAGTGCATACCTGACAAATTCTCTGCTAGCCCTTATTGCCCAGTAGAGGAGTACCTCACCAGTTGAAAATGCTAGGGCCTTGGACCACTACATTGCCCAGTAATTGAGCAGTCAGTGAAGTTCTTTGCTGTATTTAGGATTTTTTTCTTTGGGTTCCTAGAGGTAAAATAATTGAAGTGTGTGAACATTTTGGAAGCCATTTGTGTTGAAAGGCGTTGTCTTTTACAGTGTTCGTGCAAAATATGAGCAGCCTGTGGCCTCATACTGTCTTTAACAGCTTTGAATCTTGTTTTCCTAATATTGGCTAATTTTTAGATTAAAAATTGTGTGTCTTCTTTGTTTCTGATCTGCAGTCTTGTATGATATTTAATGGGCTGTGAATTAATGGATGTGGTTCTCTTTTTCATTTCTTTTCTTTTTTTCTTTCTTTTTTTTTTTTTTTTTAATGTGGGTAAGTTCCCTGGCTGGGAATCGAACCCAGGTCGCAGCGTTGACAGCGCCGAAGCCTTAGCCACACCACCACCAGGGAACTCCCACGGATATGGTTTTTCATCTTCTGTCCAAAGGTCTAGAGAGATGTGGGGAAGATAATGATAAGAGTGAGGGCTCTAGAATCAAATTGGCCAGGTTTGGATCCTAGCTTTGCTGTTTATCACTTTGTGACCCTAATCAAGTCTCCATGCATCCATTAGGTTATTCATCTGAACAATGAGGATAATGATAGCATCTGTCTTATAGAGCTATTTTGAGTGTTAAATGAAGTAGAGCTTAGTAATATATGGCTCATTGTGTATGCTTAAAAGTTAGGTATTATTTTAGTATAAATTTGATTATTTTAGTACCTTAAGAATTAGAGTAGGAGAGAACATTTAATTCAGACTCTACTCTTTTTCCAGGAGTAAAAACTGAGGCTTAAAGAGGTTAGTAGATTTGGCTTGGGCCACTTAGCTAATAAGTTGCAGAGCTTGAACCTGAAGGTAGGTTCTTTGACCAATGCAGAGGTTTTCAGCTTTGGCATTTGAAGCTAATTCTTTGCTATGCCATATCTGTCCTGTGATTTATAAGGCAATTGAAGCTAGCTTCAGAGATTGCCAAATGTCCCCTTGGGGCCACCTAATGATATATAAACAACCTTGCAGTGGAATAGTTCAAGTTTTGGGATAAAGGAGGAATGCTCCATCTTGCCTCCAATTGGAAAAACCTAATTTCTCATTGAATCCCATTCTCATGAGCTCTTCAGTGATCTGAACTGACTGTTTAAGATGGAACTTTGTCCTGTGGTTTCTGGAATGTGCAACACAGCTCTATGAAATACCTCGTTAGAGTGTACTCCTCTGTCTGGGAACAATCGATGTGTTTAAATAGGGCTGTTTTATCTTTCTAAAGATTTTTTTCCTTTATTTAGTTGCAGGTGGCACAATCAAATAAAGGTGTTTATGGAATTCCAATGAGTAGAGATGGATGATGCACTTCAAATAACTAAGGTAAGGGAAATAAAAACAGGAGGCTTGTCACCCAAGTTAGTGTCCTCACGAAAGAAAACTAATGTCAGCTTGTTTTCCATTCCATTTTGTTTACAAGCTTAAGAACAGATTACAAAGAATGATTAAAAACATTCTAAGTATCATCCTTTAAAGATGGTGGCTGTCATCCTGGTCATGAATCTAAAACATGAATACAGTATGTCTTTTCGTGTATTTAGGTCTAGTTTGATTACTGTTTGTTTCATCAGTGTTTTGTGATTTTCAGCATATATCCTAACCATGTTTTGTTAAATTTATACCTATGTGTTTCCTCTTTTGGGGGGAGTGATTATAAATGGTGTGTTTTTAAGTTTGTTTTTCAGTTAGTCTTTATTAGTATGTGGAAACATTAGTGAATTTTCTGTATTGACCTATGACACTGCTAAACTTACTAGTTCCAGGAGGATTTTTTGTAGATTCCTTGGGATTTCTATATAGATTATCATGTCCTCTATAAATAGGGACAGTTTTAGGGATGGGTTTAGTTCCTATGTTCCAATTTGTGGAAATTTTAATTTCCTTTTCTTGCCTTATTGCACTGGCTTAGGACCTAATGATACTGTCTTGAATAGGAGTGGTGAGAGTAGACATCCTGGTCTTGTTTATGATTTTAGGGAAAAACTAATCAGACTTTAGGCTTCTTTCTTTTATTTCCTTCCTTCCTTTTTTTTTTTTTTTTTTTTTTTTTTTTTTTTTTTTTTTTTTTTTTTTTTTTTTTTTTTTTTTTTTTTTTTTTTTTTTTTTTTTTTTTTTTTTTTTTTTTTTTTTTTTTTTTTTTTTTTTTTTTTTTTTTTTTTTTTTTTTTTTTTTTTTTATCACATATAGGAAGATTCTGTTCCTACTTGGCTGAGAGTTTTTCTCATGAATGGTTGTTGGGTTGTGTCAGATGCTTTTTCTGTATCAATCGATAGGATCATGTGGGTATTTTCAATCAGCGATGCATGATTTAAAAAGTGAACCAGCCTTGCATTGTTGGAATAAACCTCACTTGGTCACGGTATATTATTATTTTTATATATTGCTGCATTTGATTTTGTAATACCCTGTTGTACATTTTTGTTTTTATCTTCATGAGGGAAATTGGTCTATTGTTTTCTTTTTGTTTACTGTTGGGTTTTGTTATCAGGATAACGCTGGTATATAAAAATAACAGTTGGGAAATGTTCCCTTCTCTTTCATATTTTTGAAGAGAATTGGTGTTTTTCCCCCTTTGAATGTTTGATGGGGTTTGCCAATGAAGCCATCTGGGCCTGAAGATTTATTTTTTAGAAGTTAAACATTTCTTTAATAATTCTTGGAGGTTTGGTATTTTGTGATTTTCAAGGAATTGGTCCATTTTATCTAAATTGTTGGCTTTCTGTATGTGGTGGTGTTCATGGTATCCCCTCATCCTTTTAATGTCTGTGCTATCTGTAATGATAATTCCTTCTTTTTTAAAGTTGTGAAGGTTTGTTTTATGAATCAGGATATGGTCTATCTTGGAGAATGTTCTGTGGTAGCTTGAAAAAAAATGTCTAGTCTTCTACTATTGTTGGTTGGAATGTCCTAGTGTCCTAACAGACATTGATTAGATTTGTTGTTGGTTGATGATACTGTTCAGTTCATCTGTATCCTTGCTGATTTTCCATCTAGTGGTTTTTGTCAATTACTGAAAGTATTGCATTCGCAAACTACAATTTTTGATTTGTCTATCTCTCCTTTTAGTCCTGCCAATTTTTGCTTCATATATTTGGAAGCTTTGTTCTTTGGTGCATACACATTTAGAATTTTTATGTCTTCTTGGTGAATTGACCTTTTTATCAGTATTACTTCTCTTTGTCCCTGATAATTTTCCTTTCTCTGAAGAATATCCAATATTAATATAGCTACTTCAGCTTTCTTTTGATTAGTTATTTCCGTGGTGTATCTTTAAGCAGTTTTTATTTTACAGAAAAATTGAGTGGAAAGTAGAATTCTTATATAGCTCCTTTCCACAGGCCTCTTCTGTGCCATCTCTCCTATTATTAACATTTTGCATTAGTGTGATTGGTTACGACTGATAAGCAAATATCAATACATTATTATTAACTAAAGTCCATAGTTTATAGTAGGGTTCATTCTTTGTATTGTACATTTTAAGGATTTTGACAAATATATAATGACATGTATCACATTATCACACAGAATCCTTTCACTCCCCTAAGAATACTTTCACTCCCCTAAGAAGCCTTTGTGCTCTACTTATTCACCTTTCCCTATCTCCCCCTGAAACACTGAATCCACTTATTTTTAACCAACCTGTATCGTTATAGTTGAAGTAAATTTCTTATATGAGCATGGGCTGATAAATTTTGCCTCCACTTAAATAGAAAATGAATGGGAAAATGTATTTTAATGAAATAAAAAAGAAATATACCTACATCATTTATTTTCAAAGCTGCATAATTATTTTTCTACAAAATTACCTCACACTTCAATACTTTCTCCATCGCTGAACTGGTTTTTGAAATCTCTGCCTAAAAAAAATCAGTGTTTTGTTTTTGAAACCATTTCCTCATTGCAGACTTCACTGCTTCTTCACAGATGAAATACCTTACCCAGTGTCTTACTGTACTCATATTGGCACACTGATCACCATAAACAGCTTTCATTTGTCTGAATTTCAATTGAAGGAACTTTTTCCGCTGTTAAGAATTCAGTAATAGCACACTGTTTGAACCAAACATCTGAACACTCTTCCATTTCAATGTGCACTGGGTGAAAAATATAAGCATCTGTGTGTGCACGGTCAAGATTGATGGAGGGGAGATACCATGTGATTACACAGAACCGGTTATATCCAGATGTGTCTAATGTAACAAAAAATATTATAGCAGAGGCAGAAATTTATCAGCCTGCCCTCATAGATGGCATAATTAGATCCTTTTTTCTAATTAGAATTCACATTCAATATTATATTAGTTTCATATGTGCAGCATAGTGGGTAGACATTTATATAACTTAGGAAATGATCACCCTGATAAGTCTAGTACCCATTTGGCACCATCCATAGTTATTACAATATTATTTACTATATTCCCTATGTAGAACTTTACATCCCCTTTACTGTTTTGTAACTACCAATTTATACTTCCTAATCCCTTCAGCTTTTTCACCCAGCCCTCAACCCCTATCCCATCTGGCAAGTATCAGTTTATTCTCTGTACTTATGAGTCTGTTTCTGTTCTGTTCGTTTATTTTGTTTTATAGGTTCTACATATAAGTGAAATCAGATGGTATTTGTCTTTCTCTGTGTGACTTATTTAATTTAGCATAATATGTCCATCCATGTTGTTGCAAATGGTAAGATTTCATTCTTTTTTAACAAACAACCCAATTAAAAAGTAGGCAGAAGAATTAAACAGACACTTCTCCCACAAAGAAATACAAATGGTCAGTAGACATATGAAAAAATGCTCATCCTCATTAGCTGTCAGGGAAATTCAAATCAAAACCACAATGAGATACCACCTCACACCTCTTAGAATGGCTGTTACCAACAAGACAAGGAATAACAAGTGCTGGAGAGGATGTGGAGAAAAAGGAACTTTGATACACTGCTGGTGGGAATGCAAACTGGTACAACCACTATGGAAGACAGTGTGGAGATTCCTCAGAAAATTGGGAATGGAGTTACCATTTGACCCAGCAATCCCCCTCCTGGGGATCTACCCAAAAAAACTTGAAAACCCTTGTCCGCAAAGACTTATGTACCCCAGTGTTCATCGCAGCGCTGTTCACAGTGGCCAAAACATGGAAACAACCAAAGGTCCCTGCGACAGATGACTGGATAAAGAAGCTGTGGTACATATACACAATGGAATATTACTCAGCTATAAGAAAAGATGAAATATTGCCATTTGCAACAAAATGGATGGACCTGGAGATCATCATGCTTAGTGAAATAAGCCAGACAGAAAAAACAAAGAATTGTTTGACTTCACTCATATGCAGAATATAAAACTGTAAGCAACAAAGAAAAAAGAAATGAACAAACAAATAACCCATGGACACAATCAATAGTTTAATGTTTATTTGGGGAGGAGTGGGTTAGGGAGGGGAGAAAGGGAAGAGGGTGGGAGACGAGGGAGGGGTAGCTAAATATATGGTGATGGAAAGAGAAGTCACATCAGGTGGTAAACTTATTATACAGCAAGTTGACAACACTGTAGAATTGTATGCCTGAAACCTATGTAATTCTTGCTAACAGATGTCACCCCAAAAAGTCTAACAATAAAAATGAATTTTAAAAATAAATAAATAAATAAACACACCCAAGATTGGGAAGAAAAAAAAATTTTTTTTTTAAATGGCTGAGTAACATTCCTTTGTATATATGAACAACATTTTTTTTAATCCAGTTGTCTGTTAATGAACACTTAGGTTGTTCCATACTTTGGCTATTATAAATAATGCTGCAGTGAGTGTAGGGCACATATATCTTTTTGAATTAGTGTTTTGGATAAATTGGGATAAAGACCCAGAAGTGTAAATGCTGGGTCATAAAGTAGTTCAAGTTTTAATTTTTTGAGGAACCTCCATACTGTTTTCCATAGTGGCTGTACCCATTCGCCACCCCACCAACAGTGCATGATGGTTTCCTTTTCTACATATCTTCACCAACACTTGTTTATTTATTGATAATAGCCATTCTGACAGCTTTGAGGCAGTATCTTATTGTGATTTTTAATTTGCATTTATCTCATAATGATATTGAGCATTTTTTCATTTGTCTATTGGCTATCTGTATGTCATCTTTGTAGAAATGTCTGTTCAGGTCCTCTGCCCATTTTTAAATTGGATTGTGTTTTTTATGTGTTAAGTTATATGAATTCTTTATAAATTTTGAATATTAACCCCTTATCAAATGTATCATTGTGAATACCTTCTCCCATTCAGTAGATTGTCTTTTCGTTTTATTGATGGTTTCCCTTTCCTGTGCAAGAACTTTTTAGTTTGATATACTCCCATTTGTTGATTTATTTTCCCTTTGCTTGAGATGCATCCAAAAAATATTACAGCAATATCAAGAAAGTTTACTGCCTGTGTTTTCTTCTAGGAGTTTCATGTTTCATGTTTTACATTTATCATATTTTGCTGTGTATAATGCGTACTTTTTGGCCCAAATTTGTGAGGGAAAAGTAAGGGTGCACATTATACATGAGTAGTACTAATTTCATATCTATATAAATGTTTTTAATTTATTTATGCTTATGAGTTAAAAGTGTAACTCTAGAAATCAGTAATGATATCTATATGCAAAATAATACCCTGGAATACAATGATTGGGATTTTTCTATAAAATTTTTATGCATATAATTTTTTGTACCCGAATATGTTTAAAAAATTGCTAAAATTTCTTTAGGATACAAAAAAGTTTCTAAATATAAAAAAAATAAAATTTGAATTAAAAAATTAAAACAAAAGATTCCCCCCACCCCGAATGTTTGGGCCAAAAATATGGGTGTTCATTAATACACAAGAGCACATTATACACAGCAAAATATGGTAAGTAACTTTTCCTCTCATAATATTATTAGCCCAAACTTCTGATCTGATCTATGGATTATAGAATTTAAATTTCCTCAAAGCCCAGCAGTCAGAGAGAACATTGTTATACTGAGATAAATAAGAGCATACCTCTCAGAGTATTATGAAGTATATTCTGTCTCTGGCCACAGATCGTAGGTCTTTTTTTTTTTTTTTAGATCATAGGTCTTGAACTGATATTTGAGAGGAAAAGATTGGAACTTAGTAGAGTTATACTACCTGTATCTTAATTTTTCAACGATTTTGTAAGGTTTTCTTTTTCTAGAAAGAGACTAATCTGGAATGAGAATTAATTCTCATCAGTAAAAGCAAAGCTTTAAGTAGGTCATCTGACTTCGCTTTTGTGCTTCACATTCAACATGGTTATAAAAGGGCCTTTCATGAGTTTTCTAGGCTTTCATCACTGCCAGACTCTCCACAGGCATTGTGAAAGAATTAGATTACCCTCCCCCACCAAAGCCGGGTCATGGACTCTCATAGAGTACACACTGCACTATGTTTAGCTTAGCAGGAACACTTTGCAGACACTGAATATGTGAACAGTCTTCCTTCCAGATAAGAGATTTCAGTACTGATTAGTGTCATAGCCATCAAAATTAGTGTCCACCGGTGTCTAATAGATAAAATGGCTTGCAGCCTAGTTTTTGCTAAGTTATTAAGCCAAAGTTTGAATGTTTACATTGAAGTTATTTGTATATAAAAATTACCTAGATGATTACTGTCTAATCAGTTGAATAGGATGTTGATGGATGCTTCAAATAACACACATACTCATGATTAACTTTTAAAAGGAAGATAACACTGAAATTGTTTTGCCCGCAGGAATAGAGGAGGAAAGTAAACACAGAATTTTGAAGGGATATTAAACAAGCCGCTTGTGGCATAAGTGGGGATTAATAAAGGATTTTTATTTTATTGGCATTGAGATCCGTACATCTCAAGGAAACTGTAACCGTATAGAGTTAACCATATTTATTGGTTTGTTTTCAAGGGCTATAGCCTATCAATTACAATAGTTTCTAAACAGTTCTGATGAAATTAGTTTCTTGAGGCTTTCCAGTTTACCTACTGTGTTGTTTCCACTATACAATATTCCCTAACATCTGAGTTTTTAGTCACTTAAGTTCTTTATTTTCTCTAATCATCGCTAATATCTACCTTCCACTTCTGTCTAGGCCATACTCTGGTTCCGCAATTCACTTACTCTCTTTCTAGCACTCAACCCTATTGCTTATAGTTCTATTACATTCACCCAGCAAAACCTTAATTCTGTATGTTCTCTAAAACATTACTGCTTAGATCATTTCTCTAGAAAGAATTATTTTAAGATGCGTCTCATCTCACCTGGGCTCTCAGGTCTGCTCAGTGTCAGCATTTCCTCCCATTTTCTGCAGCAGCATTATTAGTCTTACACTTCTTAAAACTTTATCCTGCTATCTCTCCCTCTTTTTTTTTAGCCTTTGACTTTTCTACATACTGTTTCACAGGAAATCATCAACATTTACACATGATTTGTTCTCTCTCAATCTAACAAACAAACCCACCCTTTTTTGAGTACAAATCAATGACTATTTTTTGCTAGGGTATAAAAATCCTCTGTCTAGTCACCTTGATAAACCCCCCTTATTATTTCTAATAATTTGCCTGTATGTTCTTGTGGGTTCCTTATGTACACATTCATGTTTCCTGCAAATAATCTTACCTAATTTTTTTTAGTTCTAATTTCTTTTTCTTATTGCAAAGGCTAGGACTTCCCATACATTATTTAATAGAAATGATAGTGAGTCACCTTGTCTTATTCCTGATTGTAAAGGGAATGCTTTCAATGTTTTTCTCTTGTAGATGGTAATCGTGTAGGGTTATTGCTGTTTTAAAATAGTAACTTTTATCAGGTTAAGGAAGTCTTCTATTCCTAATTAAGAGGGTTTTTAAAAATCATGAATTCATTTGTTTTTATCCATTGCTATTTCTACATCAGTTAAAGTGATTATATGATCTTTTCTTCTTTCATATAGGTGAGTTGTATTTATTGATTTTGTATTAAGACATTCTTACACACCTTGTATTGATCATGGGTTATCTTTTTTATATGCCAGATATAATTTGTTAATATTTTGTTTAGGATTTTTGTGTCTACTTTATTGAGTTGAAATGGGACTGTAG